>OX243814.1:32611474-32836474 GCA_945859605.1 Lumbricus rubellus
ATCCTCATCACCATTGTCATCATCATCATCATCATCATTGTGGTAAATAAAAGATGAATTGGTGAGAGTTGCAGCTGTCTCCGACACTGGTTGCACTCTGCCAGTGCCAGTCCCAAGCCAGGACGAAGGAGTAGGGCGTCGCTAATGGTCTTTGTTACCACACAGTGACGTTAAACTGCAACTACTACTACTACTACTACTACTACTACTACTACTACTACTACTACTACTACTACTACTACTACTACTACTACTACTACTACTACTACTACTACTACTACTACTTGCAGCTATCTCTGAGTCGCTACAGTAGTAACTGCTAACGTGACATGGACCTGCTGTCTTTCATGCAAATTAATAAGATATATCGTGAAAAGCAGGCTTAGCATATATAGCGCTACACACAGCTACAGAATATACAGCGTACAAGTGTCGTATTGGTGCATATAGTGAACAACAGAAAGGCTGTCAATAGACTTCAATGACCTGTCGGGTAAATTTATCGATACCGTTACAGCACGAAATTTTCGCGTCATCTTGGCTTATCATGGATTGTCAGTAATTTCCTGTTTGCAACACACGCATGTACGCAGAACAAGGCGCACGGACATAGGCAGCAGGACATACAAGCGTGCGTGCATGCGTGCACTCGCAGTGGTACTGCTGGTCCAGTTCGAACAACAAACATTCAACTAATCAACTCTATGCAGTAGTGTCGTGCAATAATTCTTTTGATTAGTCATCGCTCTTTTCATAATAATATTATATAGCTCTTAATATACACGGTGAACGGGAAAAAACGAACCTCTATAGTATACAAGAAATAAAATAATTAATGCCAAACATGAAAAAATATTATTGAGAATAAAACTATTTTATTTCCAACTATAAACTTAACTAGTTTTTGTGATTATACGCTATTACAATTAAAATTTGATGTAATTTTAGATGTTTCAAACAGCGCATAGAGCGACTGAACTAACGGAGGTCAACAAGCACGCACGGTTTTAGCGATCAAGGCAGTTGTTGATGCGTTATCCCGCAAACTTGATTCATTTCAAATAGCCTAGACTCGTGGCTAAAAAATCTAATCTGTGATGCAAGAAAAAGTTTACAAGAAAAGGTACGTGATGTCGGATAACTGCGTCAGCGTATGATATAGGCCTAGGCACGGGACGAATCTGATCAAGCTGTAATTGATTCAGCAACTAGTCTGTGCGAGCGCGTCTATGTGCGTGTTTTGAGGCCGAAGGAGGATATTTGGAACACACATTATAACTAACAGATGATATTTATCTGATTCTTGTCCTTTAAGCTGAATTTTCTCCAAATTTTATTAAAATATACGAATTATTACACAAATTATCGTAGCAATAGGAGAGGTTCGGTTTTTTTCCGTTCACCGTGTAGATCACAGTGGTGCCGAGTGGGCACTGTAATAACACCTTCTGTCTTCGATGTGTAGATATCGCATAGTTGCAAGTCAACAAACCAAAAGCAGCTATGCCTTCTATAGCGGTAGGTAGTGCAACTGTTAGATTTAAATGAAACAGCCACGTTCATTGGTGAACTCCTTGGCAAAAGAAACGGTCTTTCTGATTGGTCCAAAAACTTCGTCCATTGCCTTTCATAAGGTCTTGAAAATGAGATTGCTAGAGCGTCAAAATCGTAATTGTAAACTCAAACTTTCTAAGATGCTGCTTTCAAGTTAAGCGTAGGGCACCACTTTATTCAGGAGCGCTGCGTCGTGTAAGAGATCTGTCCGGAAAAATCAGATGAATCGCACAGACGTAAACTCGAAAGTTCAACAGATCGGGAACCAGCAAAGTGGCGGGAACCAGCTCATTCACAGGCGGTTAATCAAAAATAAAATCGATAAATGAAGGTAAGATCAAAACCGGTCGAGATCAAGCTGAAAAGGGTCAGACACGATGTTGTGTAAGTCGTTGGTCAATTAATTATCAGTCATCAAAGGTTTTCGTTTCAGACTCAAGATAAAATTAGCTTCACAGGTACGTATTTAGTCATCCCATTCGCATCATTTCGTCTCATATACACATATGTATGCAAATACATGCATGCATGCATGCAAGCATGTACAGTGTACACATCATCATCATCATCATTACACGAATGGTCTCTCACACATACGCGTATACATAAGCATGCATACATATATAGTACATACATGCATACATATTACATATATATATACAATATAGGCCTACATATATACATATTAGATGCATGCATACTGCATAGTTGTACAATTATAAACTAGTGTTCCTCCATATTTAGAGGTCTAAAGGCTTATAAATGCTATAATACATTATATGCCTTTTTAAAGTGCACTATACTCTTTCCATTCAAACATAGCACTGCACTTGATCAGTCTATTATTATCAGAGCAGGCGATGTACTTAGCAAAGACCGCCGCTGTCTGGGGAGTGAACATCATTTCAGCGCTCGTTATGCGACCCAAAATGGCGGAATTTGGCCATTTCCGGATCCGGTCGTCTGGCCATTGATTTTCCACTCATTTCGTCGACTGCTGAAGAAGATCTGAAGCAATTGGTCGGTCGAATACAACGCCTAATTTTCCTACGAACTCCATACACTAAGGATCGACGCGCATTAGAATTGCAATCGGGCAGTTTTCAACGCTATAACTATATTTATCCGACGACGGTATATAGAGTCACCGTTGATCTATGAATTAATCGAGTAGATAGGCATCCGACGTCATGCGCGGAATTCATGCCGCCATTTTGCTTGACCTGCAGACGTCTTTCATCTCGACGCAGATCGTCGATTCCGTTAAATATCGCTTTCAGGATCAACGTGCAATGTTGACTGATATATGTGGCTGCATGGTCAATGAGAATGATATTAATTTTCTGCGTCTTGGTATCCACTTTCTGATGCACTCGGAATTCAGGCATTGACTTGACAATTTGAATTGCTGCACGAATTGCCCTCATATTTTCAGTGGATTCAAACTTTCATCAAGAATTTTAATGCGCCGCTTAAATGCTTCTGTTTTGAAACTGCCCTTGTCACCCCATAATTTTATGGGTCTAATACTATGCTACATGAGCGTCACCAAGGACATATGAACAGGTTTCGAGATGTCCTAGCATTTGTCAAATTGCTGATTCAGAGTTAGCGGATATCCCATTCTAAAACCTAGCCTAGTTTCAGTTTAATGACACTGTGTGTTAACAAAGATCATTAGCGTCGCCCTCCTCCTTTGTCCAGGTATGGGACTGGCACTGTCATAGTGCATATACCAACAGTGGCGGAGTTATGATGTAGGTACCTATTCGTGCTTTTAAACAAAAGCTATACGGTTGAGTTCTACTTACCCACTTGAGACAAACTCGAAAAGTCTCCAAAATTGTCACCGTCATCCAGCGCTGATGGCAAAACTGTAGCGCAAAACATTTTAAAAAAATATATATAGGCCATAATTGGCTATTACGAATACGTAAATAAGCTAACTTAATTACATGTAGGTCATAAATTAAGTAAATTAGCAGATTATATGTATGCAATGTGTAAAACATGTATGCATGTATGTCAGTATGCAGCTTAGATGTGTGCATGCTTTATTATTCTTCATTTGCTGACTCCCAATTATGTAGTATATAATTATGCATGTTTGTTTGTATGTGCACTTGTTATTGCGTCCCTTCAGACTCCCTACTCAGAGGAGCTCCCGACTACAGCGCGGACACTGCATCGAAGTTTCACACCGAAGCGCTGAGCAATCGCGAGTGAAGGACTTGCTCAAGGTTCCTACGCGACGCCGGTTTGAGGTGGATTCGAACCTGCAACTCTCCGGCTGCAAGGCAACGAATATACCCAGTGCACCATGGCACCACACAATGGTATTGGCCATGTGCGCCCGCAGAAATTTTCGCAGGAGGGGGCAAAACACAATGGCCAATGTTAAAAAATTTGTAGCAAGAGGTAAAAAAAATGCAAAGCAGGGAGTTAAGAAAATGCATGGGTATTTTTCATAGAGGTTTCATGATGTAAATTTCTCAGTTTCACTGTCTTAACTTTCTAATTTGAATTGTTTCTTTTCGCAAAGAGAAATTTGTTTAAAAAATCGAAAAGTATAGTTAAAAGTAGTTTTTTAATTTTTTTTATAAACCCCAAAAGTAGTAGTGAGAAAAATTGGTATCAATTTTCCAGAGGTGGGGCAAGTGCCCCTCTTGCATCTATGTGCGGGCGCCCATGGTATTGCCTATTCATATATCAATTAGGCTAGTCATAATTATTATACCTGTGGTTGATTTAGCGTTGTTGTTGTTATTGGCTGAGGAAGCTGTGCAGTTGGGCAGATATCCCATCCATCGTCTGCCAGAGCAGACGAGAAACGAAGTCTCGCCAGATGCATTGCACGTCACCGTCATCCGATTCTCCTCATACGTCACGATGACGTCATCCGAATGAACGGGGTCCGGGCAGCCGATGACTATATATAATAGGGAAAAGAAAAGAAGAAGATGACAGCAGTACAGGTGCTCGCTGCTCACTCAGTCGAATAAATCATATTATATCCGACCAGATACCTTCGTAGCTGATAAATCAATTGTTTCTTAAAGATAGTTGCTGCTTCTTCGTGTAACAGTAACATTAATACCCACCTAGGTTAGTTCAGAAAGCTCCTTTATGGAGCACTGAAAGGGCGTTGTATTGTATTTCTATATAATGGGTGAATATTTGATAACTGGTCATTTTAAGTTACAGCATGATAAATAAAAATCGGGTAATCACAATTTAAAAAGCGAAACACCATTAAATAGATGTTAACTGAGCAGATCTATTTCTTCAAAAACCAAATTAGAATATTTATATATTATATTGATTTATTCAAAGAAATGCCTTAAATGTCAGGACCGCAACCTGTATCAAAGGTAGGTTGATTATTTTCAAATCCAATTAGTAGCAAATAATATAATGTAATAATTTTACAATCTTTTATGAACATTTAATAGAAATTATAATTTTCAATCACAATGTGTACAGAATTAATCTTCAGCGATAGGTTTTCCGTGTCAAATATTTTTTCAAAAGTCTGTATCATACTTTACAATTTTCGATGTCAGCACCGCAACCGCGACCGGCGCACACCTATTAGAACTGCTTCGTATGAATCGATTACGCATGCGCTCTGCCACATTGCATCTCATGCATCTTGATTAGCTGATCGCATATTTTAAATTTAAGTAAGTAAGTAAGTAGGAAGTTTATTAGCTACAAATGTCGGTTGACCATCACGCGTATTTTTATTCTAGGTCAGCACCGCAACCAATAATGCAAGCATACGACAAATATCTAAACATGTTTAATTGTCATGTATCGAATCGCAAGCAAGTACAGATGAGAACGAACCTATTATTGTTTACGCGCGTCAAGCGGGGTTGGCCTAATATTTATACTTTAAACAATTTGTCAGCACCGCAACCGTCAGCACCGCAACCAAGCAAGCAGTTGCGGTGCTGACATTTTGGTCCCAAACTTATTTGTTCCTATAATTTTTTTAAATACTCTGATGGTATTCATTTTCATTTCAAATTATATTACTTTTTCCCATGTCATGCAGTTTTCATTGGACCATTAAATTTCTAATTAATGTTTGTTTTTCAGCCTGTTTACTGATATTTTAAATGGTTGCGGTGCTGACATTTTTGTGGTTGCGGTGCTGACATTCTGACATTGGCTGACAAGTTTGTCATCCAACTTTGCTTTCTTTTAATTAACCTTTCATTCACGATAATATTTTGAAGTTTTTGTTAATTACAGTTGGCCTACTTATGTATTTGTGTAGCAGCTTAGATTTGCATTACTATTGCGTGTTCATTATTTCTACGACAGTTTAGAATTGATACCAGTCGGTTGCGGTGCTGACATTTTGGTCCCACACTTATTTGTTCCTATATTTTTTTAAAAATATTCTGATGGTATTCATTTTCATTTCAAATTATATTACTTTTTCCCATGTCATGCAGTTTTTATTGGACCATTAAATTTCTAATTAATGTTTGTTATTCAGCCTGTTTACTGATATTTTAAATGGTTGCGGTGCTGACATTTTTGTGGTTGCGGTGCTGACATTCTGACATTGGCTGACAAGTTTGTCATCCAACTTTGCTTTCTTTTAACTAACCTTTCATTCACGATAATATTTTGAAGTTTTTGTTAATTACAGCTGGCCTACTTATGTATTTGTGTAGCAGCTTAGATTTGCATTACTATTGCGTGTTCATTATTTCTACGACAGTTTAGAATTGATACCAGTCGGTTGCGGTGCTGACATTTTGGTCCCACACTTATTTGTTCCTATATTTTTTTTTAAATATTCTGATGGTATTCATTTTTATTTTACATTATATTATTTTTTCCCATGGCATGCAGTTTTTATTGGACCATTAAATTTCTAATTAATGTTTGTTATTCAGTCTGTTTACTGATATTTTAAATGGTTGCGGTGCTGACATTTTGTGGTTGCGGTGCTCACATTCTTACATTGGCTGACAAGTTTGTCATCCAACTTTGCTTTCTGTTACTTAACCTTTCATTCACAATAATATTTTTAAGCATTTGTTAATTACAGCTGGCCTACCTATGTATTTGTGTGGCACCTTATATTTGCATTATTATTGCGTGTTCATTATTTCTACGACAGTTTAGAATTGATAACAGTCGGTTGCGGTGCTGACATTTTGGTCCCACACTTATTTGTTCCTATAATTTTTTTAAAATATTCTGATGGTTTTCATTTTCACTGCACATTATATTACTTTTTCCCATGTCATGCAGTTTTTATTGGTCCATTAAATTTATAATTAATGTTTGTTATTCAGCTTGTTTACGGATATTTTCATTGGTTGCGGTGCTGACATTTTGTGGTTGCGGTGCTGACATGGTGTGCTTCACCCACAATTTTAAAACAAAATTAATGGGGGAACTATGACAGATCCGTTATGAACCATAGAATTAATAGCTTCACGCTATATTTGTATTTATGTTTATATAACTTTTAACAAGAAAAATCATAGTTTTTTTCCTTGTACATCGGATACCTAAAATGACCAGTTATCAAATATTTACCCATATAGGCTACACACATATATGATGCACATATGTAAATAAATTAGGCTATGTAGGCTTGCAGTCGAACATGCGTGCATACCGACATATTACGTTCGTATCATCTGCGAAAAGAATAAAAAAAATAATGTGCAAGATGTGTGAACCTTTCATGTAGCCTATACTTTGGTTGCAAAATAAAAATATTTGGTTGATTGATATACTTGCAATGCATACATGCATGCTTGAAAGCATGTAAATATACAAACAGACAAACAGACAAATAAGCACGGATGATTTTGCTCATATTTGGAGTGTATATGCCTAAGTTATAGCTTCGGCGTGTTTGGCTTATCAGTAAAAGTAAGAAGCAAGCTGAAGTAATCAAGGCGCTTAGAAAATAATAACCAATTCCTTTGCGAGGAACGAATGAAGGCTGAGTAAAGACATTCGAACGTAAGTTAGCACGGAACTCAGAAACGAAAATGAACGAAAATGAAGTAATTGACAAATCTAACGAGAGTAAAAACGACGATATGAGAAATGTTTTCAGTGAACTAGTGAAATAGTGAAATAGTGAAAGCGAAATTGCTTTCCAATCGCCGTTCGATCGACGTGATCTTCAGAAAAGTCTCACGTAAGTTCTAATTAACGTTGCGCAACAAGCCGCAGGAGCAAGCGCCAAATGACAGGGATCGGCGCTAAGCTCTGAGCTTGCAGCCGCTTCCTATACACATGCACCCACCTTCAAATCTCACCAGGAATCTGGAGCCATGCGCCGTCGCCGTCGTCAGCTGCGGCGCCGGCGACGCCATGATCTCGAGCTGGACGTGATTTGAACGCGAAGTGTACACGTGACTCAGACGCTGGTTCCCTGCGCAGACGCTGACGGCGGCGTCGCTGGCGGAGAATGGTTCAACGACGATGGCGTAGCGATGGCTGCAGGGCTTGAAGAAGGGTCCCGCGGCGGCCACGGAGATGGACGGGGGCTGCGGTTGGCCGTCGATGGAAGACGGGGACTCTGAACGGTTGCGGGATGGCATCTGGGAGAAGGGGAAGGAGGAGTGGGAAGAGAAGGAAGAGGAGGAGAAGGAGGAGAAGGAGAAGTCGTAGAGGGTAAGGTTAAGGCGTTGACCTGGATGCATATGGAACGCGATGAAACAGGTGGTTGGGGATCGCGCAGGAGGAGATTCCGACGATGGACTGAAGATGGTGGACGACGTGGATGCGGATGCCGGGCTCGTGATGTATCCTTCAGGCGAAGAAATGGAGAATGCCATTGATAAGAATGAGAAGGAGGAAGAGGAGGAAGAAGATGGAAATGGAGATGGAAGAGAGGAGGAGGAGGAGGATGAAGTGCAGGCGTCGCTGGTAATCTGGAGCGCTGGAACAGATGACAACCACCAATTGTGATTGATGGTGTATATTATTATTCGATCTGTTATGCAAATTAGGTCTATTGTTCTAGATCTATTTCAATAGATGTGCATGTGTTCATTTAAATAGATGTGCATGAGGCCTATATTTTGCTTCTTAGGAAGTAAAAAACATGTGTTTCCTCTTCAGAAGCAATAGAACTTCTATCCAATTTATGATGCTCAATTTTTGCACATGCAACTCTGGTCATTTCACACATGGAATAATATTGAAACTATAATGTAGGCCCTATTGTCGTACAGTAACTCCATGAGTTAAGAATAAACAGATAAGAAAACGAACGAACAAAAAGCAAAGAAAGGACAAACACACCAATTCAAAGAATGAACAAATGTCCGAAAGACGAACCAATGAACAAATGAACGAACGAATGAATAAATGAACGACTGAATAAATGAACGAATGAACCAATGAACCAATTCAAAGAATGAACAAATGTCCGAAAGACGAACCAATGAACAAATGAACGAACGAATGAATAAATGAACGACTGAATAAATGAACGAATGAACCAATGAACCAATTCAAAGAATGAACAAATGTCCGAAAGACGAACCAATGAACAAATGAACGAACGAATGAATAAATGAACGACTGAATAAATGAACGAATGAACCAATGAACCAATTCAAAGAATGAACAAATGTCCGAAAGACGAACCAATGAACAAATGAACGAACGAATGAATAAAGGAACGACTGAATAAATGAACGAATGAACCAATGAACCAATTCAAAGAATGAACAAATGTCCGAAAGACGAACCAATGAACAAATGAACGAACGAATGAATAAATGAACGACTGAATAAATGAACGAATGAACCAATGAACCAATTCAAAGAATGAACAAATGTCCGAAAGACGAACCAATGAACAAATGAACGAACGAATGAATAAATGAACGACTGAATAAATGAACGAATGAACCAATGAACCAATGAACCAATGAATGAATGAACAAATGAACAAACTAACGAACGAATGACCGAATGAACAAATGAACGAATGAACAAATGAACAAATGAACCAATGGACGGATAAACGAATGAATGAGCGCACGTAATAAGACACACACTTGCCTGGTACGCATTGATATGTGGCTTCGAGATAAGAAGCGAAATCTTTCGGACATGGTTTCGTTCGAACAAGCGACTGATCAGACACGCTGAAGTCACATGACCAACGACCGGAGCATGCGTAGTCGAGCAGACCGAGCACTTCCGTTGAGCAACCGATGTTGCCATAGTTACGAGTGACGCATCGTCCGAGCCTCATTCTGCCGAACCTCGCAGTCTCCATGACGATGACCTCACCTTGAGGGCACTGCGCGTGAAACGACTCCGTCAGACAGTATTCCTCGCTGACAACTACTGGCGCTAGAAAAACATCGAGAAAACATCTGTAGACAGGAAACCAGATTATGATGATTGTGGTTTGCCGTCAGAATGATAGGCCTAGGCCTAATTATCTTTTATGAAAAATAAACAATTTTAAATTATCCTTCATTTTAAATGATCTTTCATTTATTTTAAATTAGCATTCATTTAAAATGATATTTCATTCATTTTAAATGATCTTTCGTTCATTTTAAATGATCTTTCGTTCATTTTAAATTAGCATTCATTTTAAATGCTTTTATTTAAAATGATATTTCATTCATTTTAACTTAGGCCTATTCTTCATTTTTGATGATTCTTCGTCTGCTATATCTGTCTTTGATAACTTATGGACCCTTTGAGACTCTCGTAAATGTTACAAAGACGTCCAGTCGAGATGGGAGGACGGATAATAGGAGCCCTTAAGGCGGGTCTCGTTGCGGACGGGAACACTTGGAGGGCGAATGATTTGATGGATTGGCAAAGGACTTTGACCCATAATGCATGCGATCGAGAAAATACTGATACGATTTATTAGCAAGAAATAGATTTAATAGACAATGCAGAGTGCATTTGGAGTTGGCCTACGATTAGACAATATCGTCACTTTATAGTCTGATTTACTTGTGACGATGCCATTATTGTGTGAAAACAGTTGTTGCATCTAGAGATAAATGTCAATGACCTCAGCAACGAAAAAATTTGATAGTCATACTTATGGAAATTTCAAAGGTGGCTGAGTACAAAATGACTGCTTTAAACTTACTGAGATACAACAGTTACTTGCGTTCTATGTCTCATGCATGCAGGAAACTGTGGAAAGTTTAGTGCAAATGGCGACGATGGTCAAGGTAGTGACGTCTGAGGTTATGCTGCATTGGGAGTGGTAAAGATTGGGGGTGTTGTTGTTATTGGTGGTGTTGTTGTTGGTGGTGGTGATGATGATGATGGTGGTGGTGGTGGTGGTGGTGGTGGAGGCTGCGTTGTTGTTGTCCTTGTTGTCGTTGTTGTTGTTGTTGTTGTTGGTGGTGGTGGTGGTGGTGGTGGTGGTGGTGTTGTTGTTGTTGTTGGTGGTGGCTGTGTAGTTGTTGTTGGTGGTGGTGATTCTGGTGGTGATTTTGGTCCTTGTTCTGGTGGTGATGGTGGTTGAGGTGGTGTTGTTGCTGCTGCTGTTGTTATTGGGGGTGGTGGTGATGGTGGCGGCGGCGGAGGTGGTGGTGGTGGTGTGGTGGTGTGGCAGTGGTGGTAGTGGCAGTGGTGGTGGTGCACTGATTATAAAAGCGTTAGATCAAGAGAGGGAAACAAATACAGAGAGAAATAATCAGCCATAGATGCATTGCACAATGCACATCTATATATGCATTGCACAATGCACATCTATAGATGCATTGCACAATGCACATCTATAGATGCATTGCACAATGCACATCTATAGATGCATTGCACAATGCACATCTATAGATGCATTGCACAATGCACATCTATAGATGCATTGCACAATGCACATCTATAGACGCATTGCCCATATATGCATTGCGCATATATGCAAGCATTTCGCATACATATAGATGCATGCATTGCGCATAGATGCATGCTACTTGGTTCGTCGTCTGAGATTAATTTGCTGTTCGTCAATGAGATAAGACTTGTGTCGCCACCTGTCGCCATTACTCTTCATTATATCCAATAAGCTCTTCATATGTTGGACGAAAGATACGCGTCCACTATTATATATGCCCTTTATTTTCATTTAAATACCATCATGCTATTCACTTGACTGCCCTGCAAAGAAAATGCGTATATACAAACATTAAACAGGTGAGAATATATATGCATAGCTTTTATATGCATGTATGTTATGTATATATATTTACCAAATTATATATTTATATAGGTCTAATGTCTACGTTTAAATGCAGCCAGCACTCCGTTATTTTGTTAACTATATTTGATGTAGCCTACATTAATTTAGTAGTTGCACGAGTACCAATTCTACTCACCCAGCAACTGAGAGTTCAAGATACAGGCCCCGCTGATAGGACAAGATACGGAAAACTAGGAATGTTAACAGCGATTCATCACAATGAACAAGCATAGAGCACAGTCGGTGCGCAAAAGTCTCTATAAAAATATTTGAGTCCATTAAGTCTTATATATATAATATATATATATATATATATTATGCATGCATATATATATACATGTATAATATCTCTTAGTCAAATATGATTTAGGTTGGCAAGCCGCAACATGCGGGATGGTGGGATGTACTTCGTGCAGATGTAGGCTATATTATATAGCAGCACACGTATCCGCTCAATTATTAATATAGAACTCGAGACTATGTCTGCCATATTACAGACGTAATCATAAAAATCCAAACATAGTCAGAGGAAATCGTGGCCACAGAGGAGAAGATGCACCAAGGATAAGAAGAAGAAAACAGTGGATGAAGAGGAAGAGAAGAGGAACTTTTAAGGAAAGGGAGGAGACTGGGTGACAGCAGAAATTGACGCAGAAGCATTTTCTTCTATATATCCGAAGAAGCAGAAATTTAGTCTTCACTAACAGAATCAGAGCGGTGTGTGTGTGTGTGTATATTATATATACATAATATATATATATATGTCACTGTGTGTGTGTGTGTGCGTGTGCTTGTGTGTGGGGTTGTGTACACTGTACGTGTGCGTGTATGCTCTGTGTGTGTGTGTGTGTGTGCATGTGCAATGCGCAATTGTGCATGTGTGTGTGCGCGCGTGTGTGTGTACGTGTGTGTGTGTGTGTGTGTGTGTGTGTGTGTGTGTGCGTGCGTGTGCGTGTGTGTGTGTGTGTGTATGCGTGCGTGTGTGGGCGTAGCACTCAATATCGTATACAAAAGCTGCGCAATTATAGATCTATGCTTCTCTCGACTCAAGAATCTTCCCTGCGAGCAAATACTCTCGCAGCCGACGTCATCAAACGTATACTCTCGCCACTTCCGGCCAGTAATTAATCTGGAAGACGAAGACGCCCAGTGAATAATGCGACCGCTTCGAAACCTTTTCAGCATTTAATCGTTGGTATACTTAGTCACCATAGAAATAGTTTTTAATGGAAAACGAGACGGATTGAATTAAAACGTGGATAGAATATAATTCAAAAGAAATGAGAAACCGAAAGGTATTATGGAGCCAAAGCTGCCTTTTGGATTGGGGTGGGGTGAGGTGGGGTCGGGAGAGGTGGAACCGGAAATAGCCTCATGATGTGTCTCGATTTCGAAGTCAACAGACTGTCGGGCAGGAAGAGTGAGATTATCTCGCTATAATTGAGCTACTGCGTCTAGATATCTGCCAATATTTGTCGTCGTTAATTCGTCCGGTTACTGGAGATCTATAGGCCTAATTCCTTTCAGACCTTTCTGTATGCACTATGAAAATGTATTAAATCTATAATTATTGCACATCATGCGCATTCGGCACTGCGTGATGCACTATACATGTACATGTAATTGACTTTCACATATTTTGTTTATGTGAACGATGTTTGACGGCAGAACAATTATAGGCCTATTAATAGAGCTGCTGTTGTCAAGGAGCTACAAAAAATTCTTAAGAGAGGCAATCTCTGATTTGATTACCAGCCATACTTATTGTTTCTTTCTTCCTTAATAGCGTCGTAATGATAATAATTCACAGAGTATATATATATATGTGTATATATATGTGTGTATATATATGTGTGCATATATATATATATATATGTATATATATATGTATATAATATACATGAAAGGAGATGACGACAAGACTAATGAGCCTAATGAGCCTATAGTGACTATATATAGTCTCTCATATCCTCTTTCAATACAACAATCGACGATCGTTGCATCAAGAGAACTCGCGTTCAAATCCTAATCTGTATCAGTCCGTCTTTCTTCCTCTCGTATCATTGACGTCCCGTTCTTTCATCCGATCCAGCGTTCGATGGAACGGGCGTTGCACTGGAGATAAGCGGCGGTGGCTGAGAGGGAGTGGATAAGGAGAGGGAAAATTGGAGGAGGAGGAGGATGGAGGAGGAGGAGAAGGAGGAAGATAGGGAGGAGGATAAGGAGAGGGAAGACTGGAGGAGGAGGAGGGTGAAGGAGAGGGAAGACTGGAGGAGGAGGAGAAGGAGGATGGAGGAGGAGGAGGATGAGGAGGGTGGAGGAGGAGGAGGAGGGTGGAGGAGGAGGAGGGTGGAGGAGGAGAAGGAAGAGGAAGAGGAGGAGGTGGAGGAGGAGAAGGAGGAGGAAGAGGAGGAGAAGAGTGGAGGTGGAAGAGGGTGGAGGAGGAGGAGGAGGAGAAGGATGGAGGAGGAGGAGGAGGATGGAGGAGGGTGGAGGAGGAGGGTGGAGAAGGAGGATGGTAGAGGATCAGGAAGTGGAGGAATAAGACCACCGCTGTATGGTTCCCCATCTTTCATGATGCGGAGGAGGAGGAGGAGGAGGATAGCATCATGCGCCTATAATCAGCCGAGCGATCACCACTCGGCGCTGAAGCTGCTGCTGCTGCTGCTGATGATGATGATGCTGATGATGATGATGCTGATGATGATGCTGATGATGCTGCTGCTGCCGTGGACCAATCGATCAGATGAAGTCGACTCAGCAGAGATCGATCGACGGATGTTCTGACGACAGACGAGATTCAGAGGCTGTTGGCCATCCCCCACCTCCCATCCACCTCCCCATCCTCCTCTCTCAGTATCCATCAGTCTCCCCTCACCGCCATCACCGAATCAGATGATGCAGCTCAAAGAAACAGCGCGAGGAGGACGTTAAGATGGTCGAGGCAGCAACCGCTTCTGCTGCTGCAACTCCATGGAAACGTGATTAGGCTTATCTTGGTTTTCTGCAAATGACTTCTGTAGCGTCTTTTTTGTGAGGCGCATCAGATAAATCCTATCGCTTTGAATCATTCGCTTATATGCACGGGATAACTTCAGAAGGTGAGACTCAGTGCAGAGAAGACGAGGAGAAGGAAGAATCGGCGTATGCGAAAAACTAAGAAAAAAGGGAAGAAAAAGTAAGAGGATAAAGAAAGAGACAACGAACGAAACAAATAATGGAACAAAAAACAAAGAAACGAATTGAAAGAAATGAAGCGGCAATAACGAAACAAATGAGACACGTGAATTGACATGGCAGCGAAATTATTGCCAAGTAGGCTATATATAAATAAGACACGGCAATGCAGGGTTAAAGTGTGGCAGGACGGTCATGGACGGCGTCCTGGCACTTATTTTAAAATCTCTATGCCGTCCTGCCACTTATTTGGCCAGCACACCTGAAAATGTAAGGGGTGTCCTGGCACTTTTTTTGGAATGGTAGGGGGTGACCCCTGCAGGCACTTCTTTTTTTTACACTTTTAGCACTGCACGGCATTACATCTTTGCAATGTAATTGTAGTTGAAAATTTAGTCTGCTGCATTAGATCAGGATTCTACTGCATCATGCAAATCTTTTTCGAAAGTGAGACCAACTTCAAGGGGTGTGTGATTATTTTGTCAACTGAATTGCAACAACAACAAAAACTGTCTGTCCCACGAACCCAGATTCAAAATTTACAATGAATCTTCAATTAAGTTGATGTGATGGATTGGTTCTGAACTGTCTTAGCTAATAGTTGGCCACAAACAAATCCAGTTTTTGAAGCTTGTACATTAATTAATTCATTTAATTAATTAATTAATTAACTAATTAATATTCCTATACAACTGGTATACCTTATTAGTCTCTCATTCTTGAAAGGCATTCCTTTTCGTCCAGAATCTTTGTGCTGAGAGCTCCTCTGGGTAGTCATTCCGTCAGGGGCGCTATGTAAATCTATATATAGATGCGATACGATATACAGGCATTTACAGTGCCAGTCCCATGCCTGGATAAAGGAGGAGGGCGTCGCTAATGGTATTTGTTACCACACAGTGATGTTAAACTGCAAGTATACCAGCACAGACAAACGCCTATGTGGAGGTCATTAAGCGACATAAAAATATTTGCAAAAGCCTGAAGCAAAAACGGTGACCGGACAAAAACCCACCTGGACAAAAAAAAACCGGACAAACCCCCCCCGGACAAAAACCCCCCGGACAAAACCCCCCCGGACAATTCCCCCCGATTTAGCCTAGGACATTAACCCCCCGGACAATTCACCCCTTTGCTGCGCAAAGTGCAGGTAGGCCTACAATTTGCTTAAACTTAGGCTAATTATCCAGTTCCCTGTTCTGTGTCAACTAATTAGTGTCATATGGGTACACACCTGTCAGGCGCGGATTCAGAGGGGGGCGGAGCCGGCGTACGCCCCCCCTAAACCTCGGCAAATGTTCTCAAACTAAACTTACCTAAAACTAATATAATTGCAATTTGGGAATAGGATGTTTGAAGTAGCTGGACTGGCAGAATGGAGCTCTCTAACCGGAGCTCTCTTACCTACTTACCTGAGTTGCTAGCAGACGTTGCCCACGTGACCAATGACTTTTGCCGTTACGTCATTCACAAAGTTCATGAACAGACACAAATTACGTAAATAGAAATTGGTCAATTTAAGAATATGTCGAGTGGTCCGCCGTCAAAACGGCTTAAACAAGCAGTTTTATCATTCGCGAATAAGCCGACTGCCGTTGGTAAGACATGTAAGCCTATCTTAGGCCTAAATCTCAAAAGATGGCATATGATTATCATTCTAATTTTGGAATTCGTCGTGCTGATTATAGCCGCCGAAAGCGTTCAGCTGCCGATATTATGGACAAAAGCAAATCAACGATATAGAACTGCAATTTCAGCAAGTCGGGTCATGGAAGCTCCTCAGCAGAAATTAGGCCTAAATGTATAAAAGATTAGGGCCTACTCATAATTATAATCATTATCTTAACGCTCAGTGGCGTGCGGTCCATGCATGAGGCGCATCCAGTCATCCCGTTAAGGTCTGAATTCTTGGAGTCTTGGACGCATCACATCAAGAAAGTTGGAGTCCACGCCAAATGGATGAGAGTCATGATCTCCACACCCATCCATTTTCGGAGTCCCGTCGGGCCACAGTAGGCTAAATGCAAAAATTCCGAAACTCTTATATTAGGCCCTGTAGACGAATAGGCAACAAAGGGCCCCAGCCCTTTTTTTTTATTACGTACCGGTATACAGGGGCTGATACAGAAATTTGCGAATATGGCGGGCCAAAATTTTCGGTGATCTTTGCAGGAAAAAATCTGATGACCTTTTTTAATGTGTGAAAAATTTACCATTTCTCTGCCAAAAATCTGATGACCTTTTTTAGTCATCCGGCCGAAATTTGTCACAAATAGTATTATACCATTTTCCCTGCCCAAAAATTTGATGACCTTTTATTTAATCATCTGGCCGTAATCTAGCTGTTGACCACTCTAGTCGCATTGGTTGAAATGTTCTTGAAACCAAATGGGGGCACGTCCCATGCAATTTTTAAATAGGGGTCATGGCCGGATTTCCCCTGGATCCGCCCCCGCCGCTAACAAGGACATCATTTCATAAATTTTTGGAGACTAGCCTATATGACCATTGACCAGTACTCCAGTAGGCATACCAATCTTCCCGACGATAATTCTTACTTTTCAACATTTTAGCAGTTTTCTTTTAATTTTCTTGATATTAAGATCTGTCCGACGACTGTCCTTACTTTTAAAGCCATGAACGCTCATAGGACGCCCTAACTCTAGCATAGGCCTATTAGGCTATTACATAGTAATTTGCCCTATGTATACTGTATAGCCTATAATATTATGTGTATAGGCTATGTAGGCTACGTCACTCACTATAGCAAAGAAATAAAATATTCATAAATAGGTTATTGCATAAATTATTCACCAATCACTACACTGTGTCCGGAAAAAAAGGGACCCATTTTGTAAATATGAAAATAAATAGTAAATATTCATCGATTTTTACAATTCAAACGCCATTTTAATCCTGACATATTTGTCTAACATTGGTGAAAATATAAAAGTTTCAGTCACAACAGTGACGTCATAATGACGTCATTTGCATAAAAATGCATTTATCCGGCTATTCATGCATGTTTTCGGTTGATATTAGCTTATTAGCATATTAATTAGTAAAACAGAAATCCATGTAAGGAATGAAAATAAATGCAGCTTATTAAAGGGATTGTCCGCTCTATAAAAAAAGTCGTGCCTGATATCCTGGAATATTCGGAACAATAGCCTACACATTTCAACAAAATGGTGCTTCAGCTCACCGAGTTCGTCAAAATGTTGAACTGTTGACTAATGAGACTCGGATTTCATTCCTCTTAATTCTTTGGCCGCTAAACGGCTGCCCGCTTAAAACCCGCTGATAATAAGATTTGGAGACTGATGGAGAAGGTGTAGGCTACAGGACAAGGATAAGAGACATTGAAGAACTCCGTGAGCGAGTTGTTAATGCCTGCTGAGGAGGATTTTGATGCGCTGGTTATCGATGCTGCTGTTGGCTATTAACGCGACCGTTTTGAAGCTTACGTTGAGGCCAAATGTGTACACTTTGACCACAAATTAATTCAGATATAAAAATTAAATTAAGCTTACATTTATTATTGATAAATTACATCATTAAAAATATTGAAATTTTTGATGATTTTGCGCATTTATCTCTTAAATTTGACTTTTTGTGCAAATGACGTCATAATGACGTCATTATTTGGACTGGAACTTTTATATTTTTACAATTGTTAGACAAATATGTTAGGATAAAAACGGTATTTGAATTGTGAAAATCGATTAATATTTACTATTTATTTTGATATTTAGAAAATGGGTCCCTTTTTTTCCGGACACAGTGTAGTTTGTCGCATTGCATAAACTGAGACAGTAAGTAAGTAAGTGTTAGTGACACATTATAGGCTACGGACCCCACGTATTTTTTATTGGTGTCCCATGGAAGCATCGTTAATTTATTTGTACGTCCATCCATAACTACGGTGCGTCCAAGGACGCACGACCTTTATTTTTGTGCGTCCGGCGTCAAAATTTGTGCGTCCCGGACGCACACTAACGGAATCACTGGGCGCATCCCTTGCTTATTGAATCTATTTTATATAAAATACTAGTGTATTCAATTTCTATTATTACTATGTTAATTATTGTATGATAAATTGGCATCGACTATATTATTTTTACATACACATACATACATACATACATACATACATACATACATACATACATACATACATACATACATACATACATACATACATACATATATACATACATGCATACTATAATAATTAGGCCTATACCCTTTCACCACTGCGCCGAACAAATGCATGTATGTGTGTCGGCTTATATGCCTATGTATGTATGTACTTATGTTTGCTTGTATGTATGTAGGCCTATGTATGTATTGTATGTATGTATGTATATATGTATGTATGTATGTGTATGCATGCATGCATGCATGCATGTATGTATGTAGTATTTACGCCCCCCCTAACCAGAAATCCTGGATCCGCCCCTGCCTGTCGCTGTCATTCAGGCGTGAACTAATAACTTGTTAGTGTCATTCAGTCACTCCGATATGAAGCTAGTACATGTTGGTGTAATCGAGGACAGCATGAATCGTTGTCAGCAATCCAGCTTCTATTTAAGAAAGAGTATTTTCATCAATCCAGCTTCCATTTAAGAAAGAGTATTTTCATCAATCCAGCTTCCATTTAAGAAAGAATATTTTCATCAATCCAGCTTCTATTTTAGCAAGAACATTTTCATCAATCCAGCTTCCATTTAAGAAAAAGTATTTTCATCAATCCAGCTTCCATTTAAGAAAGAGTATTTTCATCAATCCAGCTTCCATTTAAGTAAACTTTATTTGTATCAATCCAGCTTCTATTTAAGCAAGAACATTTTCATCGATCCAGCTTCCATTTAAATAAACTTTATTTGTATCAATCCGGCTTCTATTTAGCGAGAATTCTTTTCATCAATCCAACTTGCGTACTTCGGACCACCGTTTTATAGCACGACAACTTATGCGCAATATATTCTACCAGGGGGGTTATGTCCTACCCTGGGGGGGAATTGTCCGGGGGTTTTTGTCCGGGGGGTTTGTCCTACAACCAGCAAAAACACACTCGATAATAATGTCGGACAAAAACAAACTGATATAAAACAATCAGCGCCATAATCCTAGTCCGTCTTTCCCTCCTGGATCAGTGTATGGCATATCCATTGAGCTTCGATCTTTCCTACGGGACGCTGAAATGTCCTTTTTCCGGATCTCTGATCAGTGACTTCTGATCCGTAACGACGATCCGCTCTCTCACTTGGAATCGCTCGACTGTGTCGCTCCTTCGTCCAACGACAATTGGTTCCGCATCAACGCTTCCTCCATCAGACGCAGCAATGCCAGAAAGGCATCGCTCGCTCTCTGTCCGTCTGCCTGTCTGTCTGTCTGTCTGTCTGCTTTTATGTCTCACTTTCTCACTGCATCGCAATCTTTGCCACTGTATCTCTCTCTCTTTCTCTTTCTCTCTCTCTCTCTCTCTCTCTCTCTCTCTCTCTCTCTCTCTCTCTCTCTCTCTCTCTCTCTCTCTCTCATCGTCATTTTGCCATAATTATCTCCGTTCAGTGAATTACAAGACCTGCGTGCTAACCAATTCTTGTGACCTGATTTAGTTATAAAAATTTATCACAGATAAGTTGAACTAAGTTTGTGAATTTTAATGAACGAACTCCAAAGATAAGCGCCACATAAACAAACATTGCTCCCCTTTACCTCTCATTGGTCGCTACCATAACTCTGATGGAATCGAGAGTGGACCTGTAAATCAATGTGATGTAGCCAGTCCATCCATTAGCCTACAGAGAGTTTAGATTCTGACGGAAGAAAATTAGCAATGGGTTCAAATCCGCCTACTGCGTCAGAATCCATTTCGTTGGCCACTCATCACACGACTGCCGTCCGTCCGTCCCAGGCTGCCTCCTCAACAGCAGGAAAGGTTTTCTTATTATTGACTCAACTGTCGGCTGCAATAGCGTCAGAATATTCACGCCCATTTCTGGCATTTCTGCCGTCCACATAAAACAACTCATGAAGCCAGCAAGATATCGAATGGAAATCAAAAGAAAATGACAACCGTGATAATTATGTGAGAATTCGGAACCAATGGATCAGAGTTGGACTCATGTGGCGCCTTTTAATATAGGCTATCCCACTCAAAAGCTCTTCGCTGTCTAGCAACGCTGGAACTTTCAACTTGTGGGAAAAGCAAATCAGACAAATCTGTGCAGCAAGCAGACATTTCGCAACCGCTGTTATCATCCTATTTCAACGGAAAAATCCTTTCGTTATGACTTATGAGATAAATGTTATAGTAATTGTAATTGTAGGCTAATTGTAATTGTAATTGAACATTTATATAGCGCCGCTCACAGATTCAGTAGCGCTCCCGACCCTAGTTAGCACTTCCCCTAACAAATAGTATAGTCTTCAGGCGTTTCCTAAACAGAGGCAGAGAGAGACTGAGAAGCTCAAGACGCAGCTTGTGCGGAAGACGATTCCAGCAAGATGGTTATGATAAATAGACCTTAATTACGGTCTAGCTGTTAAAATTTTTATTTAAGACCCTGACCCCAAATGTTCATAAATAAAATATATTGTGCCTGAACAATGCGCACGAGCTCATTAACGCGGAGAAAGTTGGTTTGTGGCAGCAGCAATACACGGAGAAGGCGACTTTCCGATATACCGCCGCCGCATAATACCGGGGAATCGGGAATCAGTTTAGAACAGGATAGACAGACACTTGTAGAAAGTCGGGACCAGGTGGGAAGCGGGAGCCATGTGCAGCGCTCGGGAATAGGCTGGTGCCCCGCGCTTGGCTTTCGAGTGGCGCTTTAGAAAATTTGAGTTTACGATTACGAATGAAGATATAAGCAACAGCAAGGCCAATGTCTCTGTCATTTTTCTCGTTCCAGCCCTGGAGCCCCTGTGAAGCCCCGCAATATAAACAAGGGTGTCAATTTATAGTATCTAACAATAGAGAAAGTCTCCGACATAAGTAGGGCACACCAAATGGCATTTGATGGATGCATGAAAGGATCCGCGTTCACTTAATCTTCGATTGCATTTCGTCTGAGATCACGGAAGCAATTATCCGTCGAATGTCTTTGAGTGCATGCAACATCCCCTTCATCCCCCTTCGCCCTCCCCAATTCCTTTGTCATTAATGAGGAACGTTAAATTTTAAGTTGGCCCTATACGTCGTGCTAAGCCAACATTAGCTTAGATCTGGTAGAAGGCTCAGGGCTTAAAGTGTGGCTGGACGCGGTCGTGGACGGCATCCATGCGCTTATTTTCAAATCTGAATTCCGTCCTGTCACTTAGGCCTATTGGAAAGTTAAGGAGCGTCCAGGCACTTCTTTTTTACACTTTAGGCGCCTTTGATATACTTTCTGTCATTAAGCCTACTATATCAGTTCTAACCTCTGTGGTTTATCTAAGATGATATGTCACTGACAGCAATTTTCTCATTGTTCGTCAGTTTCACATTGTCTCTGACTTCGTCTATTGTTGTCAAAGCGTTCATTATTTTCCATTCATTGTCAATTTTCCAATTGGTTCCTCAAATCCTATTGTGCTTCGCTTTCTGCTGCTCCTCATGACCCTGGTAACCCTCGTTCCCTTTGCACATTCTACCTTCGTTTATCCGTGTTCCTCTCTCCTAAGACACTTGGCAGTAAGTAGAACAGAATGTAGCAAGCTCGGACATTCGACCAGTACAGCCTTGACTTTCGTCCATTTGACCTATACAGCCTTAAAAATTGAGTGCCTGCGCAGTTTGACCAATGTCAGCCTTACTTGTTCATATTCATGGAATATCCAGCTCGGCTTAAAGAGAAGATATTCCAATAAAAATGGTTTACCCGAATAAAACTAAAACTGAATTACGAAAAATCGCCAGGCAGCTCGGCTTGGTTGGAAATACAACAATACTGCGGAGATCGGAGTTGATTGTTGTAATTGACGCCCACAACCGCGAATGCTACGACGATGAATGCCCATGCAAGTATCCACGTCCGGATCGTCAACAAGGGCCAGGCGAGACCATCGTCGTTCGTCGTCGGCGCAATGGCAACTCACTCCCGTGTGATGTTAGTTTGATCGACAACGAGATCATCCTCGTTAATTGTCAATGCAATGGCAACTCATGCCCGTGTGATGCAAGAGCGTGAGTGGACTACGACGTAGATACGGGATTACAATATCGCAAACGATTTTACACCGTTGGTTTATAATCGTCTTTGGATCAATCGAATATTATTATTTTTTCTCCAAACACGACATATTTTTTCATAATCGTCTCACAATGTCATCAAGTTTTCGTTATTAATCCAAGAATTGAACGAGTCTGGGTAGCCTAACCACTTCACGAGTGATTTCTTCCCGCGTTTCCTAATCACTTTTTCGATTCTAAATATTTCTTGAGTTGTTTTCTGTAGCTCCTGCTCATAGAATGACCCCTGTATTTCCTCAGAATTAGAATCCGTGATCTTGTAAGTTGGCGGATCTGTATATTGAACCTGAGATACTACAAAAACCTCCTCTGTCCATCTAGGTATATATCCTTTGTCAAATATGCTCTTCTTCCTAGTTATTCTGACTCGATCGCCGACTGAAAACTTTGGTGTAATAGACTCTGAAATCTCATCGCCGTATAAATTCATAAATACAGTCTTTTCGTTCACTTTCATACTAGCCTTCGCGGGGGTCATTTTAATTGAAGAATGTCTCGTTTCATTATAATTACTAACCATTTCATCTAATACATCGATATATCTTCTTGTTGAATTAGCCGTAAAGTATTTGAACATCTTCTCTTTCATCGTACGCACCCATCTTTCTACGATGGAACTTTTTCCCTCGTTTTCGGTAGAATACAACTCGACTAAATTCTTCACATTTTTATTATAAAATTCTTTCCCTTTGTCGCACCAAACTTTGACTGGCTGTCGACCACCCCCGAGTATCTTCACGAACCCATCAGCTGTAGACTTCCCACTCTTGTCATGTAATGGAACGATCCACCCATACTTGGAAAACACATCTATGACGGTCAATAGAAATTTCACGCCATCATTATCTCTAGCGAAAGCCTGCATGTCGATTAGATCAGCCGCCCAAATCTGGTCAATCCCGCCAACACGGACCCGCCTCGTCCTAAAATGTCTTACTACTGGTTTGTGTAATTCATTCGCTAATTGATTAGTCCATTTCAGGTTCTGCTGTAATTCTAGGCTTTTTTTAAACCCAAACCTAGGCTTGTTTTAGCTGACAAGATGGGTTTGACTATCGCCCTCTCTACGCGTTCCCGCAGACTTGGATTTGGTATATTATTCAACTGGTTTATCATTACTCTATCAGCGACATTCCTAGAAGCCGTATCAGTGTGTTGATTGTATGCCAGGTCGTGAACGTATGCCGCACTATCTACCCTGTTTATAGGTTTGCTCCAATCTTTGGGGGTTTCGTTGGGATTCAGACGCAAATCTAGTCTAGTACCGGGACCAGTAAACTGATGGCCTGGTAAATGTAATTCGCCCGGGAATTTGGCCCAAGGTAATTTAATGTTGCTAGTGGCGGCGTTCAGTGAACTAACTAGATCCCCACCTTGCGCAACAGCTGCAGACGCCTTCACGAATTGAGTTTTTGTTTTCCCGCATACGACGCAAACACCTCTGAGCATCGATCTCCCATTATTAGCCACGGCGTTCTGTACATCTCTCGTTTCGGTCTGTTTTTTACATTTTACGCAATACATTTCGTTTTTAATAATATATATTTTTAAAATGGAGATTAGAGACATGAGTTGGGGCACAGCGCTCTCGAAAAGATTCAATAATCCGTTGTTACCCAAAAGCATACGTGGTTTGATAGTTGGGAAATCGGCGTGCGGAAAAACAACGCTTCTTCTCAATCTTTTACTCAGGCCAGACTGGTTGGATTATAATAACTTGCAGGTATTCGGTACTTCTCTGTTTCAACCGGAATATCGCATTATTAAAAAAGCATACGAAGAAAAATTACCGAAAGAAGCGATCGTTCGGCTGTTCGAGCACCGAGATGAAATCGTGGGCCTAAATGCGTCACCAGACTTCGTTATGGAGGAAATGGCAAAAAACTTGGAAGCTAAATCTGATATAATTGCCAAGTTCTTTGAGAGCGCCGAAGATGTGCCAGACCCGAGAGATCTGAGCGCCGAAAAGAAGAACCTGATGATTTTCGATGATCTTCAATTGGAAAAACAAAACAAATGTGAAACGTATTACAATCGGGGGAGGCATAGTAATGTAGATTGTTTTTACCTCGCCCAGAATTATTTCAAATTACCGCGCCAAACAATCAGAGAAAATGCGAACTTTATTTGCCTGTTCAAACAAGACCTGAAAAATTGTAATCATATTTACAACGATCATGTGAGTACAGACATGTCGAAAGATGAATTTAGAAAACTATGCAAAACAGTATGGGAACAACCTCATGGATTCGTGGTTTTAGACCTGACTAGCGACAAGTACAATGGTAAATACCGAAGCGGACTCGATGAATTTTATATAATCGAGGATCCGCCGTTGTAAAATTGTAAAATTGTATTGTATAGTAAAAATGGAATCATCGCTTCTCAAACAGATATCGGAAAACACGGAAAAGACGGCCTGCAACACGGAACCAAAAACATCATTTTCCATTTTTCTAAGCGAAAAGAGCACGCGAATCAGAACGAAGTTTAATCCACTACTCGAACTGGAGAAGAATAAGAAATATGAAATGGCCTTAGTTGCTCTCGAGACGTACTATTCTTTTCCGAATATCGACGCGACAAACAACGTCTTTCGGTATTCACCAAATCGCGACTCAGATTGGGTAAACATTCAAGTTCCAGAGGGTTGCTATGAAATAACGGATATCAACGAATATATACAGAGGGTCATGAAGGGGAATGGGCATTACGACGGAGTAAATGGAGAATACTGTATCTCAATAACACCAAACACCAATACGCTGAGGTCTGTGGTAAATATATCGGCAGAGGGCTATATGGTTGACTTTACGTCAAAGAATTCGATCGGAAAGGTTCTAGGGTTTGACAAATGGATCTATTCGGCCGGATATAATGAATCGGAGCACTTGGTAAATATAATGAGTGTAAGCAGCCTAAGAGTGACCAGCGACATTATCGGGTCTTCGTACACTAACGGAGCATCGGAAAACGTGATATATTCTTTTTTCCCAAACGTTGGTCCGGGTTACAAGATTATCGAAGTGCCGCATAATTTAATATATCTCCCGATTTTGCTATCTACAATTTCAACGATGGAAACGAGGCTCACAGACCAACACGGGAACCTACTAAATCTTCGAGGTGAAGAATTGGCGATTCGATTTCACATCAGAGAAGTTTGAAAGTTTTTGTAATTTATTAATAAAATGAATCGTTACACGGGCGTAAAAGTTAATATTTCAGAAGCGCAACAAGACAAAATTAAAAGATCACTTCAAGCGGGGAGCGGCGTGAGTATCAAACTATCGCACGATGATTTGAATGGCGAACACGTTTTGGCTCTCACCCAGGCGCAAATCAATAAAATGGCAGCAGCCTATCAAAAAGGAACTGGCATGATTATTAAAATGAGTAAAACGCAATTGGAGAACAACAAGAAAGTCGAAGGTGGATTCATAGGCGCTATACTTCCGTTTCTAGCGACGGCGGGACGGTTCCTTCTTGGTAGCGTACTGCCTAGTTTAGCACAGGGCGCATTAGGTGGGTTAGGTGCTGCGGCTGGATCGAAACTTGTCGATAAAATCAGCGGTTCGGGTGTAATGTATGTCAAGAAAGGTGACATAGCGTGCAAAATAAGAGCGGCCGGATCCGGTTTGTACTTGTCTCCGTGGCAAAAAGGCGCATCGATAATGGGATCCGGGCTTTACATGAAAACAGGGTCGGGCTATGTGAGTGGCGAAGGACTTTTGCTCGGCCCCAACTCGCCGTTTCGAAACATTCCGATTCTCGGCATGATATTATAAATTATCATATGTAAAATGTCGAGACCAATACACAAATTTGGAACTAAACCAACTAGACCGGTAGAGGTTAGAACGCAGCCCGTTTCAGTCTTTTGGAAGATTACGAGCGGTGTTACTCGCACTCCAGTAAGACAACTAGGAGGACTGCGATGGGAGATTTTTGCGCAAAATGATATCACGATACAGCCAAAGGCGGCAAATACGCTAAGGCTTGGACTCGGTGTAGAAATGGCGGCCGGTCTTTGTCTCGTTTCCCTCAGACAGGCTATCAAAGAACGACGATGCAGCCTACTAGACGGAGTGATTTCAGAAGATGTGATTGATGATATCATAGTTTCCATTCAAAACAACTCCGATTCGGCAGTAACGATAAACGAAGGAGATTCGCTATGCTGTGTAAATTATCAGCGGTAAAAAAATATATATTGCTAATAAATAAAAGAATGGAATACGAAGGCATCAAACTCTATCCAAACCTAACAAATATAACGCCCTCTGCGCCAGAAGGTGAAATACAAATAGCCGCAGGGTCCGCACAAACGTATCGACTTCAGAAGATTAGCGAAATCAAAAAGGAGATCGAGCAAGAACGAGACAAAAGAGCAACGTTGAGTAAAAAGTACCATAGAAGTGTGAGCGTAATCGGCGTAGTAGACAGCTTCCTCATGGTGGTCACGATGGGGCTCGGAATTTCGGGAATCGGCGTACTAGCTACCATAATTGCGGCTCCCATCGCTATTGCTATGGAAGGGACAGCGCTAGGTGCGGGGCTATTGAGTATAATTGGCAGCCGAATCTGTAAAAAGCTCGCCCTGAAGGCGGAGAAGCATGAAAAGATCAAAACGCTAGCTGATGCGAAGCTCAACACGATCAGCGACCATATTTCAAAAGCACTCGTGGATGATCACATTTCAGACGAGGAATATTCTCTGATTCTAAGTGAGATTGAAAAATTCAATGGCATGAAAGAAGAAATCAAAAGTAAGTCGAAAGTTGCGGCGGCCGCGATGGACGAGGAAACGAAACAATCTCTCATCGACCGAGGAAGAGAAGAAGTCAGGCAGTCCTTTCAAAGCATGTTTGAGAAAAATACCGAATCTGTGAGAAAGACGACTAACGTGAACATGTATGAAATCATGTAGACTTGTAGAGTTTTGTAGACCTATGTAGACCTATGTCGCTATGTCTGAAAATACGTCTAACTTGTGTTTTTACACATGTCGAAAAACATGTAGAAAAACACGTCTAGAAACACGCCGGAAAACATGTCGAAAAACATTAAATTTTTTATTAAAAATGTCGTTTCTAAAGATAGATGACCCGGCGAAAAGAAATTTCATAGTCGAAGAGTTTCTGAAATCCAAGAAGAATATTCAACAGAACTTTTTATCGGAGAGATTGGGGGATTCGGGGCTGCAACAAGAATTAACCAAGCTGTACAAGCCTATCGTCGATTCGCAATCCGCAATTTCCAAAGAGCAAAATGTCTTACTATCCGCCATCAAAGAAAACTCGATAGCTACTACAAACGCACTACAGACGCTACCCGCTTCGTTGAAGATTCAATTTCCTCAGTATCCCTCGATAGAAGCGTATAGCGACGATCCGACTGAGGATATTAGAACTTTAGAATTAGGTGATGTAGCCACCAAGTACCTTCATCAATACGCCTCCGATAGAAAAATCGTAGACACGACGTTCGGAATACGATCAAAAAATAGTCAATTCTACATCGGCGACACTCCGATTTTTATTCAAGGAGACGATGTGACGGTTGGAAATAAGACGTATAGCGGAACACCGGGGCTTTGGGAGTTGTTGACGATGAAACAGCCGAACACGTCGATATACGATAATAATGATAGAGACGATTACGCCGAGATTCTACTCGCGTCGGATGCTATCAGACAGCCAAAAAATCCCAACAAACCGAAAGCATCTTCGAGCGTCAAATATAGAGAAATTATCAAACCGATATGGGAAAAGAGGGCTCGTAATGCGGTGGGCAAAGGCGTGGGTGGTGTAATCGTTATTTCCGAAGATCCAAACGTGTTAGCGAAACAGCTAGAACTACGATTTCAAAGCTTCAAAGCAGGCAATACCGGCGTGAGAAACGAGATCGTGGCGATGTGCGACGCGTTATTGAGGCAGGAAGTGCTGAGTAAAGATGCTTACAAAAATATAATGTCGGCATTGTAAAATGCAGAAAAAATGCAAGTCATTAATAGAAGGAGGTATAGAAAACAATACGTTATCGGAGGATCGGGAATATTCGATACAATTTCGGGATTTTTCAAACGACTAGTTACGTCGAACGCCGCCAAACAATTAGCAACGACCGCTCTCAACGCGAGTAAAGACGTGGCGAAAGAAATTGGGAAAAAGGCCATCGACGTTGGGAAAACAACCGCAATCGACGCCGGCAAACGAGTAGTGGACAGAGCAGTGACTAAACTGTTTGCTCCTACTCCCGCCCCCACGAAAATTACGCCGGAAACTAGACAAATTTTAGAGCGGCTGAGTGGCGTCGGTAGCGTAGGTAGCGTTGGGTTGGCCTCGAATATCCCGAATATCAATAATCTCATGATGGGTGATGGCCTGAAGAAGAACGGTGCCATATCGATACAAGATTTAGTACGCTCGCTAAACGGCGCCGGAATGAAGGTCGCGTAAAAAATATTATCGCGTAGTAGTAAAAATGCAATCATCTGATATTCTGAGATTTACCGAACAACCATTGAGCGATGAAAGCGTCGAACGCTACGAATGGTACGAGTATGAGCCGATATCGGGGGCGAATCTAAACACCTCCGGGGAGATTAGAATAAACATCGAACTTCAAGATTTATTTTGTCATCCAGCAGAATCTTACCTGTTGTTCGAGGGTAGATTGACGAAGGCGGACAACAACAACACCTCCTACGCTGATGTCGATGAAGCAACTCTTACGAATAATGGGCTGATGCATCTTTTCAGTCAAATTTCGTATTCCCTGTCGAATCAGGAAATTGAATCGTTATTTTACCCGGGCCAAGCAACGACGATGCTCGGATTACTCAAGTACCCGAATGATTTTCAACTAGCTCAAGGATTGAATCAGTTGTGGTACAAGGACAGCGGGGCGACGGCTGCTATCGCGAATAATCAAGGTTTCGCCGTGAGACAGGCGTATATAATTCAAAAACCAAATGCCAAAGGTACTTTCAGCTTTGTAGTTCCATTGAAGCATATTTTCGGATTTTGCGATGATTACGACAAGGTTGTTTTCGGTGTGAAACATACGCTAACTCTGGTTCGCAAAGCCGATGACGACGCAATTTTTAGACTCGCCACCGTGGGTGCAGGGAAAGTTAGGCTGGATAAAATCTCGTGGTTCATGCCGCACGTTATTCCCGCGGATATGGAGAAGATGCAATTGTACAAAACGATCGAATCGAAAGCGTCGTTGCCGGTTGCGTACAGGGCCCGTCAATGCGATACCACCTCAGTCGCACAGTCGACTAATTTTAGCTGGAGACTTAGCGTCAAGACATTACCCGAGAAACCTAGGTACATCATCTTGGGTTTTCAAACCGACAAAAGCGGCGATCAAGAACACAATCCATCCATTTTCAATCATTGCGATCTGAAGAACATGTTCGTGATGATGAACCAGGACCGATACCCAGTTGTCGACTATAATCTATCATTTCCGAATCAACAATTCTCGCGGGCGTACCGAGCAGCAGCCGCGTTCAGTGAAAAATACTATGGAATGGACGAACTAATGACACAATGCAATATCACACCCTCGGATTTCAAAGATCTGTTTCCGATTATGGTGTTTGACGTGAGCAAGCAATCCGAGCGTCTGAAGTCATCGGTGGTCGATATCCAGATCAAAGGCACGTTCAATACAGCGCCGCTGGCTAATACGGAAGCATACGCAGTGGTGATTTCAGACAAGTTACTGAGGTTTCAATCGGATGGTCAGAAAATGAGCGTGGTATATTGAAGAAAGATAACGTTGAAGAATAATGAGACTTACATATACCTATCGCGCGTATATGAACGATAGGTATCTACGACTACCTAGTACAAAAACTCGACCTGCAATCCGGCTCCGCCCATGAGAAGAAGGCGACCGGCTGTTGGCCTGTTTCCGGATATGACAGAATATACCCTCATACCGAGCTTATCGTTGGCGTTGAAAAATATGGCGACGGTTGGTAATACGAGCGATATTCTGCTGCCAACCGTTGATCCGCCAGCCATGCATTCAAAAAGTTTGTTACTATGTATCTCGTCTTTGACATACGAGATTCTGATTATTTTTTCGCCCGGACTGTCATTTCCTATCAAGAAATTCGCGAATCCGCCAAGTCGATATACGCCCGTACGAGGAATAGTTATTAAGCCCAAGGACGTCGTGTACGCTGAATCCGTATTGATAGCAACGACCGTTAATTGACGGTGCATTAGATATAGGCCTGAGAATGCACCACCATGCGTTGCATATGTGCCCGAGAATGCGCCACCACTTACGATTGTGGTTGCTCCCCCTCCACCCTCCTTCAACACACAAATAGCCGGTCCGGTTGTAGGCCGCCAATTCGGGGACAATGCTGGTGCCGCTGTTATAGCTCCAGCCGTTCCTTCGAACCTATATGTAATACCGCTCGTCGTATTTCTCACTAGATTGCCCGGGGATACCCTCATACCCGAAACGTAATCTCTAGGGGCGATATCCGCTGTTTTATCAACGACTAGGGCAGTAGCCTGGGCTGAACTAATAGCGTCACCCCCGTTACCTGTAAAAGGGTAATCAGTCGGTAACCCTACGAGATGATGGCCATTCATATTTAGATTCCCAGTCGCCGGATTTGCTCCATCTAACCTTAGAAAAGTACTGTTTACTTGGGTCAGCGTAACACCTCCAGCAATTACTCTTTGCGTAGATCCAGAATCGGTATGTCCAAATTTATCAACAGGCATTTTGAATATAATAATTTTTATTAATTCAGGGACGTAAGAATGCCGCTGAAAAGTCCCTGCACAAAATGTTTGTAGCGATGGATGAAAAAGCGTGTATGTTGAGGTAATCGAACTCGTCTAGAAAAACTATGTTACTACCGATTGAATGGTTGTGCGAACCTTTCGTGCTCCCTCCGCCCGCAATTTGCATGTACGACGCCCCATTTTTATACAGGTGGACGGTGCCATACGCGGAATTACTATTGTTACAAAATTCTATGTACGCCGAAACGATATAGTACCCGGCTTTACTGGGGAAGAAAGAAGTCGTTCCGATACCCTGTTCAATACCGTGTTTTGCGGTAACGCATCTTATTACGTCAAAAGTAACTGCAGTGTGAGATCTAGCGGGTATAGCCTGTTGAGTTGAACTGTAAGCGCTAACCGCGGGTCCTACTACCGTCGCCACTTTCGAAGTAAGTTGTTCATCGACGTATTTCTTATTCGTCAAATGATTATTGTCGGTCGGGACGTCGCCGTGATTCTGCAGTAAATCTATTACTTGCCCCCGACTCACAGCCTCATCTATTCCCGCTTCCGGAGTATTCGCTGTATTCGCTGTATTCGTTGTAGGCAGACCTCTAATAGTATGGCCACTCATATTTAGATCTCCAGTCGCGGGGTTTGCTCCATCCAGCCTTAGAAAAGTACTGTTTACTTGACTTTCAGTAACTCCGCCAGCAATTACTCTTTGAGTAGATCCTGAATCTGTATGTCCAAATTTATCGACAGGCATTTTTTACATCTGAATATAATTTTCAATGCATTGCAGGCTGTTTATAACTTCTTGAAAACTCACCCCATCTCTGCATGTTTTTTTCAGGACGTGCAGGCATAAATGACCGCAAAACACTTCGTTGTCAGGCTGTACGCGTTCGCTATTGTAGTACACGGGACTCTGTAAATACTTTACCAGTTCTGTGGGAGGGGGCAGGCCATAGCTGTCGAAATATATTTTGTCCTTGCCGTTTTTTGAAAAAGCGACCCAGTGCGAGCCGGTTCCATTAGAATCGTCTAGATTCAATATCCCACATTCAGTCCGTCTAGGTTTCTTCGGCAGCTCGTCTCTGAGAAATACTCCCCGAAAATTAGGGATATTGAGCTTTTTCGCAGCATCTAGTAGTTCAAAATTCGTCAGCGGATGATTCGGGAGGACTACGCCTTCCACATTTATGTTTTTCACAGTTGTATAGCTCATTTTAATATTTCATCTAGATGTTTCACAAACTAATGAGCTTTCGGGCTTCTACGCAGGCGAGATAATATTTTCGCCTACAATTTTTGCATTCATTCGCCTTTCCATCTTTTTGAAATCGATTGTTGACGTATTCCGATATGTTCTGACTTACCTTACACCGACTGCAAACTTTTGTATCTTTTGTCTCCCTAATTTCCTGTCTTGCGTATTTGTGCGCAAGCTCCTTTACTTTGGCATTCTTACAAATTTTACAGCTGGGGTAATACCCGCTCTTTTGCGTATGATCTTTGTGAAATTCGTCCAAGCTTTTTTCTATTTTGCATTTAGAACACACTTTTTTTTGCCGCATCCATTTTATATTAGTGTAAATTATTCTTTATTTTGTTTAGTTTTCAGCGTGTAGTGCCCATAGGCTAGGGTATGGATCCCGTCGTCCATTATTACTCTTTTGTCGTCGTCGGCAGACAGAGCTATTTTATTTACTTCTTCGGTGTAAATTTCATGGCGGTAGGATCGAATGACGTTCATCGCTCTCGACTGCTGTCTTTTCGTAAACACGCAGTCTTTGTAATCTGCGTGAGTGATTGATTTCTTGACGACGTTCTTTTTCACTCCTTTACATTTCTTGTAGTCTTCACCCGCCATCTTGTAAGAGTACAACTTGGATCGCAGACCGACAAATTCTTCAATCTGTTTTCCCGCGGCCTCGTCTTTGAACATACCAACCACTTTTTTATTAACGCCGGATTCTATACCCGACGGATGATCTCTCGGATAGTCTGAAGTATCGAACATACTTTGGACGTCGGGGGAAATATCTTTGTAGAAGTCTTCCGTTTTAATTTCATACGCCAAAGAATCGGTATCGGTGAATAATAGCTTGGCCCTATCTCCGTACTTGGCCTTGATGTAATTATAATGAAAATCATACATGAGCGTCTTACTGATGTCTAATATACACATTCCTAGATATATCGGCTTGTTGTAAAACAACTTGGTCTTTTTCATGTGAACGGCGATGAGGTTTTCGTCGAAAATCGTTCGTCTATCGTAATTGGTTTTCGCGGCTAGCTTGGTGGCTTCCTTCTCACCACTCACCAATCGTTTGTCAACACGATTCTCGATAGCTTCCATTGTTTTACCGAAAACGCTATTATTCATCAGCTTGAAAAAGTCTTTCTCAAAATCGTTCGTAGCTTTCGTTCTCAGGTTGGTATTCAGATCGATATACTTTTTCAGCCAGGCACTTTCCGCGAATTTTATCCCCCGATGTATTTTTACGATTTTCAACCCGAGCCTTTCGTACAATTTTAAATTTTCGTAATGAACGACGTACTTCTTTTTATCGTTCAAGTTTGGAATGAGTTTCGCTACATTCGATCCCGCGGGTTTTACACTCTCGGGGGCTAGAGGATAATCATTGTGCAGGTCGTGTAATTCCTTTGGATATTCTAAGTCGACTTCTAACACACATCCCACGCCATCTCGTTCGGTAATGTTTCTCCAATCATTCAATTCGTCATCGTTCATCCATTCAAACCCATGAGTTGGTAACGGTTTGCTCATCGCCCATCCGTACAAGTTGTTCGCGTCCAAGTATGGAATGAATACTGAATGCTGGGTGGGATTGAAAGCTTCCCCCATGTACTCGTTGTTCGCTTTCGCGTATCGATGCGAAATCGTGCTGACGCCTCCTCGTATTCCTTGCTTGATCATCAGTAACATATCGTAGTCGCTCAACAACTCCAACTCTACGCCAGTCGTCTTCAACGCCGCGTCCCAAGCAAGTCCAGGCGAAGTATAATACCACGCAGGATCTAGGTTGTAGTTCTTCATACCAGCGTCTCTAAAGTTTTCAAAGACATCCGCTAATAATAGAACATCCGATAAATTGTACAAGTCGTGATATTGACGTAATGTTTTGCATTCAAATTTGTTCCATACCGTTTTCGCGTGCTCGTAATCTTTTTCACTAATACCCGAATCGTTTAGTTTTGAATAGAAGGCATGTCTCGGCGGCAATTCGGTTTCGTTTAATCTTTCAACACCGTCGACGTAATCATACGGGTAAACGCCTTTTCTGAGTAAAAGATCCAGCTTCTCACCCTCAAAATATTTCCCTAAATTCTTGCACTGATCTTTCTGAAGATTTTTCGATAACGCGTCGAGACTCGTGGGCATGAATCTAAAACTATCGATGAAACGTAATTCGCGCTTGACTTCTCTCTCTTTTCCATCTTTGTCTACAAATTTATCGACGACGACCTCTCTGCTGAATGAGATATACTTTTCTTCGTTGCAGGGAATGCATTTGATTTTCTCGCCGTGTTCACCTCGTAATTTCTTGATAAATAAATGGCTGTCATAACCGGTCAAATTGTGAAATACGACAGGGAAGAACTTGGGGACTTTGTATTTCAAATTACAAAGGTTGTGAGCGGCACCTCTAAATTTTCCAGTCAAATGACAGTGATCTCGTACCGGTTTTTCTTCGCCTATAAATTCTCGTTCGCATATATGGCAAACAGTAGCCGAGTCGAAGAGCTCCTGCTCTTTCTTGCCGAATATCATCTTCTTGGGGAATTTGAACTCGTTGTATATTCGTTTTACATTTTCTTCGATAGAGTCTATGAATAACTGAGCAACATCATCGTCTTCGTTTTCAGCTGTAAACCGCACCGGCTCTTGGGAATAAACATCATCGTCAAAGCATTTCAAATGATAACAAAACGAGCTGGGCGTATGTTTTTGATACTTGTTGGTGTAAGACGTGCTAGGAACGGGCTGACATGTACCGATAGGTTTGATGAACGATTCAAAGTCGGCAAAATACAAAAACGGTACACGCATCTTTCTATAATAATGTGTAAATCTTAGCATAGTCCCAGGTTCTGGAAGTTCTATTCGTTGGGCGTCCTGCTGCGAACAGTACTCAGTATGTTTGTGAAGCGATTCTTTTCTACTGAACCCTATCAAGCATCTTTTGCAATAGTACATTGATGTAGTAGTATTTTCTGTTTTCACCGCCATCAGTCTATTGAAATTCCTGATCCAACAATAATGCTTCTTTTCTCCATCAGAAATGAGTAATAGATCTACACACCTATCATTCTCATGCTTTGATATATATAGTGGGAATACATTCACATCTTTCTCGTAACCAAAAACATTAACACTAATATTATTATTTCGCTCAAACTTACTCAGCACATTAGCATCCGCTGCTACAGGGAATTCAATACCAGACCAATTGAGTTCCTCAGACTGTCTTATTAATTCCTTCGTAATTCTCTCCGGGTGTTCTTCAACGGGGTTTACAGCTCTCGCTACACACCACTTGAAGCATTCCTCATCTTTGTTCTTCATATTAATAATAGCCTTTTTATTCGCTAAATAATCAGGAAGTGGAATATAAGAACTTCCTTTCAATGGTTTATATACCACTGTATCGATATCCAACTTCAAAACGGTTTTGAATCTCCAATTACTCCCCCGCATCTGAAAACTTGCCATGCTCTCCTTAATTTTATCCGCTGCGTTGGTATATATTTCTCTCACATCGGTTGCTTCTAAAATAATATCACTCTTTGATTTGAAATTAGGCTCAGCCGTTACTACTTCGCCGGTTTTCATATCTACTTTCTCCATTACGCACATGAGATCGAGTTGAACTTTTACCCCGCGATTTTTCCCTAGCAACCTAACTACCTGCGGTCTTACAGCCTTGAGAAAAGTTGCAACATCGATCCCGCTGTCGCCATCGATCGTGTATCTTTTTGTAAACCCTCTGATAGCCGTCGCAGTCTCTCGAAGTTTGAACCTATGAATGGGCGGTTTTATTTGCGGAGGTAACCGACTAATCTCGCTAGTCAGCCAATCCGAAAAAACTATTTTATTTTTCCCCGGATGCAAAAATTTCCAAGTAGTAGTCAAGAATGCCGTAAGTTCCGCTTTTGCTAATCTCGAGTATCCTCGCACACCTCTCTTTTTTGCAATTTCTCGCAATTCTCGCACAGTGGCGGGAGTATGCGCTGGTGTTTTGTTGACCTGAGCCCGAGCGCCTAGTCGATCTCCCCGCGATATGAACGCTATGAGTTCCGCTTTTCGCAAACTCGAGTATCCTCTTTGTCCTCTCTGTTTAGGAATTTGTCGTAATTCTTTCAGATTATACGATGAGTAGTCCATTTTATATTGGGATATCTCGTCTTTAGGTCGCGCCGTATATTCCATTTTTTCAGTCATTTTGTATACGCCGGAGAAATTTTTTTAACTTTTTTTTACTTTTTTACGCCAGACATCGAATTTGAAAAAGTAAGGCTAGTATTGGTCAAACTGCGCGGGCACTCAATTTTTAAGGCTGTATAGGTCAAATGGACGAAAGTAAAGGCTGTACTGGTCAGATTGGACGAAAGTCAAGGCTATACTGGTCGAATGTCCGAGCTTGCTACATTCTGTTCTACTGCAGTACAATACAATACAATTCAATAGAACTACAGCAGTTGGTTTACATCAGACACTCGCGTTAACCGCCCAGATGACTTCCTCTATGCACGTGTCCGTCTGCGCGCCACAGAATGCGCAAAGTATATATTCCTTGAGATACGATTAGTCTTGGGAGCATCAATTAGAATTAGGTCTCCTGGTTGACCGGCCAAACGGTAAAAATCCCAGGGGCTACTGACACCCGACTCCCCGACCACCCCCGACCCTCCCCCCGTCGGGTGGTCAGTGGTCACCGACGCCGACAAAACGCTCAGCAGCGACGGCCACGGCCAGGCGAATTCGTTGATTTGATTGCCTAATGAGTCGGGTAATTGCCTCTCTTCCGTAGATAACCAGTAAGACCCAGAGAAACAGAGAATGCGACTCAGAGGGACAGAGAATGCGACACAGGCAGAGAGACAGAGACATATGCAGTGTGCCGGAGTTGACGTAGGATTAGCGAGAGAGCGATGAGGAGCAGACGGTGAGTCTAGGGATCATCATCATCGTGATTATTGGGATCAGAAGAATCTGCCATAGACGTGCAGCAGCTATCCTCAAGTGCATCGTAAATTGGCTGGCCATGCAGTGGTCAGGAAGCATGATGTATACGCCATATTAAGTCTACGATTTGCAAACGATAATATATCAAGTGTTTTGTACATACAGGTAAGATGAAAGCTGTAGAAACCGACCAAGAAATTAAGCCGATAACCAAAATGCCAACAGTAAAATATGTAAAAATTTCTTAGACTAAGCTGCTTTGGCTTTTTCTTCCTCTTTGTTGTCGTTAGGCCCTACTCCTTTTCTTTTTTGGTTCTACAATTGGCCTTATTTGGCTCTTCATCTTTCCCCCAGCTTTTTAATTTGCTATATTTTTCCACAGCTTTTTATTTGCTAGGTTCTTTTTTTCGTCATGGACTCATGGTAGGCTATATAATAGGCGTACGTGCAAACAGCAGCCGAGAAATTGAATGCTACAAATGGATCACTCCAAACGCCAGGGGGCGCCTGATGTGATTTGTGCAACGTCAGACTCGAACATGGCCTGTCGATTACCTTCACCCGAGGGACCAACACCATCAAAAAAATCCTCCGTCGGTCGCCGATGTCGTTCCAACCCTTTCGCCCGCCCCTTTCTCTTCCACTGAAACATGGCCTGCATATTGTATAAGAGAGAAAGTCGGTAGAATATTGAAGCATAGTCTGCATAGCCTATGTAATATTATTCATATACAAAAACATGTACATTGTACATATGCCTATCCGTTTCGTCCATGCAGTCTTTGTTTCGAAGTAGACCCTAGCATAGTAAGCTTATTACCAAGCTGAGTGATATCTTTTGAGAATTAATCGTCATGAACCAAATATAGACCATAAACAATTGACAGATCTACATGTATAGCCTATCGTCAGCGTGACAAAAATATAGTAGACCTATCGCAGTCTATCTACGGATCTATTTAAAGCGCCTATCGAAGTGTGACTATTCAGAGACACTCTGAGCACGAGAACTACGATGGGAAAAGAAATGTCGTTGAAGATTGAAAAGAAACAAATTTTTACTAGATACGAAAAGGATCAGGTCACGAGTAACTCTAACTCCAACTTGTTGAATCTTCCCCTCACCCTCACCCCCACCCACCTACTCACTCGCTCACTAACTCACTCAATGAGTCACTGACGAGCAACAGCGTTCGTGTGTGAATGGCGCATTCTTCTTGGTCAACGTTTCCCTTGGGAAAAACGTTTCCGAATTATTGATAGACTCGACTCTCGTTCACCCGGAAACGAGAAGTCGATAGAATGACCATGTAGGCTATGCGCATGCGCAACCTCTGAGGGAGCGATGACCGGAAGGAGGGAGGGGAGGAGGGAGGGACGGAGGGATGGATGGGCGGGGTCGGAAAGAAAAAGGGTGGAGTCGAAGGAAGAAATCCCAAGAAGGGGCAGAGGGACAGATGAACGGTCGTACCAACGGGCAGACAAGTGGACAGACCGAAGGACAGACAGACGGATGGGTGGATGGTGAAGAAGGAATGGAAGATGAGAGCGTATGAGAACATAGGACAAATTTCTGAAGGGATACAGAGAGTCAAGCATACAGGAAGGCAGGCCAATTTATCTACAGTGGTGACAAGCATACTGATCAACGCAGAATCAGAGATAGGAATAGGCCTACATGTAGAGGGAGTAGATGACGGATACTGTAGATATGAAATTATATTGACAGGTAGAGATGGAGAGAAACGGACAACGAGACGTGGAAAGAATGACAAACGGACAAAAATATTATATCCAGCGAATGGTTTATAACTTTATATGAAGCGATAGAAACAAAATAGATCTATCTGTAATTTGACGTCGTTTTCCGATCAACCGGAATGTCATCCCAATGCGATTTGTTTCCGATTAAACGAAGTCTACTTCCATCGACTTCTTCCATCTTCTTCCTCCTCCATCCATCCATCCCTTTCCTCTCACTCTCTATCCCTCCACGTTCCTTTTAAACCTCCCATTTCCTTCCTGCAGTCTCTTCACTTCAGCCTCTGTCGTTCATTTCCATTTTGAGCTTCAGCCAAACTCCCTTGCGCCGTTGATTCCTCCAAGCTGGGCAATTACGCGGGTCCCAGGGCCTCTGAAGAGCCGATGCTGCTTCTTACAAGCCTATATACAATGTATATATACGGATGCTGCCACTCCTATTGATGTGAATAATTCAGCAATGTAAGACCTACATGTAGCCTATATACCCAGGGCCGGATTAACCAGTATGCCATGTATGCCACGTCTGAGCAAAAAAAATAATTTTATGTGCATTTTCCAATTTATTCAGCTTTCCTTCAAGGGCATTGTGTAAATTTTCGTCAATTGCTGATTGTTTTTTCTTAAGGCGAACAGTGACTTGATTTATGTCGGCCCCTGTATCTAGGGCCTATGCCAGCTATGATTAATGATTTTGTCCGTATTCCATAATGGCCTACTTTTAAAGAAATAGGCTCGAGTGACAGACAGGCAAACAGATATGCAATCTATAACAAAATTGACAAATTATTCAGCATTGCGCACTCTCGTGCGTTCTCTTTAGTCGATATGTGATCTAAAAATGGCGATTTCAGCGTGTCTGCAGACTGCAGGCGTTTTCTATGCAGAATTATAAAAATTTATAAAGAAAATCGCCGGGTCGTCAGCAAACATTGGGACTAGGTACGTTTGGAAGCTAAAGGTCTTAAGAAGGCATTAGAGAAAGTTTGGTGACGTTTGCAGCCAATTGCAGGCTTGCAGCGCAGCCGTTCATCTCCTCATTTACCAGTGAACGATGCCGAAGAATAAAATATTTCAATGTTCTGGTGCTCAAAAAAGGCGAGTAGCGAAAGAACGCGCTGACAGGGAAAGAAATAGCGTTTCGTCTATTCCAAAACTGGATAGATTTTTCATGAACTCCACTGCAGTGACAGCCACGTCAAATGAGTCGGAGCAGGGGCAGATTGGAAATGGTGACGATAGTTACATGTATGTGCCATGCACTGACGTTACATCTGAAGAGCCTGAAATTTGCGAGTCTCGTGTCGTAGAGATGACAACACAAAATTCTGCATCGTCAGCTGCAGAGAATCATTATGTCGAAGACATACCATACGGTAAGGGTTCATTTGTGTTGGCTATTTAATCAAGAACCTTGCTCATGTTATAACTGTGAAATGATTTAAGTCGCATATAAAATATATATATGTATATATATATAGGGGATAATAGGCCTATGTACTTATATCAAAGAACTTGGCTTCATTCATTCATTCGCTTTATAGAATAAGGCCTATAAAAATAGGCCTATAGAGCCCTGTCAAGAAAGCTAATTCAGGATCCGAGCGCTGCAAAGAAAAAGAACTTGAGAGATTTATGAAACAGTTTCATTGGTCAGATGTAGGCCTAATCGAGACTTAGAAGAGTAAATGTAGGTGCTCTGCTTGATGCACAGCAAACATTAGTTCTGTCATTAGAGCCTTGAAGGGAGCTCATTGGTAGGCTAAGCCTAACAGAATGACGGTTTCCTCCTTTCTACCCTAGGCGTCATAAATCCAGCAGAGTCTGTATTCATTGGACAATAGAAATTATGGTTTTCGCAAGTAAGCTCTATGTTGAAATTTAAAAATTTCATGTGAAATGACATTAATTGTTTATAACATAGAGCTACAGTATGGTACTTGTAAGTTGTATTTGTTTTAACAGGGCGACCTGAACCTGACGAGACCTGTGGTGGTACAGACGAGAGTTGTGTCCAAGAAAACGAGGTAGGCCTATGTTGCGTTTCCAAAGATCCATCTGACTGGTTCCCAGTCTCCTCAGCGACCGTGGCATATTAGCTACAGCAAGAACCCCAGCCAAACGATAATGCTGCGAATGACTATCCAGCATCTGCAAGACGCTACAGCCCAACTTCCAGTGCACCTAAAGGTCGTATTCGTAAGTTCAATAACCAGCTCTTTTATGGTAAAGCTGTGAATGGCGAAACTGAGCTAAGAAAATGGATGCTGTATAGCCCGTCTAAAGGATCTGTGTACTGTTTTTATTGCACACTCATGAACAGCAACAAGGATAAATTCTCCCAGGTTGATGGCTTCAGCAACTGGCAAGTTTCAAATAAGAAAACCAAAATGCACGAGCAGAGCACAAACCACAGGGATTGCATTATTAAAGTGAATACACGGCGTAACGAGAAAGCTCTTGTTGATAAAAGCATCGCGCAACAAATGGAAAAAAGAAAACAAATACGTGGGGCTGTAGCCTGTATAGGAAGAGTATGGTGACGGAAAGTAATGGTGAATTAAGGGCCCCCCTGAGAATATGGCGGCGGGCCCCCCGAGGGCTTAATCCGGGCCTGTATATACCCTAAATGTCAGCACATTCATTCGTTCGTTCGTTCGTTCGTTCGTTCGTTCGTTCGTTCATTAAATCCGCAGATTAGCCTACTGATGGCTCTCCAATTGACACCAAAAATTCATTAATTCATTCATTCATGAATTTCTATAGCCCCTCTTCAAGGCGGACTACTCAGAGGCGCTCCAGAGGAGGAGGAGGAGGACGACGACGACGACGACGACGAAGATGAAGAGAAGAAGGAAGCGGTGGAGCAGGAAGGCAAGAAGGAATTGGAAGATGAGGAAGAGACCGCTGAAGGCTAAGGAGGAACTGTTTCATTGAAAACGAGAAAGCTTGGTAGGCCTATTAAAGAAAGCCAGCAAGAATTCTGGGTATTCAGTGGCGTAGGCAAGGGTTTCGGGAGTTAACCCCCTCCCATTGGCTTAGGGAAAAAGTTAATTAGCCAGCATTTTGAAGAAAGGTACAATAGGCAGCTATACTTTCTTCCAATAACCGTGGTGCCGATAACTGAGATTAATGGCGTCAACAAAGCTTTTTGGCAATTATTACATAAACGAGGTAACGTCGCCTTCAATAGAACAAATCGACTTGTTCTTTAAAAAATTACGTCGTTCTCCTTGGCAACCACTTTGACTTGCCACGCCGCTTGTGAACGACGCAGTGCCCTATATCTAGATCCCCCGCATACCTAAAGTGTTTTGGAATTCATTGGGATCATGACTGAATTTCTAATTACCATGCACGAAACAACTTATAAAATCTAATAGCCTGTCATTAGGCGCATAAAATATATATTTGTCGATATATTTGTGTTAAGGACGTTGAGCCATCCTATAAGAGCGCATGCAATGTGCATGCTTTGAAAGCTGAACATGGGAATGTAGACCAAATAATTGTGATAATTATTGGAAAGCAGTTAACTCACCCGTTAGTATAACGATATGGCAGACGAACGAGATGAAAAACCGCGAACAGCGACATCTATCCTTGTAAGAGAACATGTCAGAACTGTTTAGCTGGACAAGGAAACGGAAACGGAAACGGAAAAGGACATCGTGCTCAGAGAGATGAATGGACGGACGCTTCCGATGCTTAGGACGTCCTTCCGATGCTTAGGACGTCCTTCCGATGCTTAGGACGTCCTTCCGATGCTTAGGACGTCCGTCCACACCTCTCAAAATAGTTTCCTCTTTTTTTGTCTGAACCAGAAACAGAATCAAGCTGCAATGAGTCTGTCAAGGCCTGCGCGATTAAATAAAGCTAACGGAAAACTCCGTCCAGAGGCGCTCGCGAATAAGCTGGTGGCCTGCGCTTGGCGTTCCATTGGTCCGTTTGAAATTAGGCCTACTAGTCCTATCGCACTGCATAGACTTCCAGCGTTACTAAAATAATGACCTATCACGTTCTAAGCATAATTAGGCCTAAATAGACCTATTTGCATCGACCTATATTAATTTGAATACGACATAATTATGTCGGCTGAAGTATCAGTGTCTTGCAGTTGAATTGTGAAATAGATGATGGTCACCGATAGAAGACGAGTATTTCAACGGATAGAGGTAGACAGCAGCGCCGACGCCGTCCGGTGACGTTGACGATGACGGCGGAGGTGGCTGCATTTAGCCGACGGCGTCCCGCGGGCGTCGGCGCATGGATCATGTCTTGCAAGACGAACGTGTGCATATCTATCTATAGGCGCTGTTCAGTCAGAGTCTAGGGAGGTAACTCTGCCGCTGGTTGCACTCTACCAGTGCCAGTCTCAAGCCTGGATAAAGGAGGAGGGCGACAATAATCATCATTGATATGGCAGTGTCGTTAAACAGTAACAAGAATAAGAACGGGCAACTAACTCAACTTGTTAACACATCTTTGAAGCTGTATGCTCAGAGGCAGCCTTCACTATAAAATAATAGGCCTATTTACAATCTACATGCAGTCTATAATAAAGACTATGTTGAATATAGGCCTACACCTTAAGCTTATAATACAGATAGCCTAGAATATGCCATAGTTGTAAAAAACGGTTTTTTCCGTTTTTTATTCTCTCCCCAAAAACGTCGTTTTTTACATTTTTTATTTTCCTCATCGTTTTTATGGTTTTTTATTTTTTCTTTATCTTTATTTATACATTTACTTTCTATTATTATTTTTCCTTAATTTTAATTTCTCTCTATATTTCTTATGTTTTCCGCCAACTCTCAAGGATCCAGCTAACTAAAGTCATTATTTCATCGTTTAACATCATCATTTAAGAGATAGCCTACGTGTAGTAGGTTCCTAATCAAGATTTTCATGGTTAAAATCCGGTTTTAGATGTAGCAAAGTCAAATTATTTTCCGTTTTCGTTTTTTTTTATCGTTTTTTGTCGTTTTTTGATATATTTTGAAAAAAACGTGGTTTTTTACCGTTTTTTTTATTTCGTTTTCATCGTTTTTTTTACATCTATGGAATATGCCATCGAAATACTGCGATCTAGCCTGATTTGAATGCTAGGTAATTCGAACGATGGACGGTTTTCCAGCGAAATTTAAAGTTTGGGGTGACTTTCAGAGCACCGCCACAAAATCATGAGTATTCTGGCTAGATACCCACGAGCTCACTGTTTTTGAGGAGCTGGTCATAACTTTTGTGGCCGCGCAATGTCTGCCTAAAATGCGATCGAGAATGGTACAATCCTGCTTGATTTCAAGGCTATTCGAAAGGTTGACCGTTTGCAGTGACTTTGGGAGCTTAGGGTGACTCTCAGTAGTCTCAGAGCACCGCCACAAAATCGTGATTGCTGGGGCTGGATACCCAAGAGCTCACTGATTTTGATGAGCAGCTCAGAACTTTTGTGGCCGCGCAATGTCAGCCTAAAATGCGATCGAGAATGGTGCAATCCTGCTTGATTTCAAAGCTATGTTTGTGACTTTGGGAGCTTAGGGTGACTTTCAGAGCACCGCCACAAAATCCGGAGTAATGGGTCTGGATACCCAAAAGCTCACTGATTTTGATGAGCAGCTCAGAACATTTGTGGCCGCGCAATGTCAGCCTAAAATGCGATCGAAAATGGTGCAATCCTGCTTGATTTCAAGGCTATGTTTTTCGAAAGATTGACCGTTTGCAGTGACTTTGGGAGCTTAGGGTGACTTTCAGAGCACCGCCAAAAATCGTGATTACTGGGGCTGGATACCCAAGAGCTCACTGATTTTGATGAGCAGTTCAGAACGTTTGTGGCCGCGCGATGTCAGCCTAAAATGCGATCGAAAATGGTGCAATCCTGTTTGATTTCAATGCTATGTTGTTCGAAAGATTGACCGTTTGCAGTGACTTTGGGAGCTTAGGGTGACTTTCAGAGCACCGCCACAAAATTCGGAATAATGGGGCTGGATACCCAAGCGCTCACTGATTTTGATGAGCTGTTCAGAACTTTTGTGGCCGCGCAATGTCAGCCTACAATGCGATCGGAAATGGTGCAATCCTGCTTGATTTCAAGGCTATGTTATTCGAAAGATTGACCGTTTGAAGTGACTTTGGGAGCTTCGGGTGACTCTCAGAGCACCGCCACAAAATCTTGAGTTCTGGGGCTGGTAACCCGAGAGCTCACTGGTTTTGAGGAGCAGCTCAGAACTTTTGTGGCCGCGCAATGTCAGCCTAAAATGCGATCGAGAATGGCGCAATCCTGCTTGATTTCAAGGCTATGTTTGTGACTTTGGGAGCTTAGGGTGACTTTAAGAGCACCGCCACAAAATCCGGAGTAATGGGGCTGGATACCCAGGCGCTCACCGATTTTGATGAGCAGTTCAGAACTTTTGTGGCCGCGCAATGTCAGCCTAAAATGCGATTTGAAATGGTGCAATCCTGCTTGATTTCAATTCTATGTTATTCGAAAGATACCGTTTGTAGTGACTTTGGGAGCTTAGGGTGACTTTCAGAGCACCGCCACAAAATCATGGGTACTGGGTCTGGATACCCAAGAGCTCACTGATTTTGATGAGCAGTTCAGAACGTTTGTGGCCGCGCAATGTCAGCCTAAAATGCGATCGAAAATGGTGCAATCCTGCATGATTTCAAGGCTATGTTATTCGAAAGATTGACAGTTTGCAGTGACTTTGGGAGCTTAGGGTGACTTTCAGAGCACCGCCACAAAATCACAGGTAGTGGGCCTGGATACCTAAGAGCTCACTGATTTTGATGAGCTGCTCAGAACGTTTGTGGCCGCGCAATGTCAGCCTAAAGTGCGATCGAAAATGGTGCAATCCTGCATGATTTTAATGCTATGTTATTCGAAAGATTGACCGTTTGCAGTGACTTTGGGAGCTTAGGGTGACTTTAAGAGCACCGCCACAAAATCCGGAGTAGTGGGGCTGGATACCCAAGCGCTCACTGATTTTGATGAGCAGTTCAGAACTTTTGTGGCCGCGCAATCTCAGCCTAAAATGCGATAGGAAATGGTGCAATCCTGCTTGATTTCAAGGCTATGTTATTCGAAAGATACCGTTTGCAGTGACTTTGGGAGCTTAGGGTGACTTTCAGAGCACCGCCACAAAATCATGGGTACTGGGTCTGGATACGCAAGAGCTCACTGATTTTGATGAGCAGTTCAGAACTTTTGTGGCCGCGCAATGTCAGCCTAAAATGCGATCGAAAATGGTGCAATCCTGCTTGATTTCAAGGCTATGTTATTCGAAAGATTGACCGTTTGCAGTGACTTTGGGAGCTTAGGGTGACCTTCAGAGCACCGCCACAAAATCGGGAATAATGGGGCTGGATACCCAAGCGCTCACTGATTTTGATGAGCAGTTCAGAACTTTTGTGGCCGCGCAATGTCAGCCTACAATGCGATCGCAAATGGTGCAATCCTGCTTGATTTCAAGGCTATGTTATTCGAAAGATTGACCGTTTCGAGTGACTTTGGGAGCTTAGGGTGACTTTCAGGTCACCGCCAGAAAATCGTGAGTGTTGTGGCTGGATACCCAAGAGCTCACTGTTTTTGATGAGCAGCTCAGAAATTTTGTGGCTGCTCAATAGCTGACTAAAATGCCATCGAGAATGGTGCAATTCTATATATGTAGGCTATACCTGGTTTGGGTGCTACGTTATTCGGACGAAAGACCGTTTCCAGTGACCTTGGAAGCTTTAGGTGACTTTCACAACAGCGCCAGAAAATCATGAGTAGGCCTACTGGGGCTGGATACCCAAGAGCTCACTGTTCTTGAGGAGCAGGTCAGAAATTTCGAACGTTGGATGGTTTCCAGTGAAATTTGGAGCAAATAGGGTGACTTTCAGGGCACCACCACAAAATCGTGAGCTCACTGTTTTTGAGGAGCAGGTCAGAAATTTTGTGGCCGCGCAAGGTCTTCCTAAAATGCCATCGAGAATGGTGCAAACCTACCTGATTTGAATGCTACGTTATTCGAACGATGGACCGTTTCCAGTAACCTTGGGATCACTGGCAAGGCCGTAGCCTGGATTTGATTTCGGAGGTGTTTCTGCGGTAAAGAATTTCTGACATTTTTTAGTCATCAGAAACGGTTTCTTGCCAATTTTCGCCGAGGTTTTTGTCATTATGTGTTAGTGAATGCATAGGCCTATATACTATTGTTTTTTACATAAAAATTCCATTGGGGTGGGGGGGGGGGTTCAAGCACCCAAAATATCCCCTAGCTACGATCTTGAGTGGTGGAGCTGTATATACGCTAGGCCTACATAATACCACACACTTCGTGGAGAGCAGCTCATGATTTTTATGGTCGCGTAAATTCTTCGAAAATGACCATCGAGAATAGGCCTGCAGCAATGTTGCAAGGTTCCAATGCATATTTAAATCAAATGATGGCCGATAGATCTCACCAGTGAGGCGGCTGAATACCTAATGCCATACTCTTCTTGAACACTTGAGCAGAATCTCAGATTTTTCTGGCCGCACAAACTCTTAAACTCTGCGGAAATAGCCATCGAGAATGTTTCAATGCTGCAATATGCCAATGCATATTTAAATCAAACCATGTCTCAGTCGGGTCTTGTCCCTGTGAATCTTGGAACCGCGCGAGAAAATCGCGACTGGTGACGCTGGATACCAAATAGGCTACTGGGGGGGGAAGGGTGGGGGGGAAACGATTTATTTTGCATTCGTAATTTATAGATGGCCCATAAAAAGGTTACTACCACAGTGTAGAAATTTTGAAATTTAAAACATTTTAAGCAATTGGAAGAGACACTTTTGAAGTTTTAAACCAGGACTATCATCATTTAAATGATGAGCAGTTTCAACAAAATGATAGCCTAAAATGCTGCCATTGCAGTGAGGAAATTTTAAAAAAAATCCGTATTGGGGTAGGGCACATCCCTCCCAAGCCCCTCCGCATGATCGGCGCTTCTTGCCTTGGCGATCGTCCTTTGTCCACTCGCGCGTCCACAACAGCTCCAGGGAAGAGAAGGTATAGGCCTACTTTACTTGTAATTGAACATTTATAAAGCGCCGCTCACAGATTCAGTAGCGCTCCCGGTCCAAATCAGCGCTCCCTCTAACAAATAGTAGTCTTCAGGCGTTTACGGAACAGAGGAAGAGAGACCAAGGAGCTCAAGACGTAGCTGTTGGGGGTGGCGGTTTCAGCAAGAAGGGCCAACATAAGCAAAGCTTCTAGATTGGTTTTAGCCCCCCCCACCTCAACATGAATTAAAACCTGACTAAAACCAAGCTCTTCTCATGATCAACATCATCTTCACCACCATCATTTTTCTTATTTTATTATTATTTCACTGGTACTACTAGTATTGTTGTTGCAGTTGTTGCTAAGACTATTATTTTCAGAAGGGTTGAGAGTGCGTTGGTGGCTATGTTCCGGAAAGGCAGATGACGACACTGTGGCTGCTATTTGTATCGCAGAACTACAATTGCTAGTTAGGCGGCGCCTATATAGCCAATCTTTGCAAAATGTTTTAGATCCGAAAAACAAATGTTTCCAACAAATCTTGGCAACCCACAGTTTGGGAAATGCAGTCTACGTAAATAGAGTTATTGAAAGATACCATGATGCACACAATAAGCGAATCAAATGTGTTGGTTATGATGGATAAAAAAAAATCAAATTTAATTCTGCTGAATCTACATACATGCAATACTATTACAATTAATAGCACATGCGTAAGTCTTGTCATGAAACGAGAACGAAATTCCCAAATACACAATTTCTGTTCAGTTGAAACAACGCAGCACTTACGTTAGATATTCGACATTTCAACAGAATCTCTAACAAGCAAAGGCTTGCAAAGGATTGAATTACACAGCAACAGAATTATAGCTAACTAGAAAGCCACTTCAACCAATCAATGCCACGTTATTTCAGGGCAACAGTCTGCACAAATAATGATAAAAATAAATGACCAGATTGCACATCTTAAAATGCATAAAATAAAAGGAGTATCTTACAAAATAAACGTGAAAACAACGTGATATTTATCATAGCACAACATGCCCAACGCTCTCGGAAATGTTGCCATAAAATTTTACACACATGATCACCGCTTTCAATGTTTAAACAGAAAGGCTACCTAACCACCAAAAGAAATCGGAATTTCCTTCAAACTCTCTATATTTATGCAGAGGCTTTTAATATCGAGTAGCCACACCGAAATAACCCTTGATTCTAGCACAACAAATAATACAATCCTATGACTGAGAGCATAATTATGCAAACAGAAATGTAATTTTATGTTATGAGGCACAGAAAATATGAACCACCCTCCATTTGGTTCACAGCACCACAATAATGTTTCAATTTAATTTAATCATTCATTCGTTCATTTCGAGAATCTATATTATATAGCACTTCTTCAAGAAACCTACTCAGAGGCGCTCCCAGCCCAGCCACAGACAAAAAAGTAGGATTTGAGCGACTTATAAAAAACAGGTGAATTTAGCCTAGGCATAATAATAATAATAATAATTATAATAATAGTAATAACGAAAATTTCTATGGAACCATAACATAAGTCGCAAGGTTAGTATTTGACATATAATGCTGACTAAGCGTTCAATATGAACTGAATATGTTACAAGTCTTCCTACACATACAAAACCAATTATGTTTGATGACTTGACCAGAAGAAATCCATGATTTTATTTTGTACGATCATGATATAATAAATAATAATTTAATTCAACATATGAATGATGGCATTCGCAGTGTAACAGAAATCGCATTCAAACAAAACTAATGATCATAATTATGATGCTGAGAGCACCTCTGAATAGTTAATCTGCAAGAGACGCTATATAAATGCATAGATACAATACAATATGTTATGCATCTTAGCAATTGTTGACATTGTTCACAACAAGATACCGATCGAAAAAAATAAATACTAATGATGGTAACATTTTAAACAGACAATTACATCATTCCATGGAGGTGAATATGCAAAATGAAATTCTAACAGGTTTTGATTATTCTGGCTGATGTAGCTGCAAATAACTGGTCTATCTTCCCTCTCATTTGTGCTGATTGTGCACCGCTATAGTCTCATTTTGCCTAGTATGTAACTGTATATTTAGCTTACGAAAGAAGGGGCCAGTACGTAGATAGCTCTAGTTATGCCAACACTGCAGTTAAGTAACATGCCCATTATTTAAACGAAAAAAATACACTTCTAATTTTGGACAAATATAAAATGTTTGTCCAATGCACATCTAAATCTGGACAAGTATGACTTGTTTGTCCCACTAATCAGGACTACTATTGCCCAAACTCAATTCTTTATCATCATTGGGCCATCCTTATGGAATTCCCTTCCTTCCACTTTGCATGGGACTCCTTTTTCTGGATTGTTATCTACATCTCTGCCTCTCATCTTAAGACCCATTTTCTTCCTCTCAGGGTTCTCACACTGGGAGCACTACTGAATGAGCAGCACTAAAGAAATTACTAATTACATTACATTAATTCCTGATATGCAAGTTATTCTTTAGACCAGAATGCTGCAAGCAAAGATACCAAACTAATATCATCACAAACTCCAGCTGCTAACTAGTCAACGATACATTTTGGTACCAGATAAAATCAACCCTGTGCATCACATTTAATGACAAACCCCAGTAAATTCTAACGCTAACATCTAAGGTTGTAGTTGAGGGTATACGTGGGAATACGTAGTGCACGCGCCTTAGAAATATTTTTGTATAATATACGGAAAATGACCTGCAGACATGCCTAGGCAACTGGAGCGTGTACTCATCTCTAGTATTGACAGCACAGCCCTGATAACAATCTTATAATGCTAAGATTATGATTATGAGAAAACGTATAGACTTCGGATGCTATATGCTGCAGGTCGGAAAAACCTCTGATTTCTTCGAGGGATTGTAGAAAATCACCATAGCAACAGTCACCATAGCAACAAGTAGAACTGAAAATTATGCACATGACAATTACATCCAGTGACCTAATCTTTAAAAAAACTACAATTCTCAATCAATCCCACGATAAATGATAAATAACTAAAAACGATGGGTAAAAAACATTCAACAAAATTAAGAAATTCATACATGGATTAAAGACGTCAGTAATTAATTCAAGCAGACAAACAAAACTCCACGCATGAAGAGGACGGAAGAAAGTTCCGACAAAAAAGCCTTCGACCGCATCATTCATAATATAATGTAAACATCATCGATTGTAAAAGTGCAAAAAAAACTCAACAATGTTCTTTAGCACCACACCTGCAGTTGTAACGATCCAGATCTGAGAAAATACAAAAAAATCCTAAAGTCAGGCGACGAATGGAAGTACTCTACACGGCGTTTACCAATCCAAGCAAAACTCAACCAACTCAGCTGTTGGGACTGCTGTACCGTAGACAAAATGCAGACAAAACCTCAGGCCTGTACAGTCTGCAGACACGACAAAATCAGCAGCAGAGTAATATCAGAAAACTGGAAGATGTGCTACGTAGAAATGGATTCCGACGAGAAACCGTTTCCCACTCTTAGATGAGCCCGAGCAGCGATGACAGAAGATAGAGTTTAACTCTTTAATGCCAAGATGGTAGTAAACGGTATGGGAAATCCTATACCCTACGGCATTAAAGAGTTAATCATCTTGGCCTGCACAGTCTACTGATAGGACAAAATCAGCAGCAACAGCAGAGTAAGTAATATCAGAAAGCTGGAAGATGTGCTACGTAGAAATGGACTCCAACGCGAAAAAACCGCATCCCGCTCTCAGATGAGTCGTGACGACTGAAAATACAGATTAATCATCTTGTAGACGAAGCTGTACTGCGATACCGTCTGCACCATGTGCATGCGCTGGTTACGCAGCATCTTCAGCGTGGACGGCACATCGACATTTCCATTGTGCTCCATTATCGTCTTCATCATCTCCGTCAGCACGAGCACCCCCGTACGACCGACCCCCGCGCTGCAGTGAACCGCAACGCACGCCGGCTTCTGCGTATTCTGCTCGAGCATCACCTGCCGCTTTATCGCGCTCAGCTCGTCGAGGTACTCGAGGAAACCGGCGGGATTGCTCGGACATCCGCGGTCGGGCCACTCCGTGTACTGGAGGTGCCAGACGAGTCGCTCTGTCCGTGAGGGGTCGTGGCGGACGATGAGACCGCGCGTCACGTACGACCAGCACTCGTTGATGTAGCGAAGTGCGACGCTGAAATCGCCGAACTTCAGGGCGTTCTCTGTGCCCAACCGGACGGGCCAGTACTTGGCGCATTTGCGCTGGTCCGGATCGTTCAGCCCGGTGAGCATCGATATAACGCGAATGTTATTCTCGTGGATCATCTGCCAGAAATCGACGACCGTGTTCGCAAGCGGACCCTGCGTCGCGATGTACGAGAACTCCTGCTTGCCGACCTGCACTCGAATGTGCGACGCGTTGATGTAACCCGTCGGGTTTTCCTTCGTCGGTTTCAGCTTCACGCGGTTGTCCTCGTACGGAATAACGTCCTTGAACCGGTTTCGGTCGCGGTTCACGTCGCTCAGCGCCGTGGTGCAGTCGAACTTCTGGCGCTTCTTCGGCACCTGTTCGAACTCCACGAACACCTGACCGTCCTCCAACTTGCTCTCCAACGTCTGCCGCGACTCGTCGTTCGGACCCTTACGTTCCGCCTCCGTCTCGTGTCCTCCTCCTCTCGCGTTTATCCCTCCACTGCTTTCTGTTGACTGCTGATTCTCGAGATTGCCGGCGCCCGCAGCGACTCTCTGCGTCTTTGAACTTGATCCGGCTGAACCGGCGACGTTCCCGGTATCGCTACGCTGGCTCCCTGTCGACCTCTCCACAGGGACACCCAAGCCGTCTGAGCAGTCCGAAGAATGGCCAACGGGACTGGCCGACCCGTTTGACTTCGGCTGGAAATCCCGGACGTCACCCGCACGAAGTCGCTGCTGCGTTTCGTCGACGGGCTTCGGCAGCTGCTGCTTAGCAATCGTTTCAGATTTGTTTGAGTTGATTTGAAGGTTTCGAAATGCCTCCTGCAGACGCAACTGCTGCAGGTAATCGTCTCTTGCGACCGACGGGTTCTCGGCCATCTTCTGGAGTATCACTCGGTTCTGCTTTTCGAAATGCTGAAGCATCGCCAGACGACTGAGGTCAACGGAAACGCCCATCGCGTTGCCACGACCGGCCGCGTTGGCGTCGGCAGCCGCGTTTTTCGTCACGTCGGGAAACGGCAGATGCTGTGCGGACCGGCTCGCTTCAAACATAGGATGGTTGCCGTCAACTTCCCCGGTTGACTGGTTGACCTCCAGTTGCCCCGTAACCCGGTTGACTTCCACATGCCCCGTTGACCGGTTGACCTCCCTCTGGCCCGTCGCCCGGTTGACGTCTGCTCGACTCCCCGACGACGAATTGACGTTGTCCTTCGACTTATGCGAGCGCAGCTGACAGAACTGAAGATGGTGCGCATCGAGAGCGAGGTTCTCGAGGCTCTGGTCGAATCGCGACTGCATGACGAGGTGCGGTCGAGCGTGACACGTCGCCAGGTCCGGAGTGCTGTGGCTGACGGCGTTGACCATCTGCAGAGCCAGATCCGGCGTGCTCGTGCTCTGCCGGCCGTACGGCGGCGGCTGACGGTACTGCAGCATCGCGGCCACGTCGGGAACGTTCTCAACTCGGCTGTACAAGACCCCATCGCGGTCAACAAGCGACGGGTAAACCATGAGACTGCTTGATCGATCCACCGGTCGACTCGGCTGGTAGCCCAACAGTTCGCCCCCAATCCCCACGTAGACCGGGTGCTCGAAGGCCGACTGATGATACGGGGAACGGTCGTCCCGTCTGACCCCCGACGGGTAGACGATGAGGCTGCTGGTGCGGTCGACCGGCCGTGCAGGGTGGTACGCGAGACCGCTTTCGACCACGTCGTAGAATGGCCGGTCTACGTACGCGTGTCCGTTGTTGTAGTACGTGACATATTCGAGTGGCATCTGATGGATGTCCGGTTGACTGTACGCGAGGACATCCTGCGTGAGATGTGTTGCCGTGCTGCGTTGGATCTGCTGAGCGAGATGGTCCATCTTCTGAGACATGATTGTCCGGTAGTCGGGCGGTGGCCGGTACGAAGGTAAACGAGCGATGCCTCCACCACCCGACTGGGGTTGAACGCTGTACATGGACGACATTCCGGGTGGTAAGTCGTGTTGGTACATGTCTGCGATTGGAACGTTGGAGCTCGGCATTCCAAGCGTCTGAATGCTCGTGCCGCCGTGTATTCCAGGTCCTTGAACGCTGGTTCCGGGAGGCAGCTCTGTGCCGATGACGTGCAGCTGGTGAAGAGAGGCCCGCATCAGTTCGTCGCTTGTATTCTCATTGATGATGACTGTGTTCGCAGAATCTGTCGAGAAAATTAAGAATGAGTAACTTACGTAGAGAAGGTAACAATGACAATGTTTGCAACGCTGGGAACGCCTCTGAGTAGTTCCTTGAAGGGGCGCTATATAAATGCTCCGAATGAATGAATGTTTGCAACGCACATGCTAAAAGAGTAAAAAAGCAAGAGTCACTTGCAGCATAACAGGCTAATCAAGAGGCCGCCAACTGCCCCACTCACGCGAATGCTTCGCTGAAAGTAGGTTAGTTTTTTTACAAATCACCCCATATTACATGCAATTGGGAACTCCAGCAGAGAAAAGCAGCAAAAGTGGCTTGATCCACATGCTGTTGGCCAATGGAAAACAGCTGGTCCCTGTGTCGGCCTTTCCCAAGCTATTTCCGCATGACCTTCAAACTAAACCTATTCCAAGCCTTTCCACCCATGGAAGCACTCATCCCAAGTCTTCTCTGTTATATCCTTACCTCAAACTTCTTATTTGCAATTCTCTCAAGTCTTTCTGTACAGCACTTTCTTTTCGCAGCATACTCAGTTGCAGCACTTTTATGATCTGTCTGTACCTATATTTATGGAAGCCAAGGACTATATTATATCATTTTATAAAAAACAACAAATATCTGGGTGGTACATTGTCCTGGATACATGACAAGAGAAATGAAGCAAAAGGAACAACTAACTCTGTTAGCGAGCGCCGGCAAAGAGAACCCTAGGGATAAAGTTTCACCATCTTTTGTTGATAACACGAATGGATGATGCCTAGGACGCATTTAATCTCAAAATGGACTTACCGTTGACTGATTGCAGATAGTCGTTCAACGATGTATTTGTCGGATTCATCTACAAGAAAGAAATACCAGAAACAACTATGTACAGCAAATAACATGAAACATCATTCACTATCCGTATCATTTTTCTTTCTATTCTAATCTTGCACGATGCCATAAACCAGTCAGGAGACTAAACATCTGTAAATTATTCATCAGATGATTTATATAGGACCACGGTTAAGTCGAGGTTGAAGAAAAGTGCACTATGGCTATGTAGAACTAGAGTCATATGGTTTTAAAGCAAAAGCCACAGAAGCCAAAAACGTTGACTTCACGGCAACTGCTACCAACACAATTCCAAGAAAGTCTTAACCCTTTGAACCTGGCTGGCCGGTTTCCGGCCCATTATCCATAGCGTTACGGGAGCTCCAGGTTCAAAGGGTTAAAGATGGCTGAAGTGTAAGTTAGGTCAGTTGAGCAAAGGAAACCCGTTATCTTGCGTCTACGTTATTAGCAGCTATCGGTATAAACAGAGAATGTGTTGAATGATAACTCTTGTATGATGGAAAATGTAAGACAGAAACTTACCTCATTAGCTGTGGATGATAAAACATCCTGCTGCAGGTCACTGAATGAAACAAAACAAAATGGACTGAACTAGATGGATAGACAGCCAGACAGACAAGGTCAAACAGGCAGGAAGGCAGTCAGATAGCTTATCAGCTCATTCACACTAACAAAACTGTTTTACAACCCTAATGGACTGCAGCAGGCCTTTTAAATTTCAACGGACTCTCAATTCGTATGCATAGTTCAGTTTTTAGATCAAGTTATCACACACTGTACGACAGTGTATGTGAACTGTAAATGATCAAAATTTGTTCATTAATACAAATTAGTATCAATAAAAACGAACAATAATAATAGTAATAATAATCACTAATACAAATACAATATCTGTCTTCTAGAATAAAACTGCACTGAAGAGCCTATAGTTAGAGGCAGAAGCTGCATAGTCCAACTTTGGCTTGGTTTTATTAATTTGAACAAGAAACTTTATTGAAATACAAACAATAACAATACAATTAAAACAAATATAAAAGTTTTCTTTACGGTATTGCATATGCTGTATTCTCTTCACCGAGGTGCACTCCATGATCTTCTCCTTCTCTCTCATCCGTGCTAAAAATAGAAAACACACACTTCTATGCATTTACTGGTTTACCGGTAGTTTTACCCTTGCACACGAACTGCTGGTGACCGCTACGCATAGCATCCAACTACTTGCAACTACCTAAACAAAAACACTCAGTTCATTCATTTACTCATTTATTTATTCATATTACTTCATTTTTTGAATGCTAAACAAAAACTGGAAATCCTGTTTTCGGTTCTCGAAATAAAAATCGGTATTTACTGTTTACAAACCAATATTCAAAATCATGTACAAAAATCATTTGTGAAAATTACAAACATTTAAACTGACTATTAGCTTAAAGATTGCCATGAGAACAAACTATATTGCAAGAAATAAACAGTATCATGTGGCACTACATCACCCCGGCCCAAAATGTAAGAGGTCGTTGACCCACTGTACGATAGATATCAATGCGTGGCACTTTGAGAGAAACATCGTCAGGCATTTCATCACAGTTTGACATTTTGTGATAGTGAAAATGAACAGAAGCAAACGAGACGAGTTAATTACGGAACGCTCTAATAATTAAGAGAAGGCTGATAAAACCAATAATTCGCAATGACTACAGTGTGTCCAACCAACCTGGGTGTGGCCTGGAGATGACTGTTTGCTCTGTAGAACCTCTGCTGACGACAGCACATCTTGTAGACGTACTTGGCAAACTCTGCGTTTTCCTGAAACGCAACCGTTGATAATTAATCACAGCAAAGATATATAAATACCCTAGAATACCATGCAATCATCACTAACTTGTCCTTGCAGTATCAAGCAATCGTGCTCCAAAAGAAAACCATAAAACAAGATGATACAATTCAAATTGTAGCATTTCAACAGCTGCAGCAAAGTGCTGTATGATATATTAAACAAAAATTAAAATCACTTGGACAAGAAATCCATGTCACAGAAATTATGTCAAGTAATTACTACTGATATATTCATGAAACTGCAGTCAACTTCCCAACTAACCAAGTGAAAGTAGAATGGCTTGTCACTGAGCTTTGTGTCTATACCGAGTTGTCGTTTGCTGTTAGAGAAGTTTACGATGTCTGACCACCTAAACAACAAACAACATAAAAGGTGTTCTCAAGTTAAAAACCTACAAACACCGCTTAAAATATAAAACACAGAACCATCACTGCCTGACAACTCAGTGCCATCCCTTCTTTCAGTGGCAGATGATATCTAACTGGACTACTGACATATCCGTATCTTTTTCTGGCCATGAACAATGCTTCCTTTATTGCAAAATAATGCTTCTGAGTTGCTCAATCTAGTTTCTGAAATACTGAAAAATAGATAAGAAAGTCAAAGACTGTGTTTTTTGTTTCTTCTGTTATTTAAGTATGTATACTGGAACGAACAGTGGGCCCTTTGTCTCAAGTCTCAAACAAAAAGTTGTCTGTAAATTGGACTCGTCGACCAGAAAAACATTTAAGCGCAGAAAGATTTACTGCGTGACAAGTTCCATGTATGCTAAAGTGCTAGTTAAGCTGATCTGATATTGCTTGCTCGTGTTACTAGCTAGACGTCGTGTCATTTTACCACTTACTTGAAGTATACAGTTGGCTGATTTCCAGATAAAGGCTTGACAAAGATGCCAACAAAAGATGTTCCCAGCAACAATTCTTTCCCAGCAGTGTCCTGTGCAAGAAAATTAGACAATCAATTAGCATTTAAAGAACAATTAATTCTCCAAGAACTAAATAACTAAACAGCATTAATAAGATCACTATTAGGTCTGTCAACAGGCATCTGAAAAGCCCTAAAAGGGCTTTTTCCCCCTATCACAAAGCCAATACACAACACCCAGCAATTTCTAGAAAGTACTTTCAAATGTGATGCACCATCATCACTTCTGCCAGGTATTGTAAGTGCACTAAAGTACGTATCCAGCTGCATACATACATACACATACACCGGGTATTACACCCATATACAGTTTTATACACACACACATACATACCATGATACCAGGCAGCTGTTCTCACCTCTGCCCATAAAGCAGCTCAGCTCAGAATGTCATTACCACAGACCCACTAGTACCTCAGCTGGTCCAGCAGCTGCTGTGGAAGGCACATGGATACAACTACTGTAATTTATCCTAGCGATGATGTTGAGTATATGTCTGGTCACAATTATTATTATTATTATTATTAATTATTATTTAGGAAATTTTATAAACGCGCCTCCTCAAGGTGGGCTAACTCAGAAGCACTCCTGGCCCAAACACAGCTAAATAAGATAGTTTGAGATTGATTCTTCAGGAACAGAGTGGAGTGAAACCCCTGGGTAATATCGTAAGCAAAGTGCAACAAGGAGGAAATTGCACATGGTAGGACCAGCTACACAGAATCAACGGTGCTGTCGAATCGCAGACTGTGAGCGGGGAACCAGAAGCTCACCTTGGTCCACCGACAGAAGGGTGATCGACGCTGACATACATCACGTCTGGAGGTATTTACAGCAACAGAATAAGCACACCTGTTCTAAGCCAGTAATGAAACATCACTGATACACAGTTCACGATGATATTGCTCAAGCACAATTAGCAAATGCATTGCCTACCTTAACAGGGTAGTACTCCAGTCCGTATCCTTCCAGTTCCTGGGCCAACTGGATGTAATGGAGCTTGGCAGTAGTTGGAGGAAAGCCTTGCAGCTGGTGGTGCATGCTGGCTATTTCACGCGTTAACTGTCTTACAATGTGTTCTTCAGTGGACATGTTCTGCAGAAAAACAACGTCAACAAACAACTGAGGGCAATGCACATCACTGTAACGTACCAAGAAGTTCAATTTAAAAATTGACTTAGCCAAATCAATGGTTTTATTGTAGCCAAGTAACGACAATATAGTTGCTGTGGATAAAAAAGAAGGGCTTGGAAGGATCAAAGATTCTGCTACTTAAGGACACTATAAAATTTACCCAAACTGAAGCAAAGCATTATGGTAGGCAGGAAAAATCTTGCATTACACCACTTTCCAAATGATTTTCTTGTTTAATCACATCGTATGAGACAAAAGAAACAGCTCTGATTATCTAGCAACTACAGTACTTACCTAACTAACCTGAGAAAAGCCCTATGAAACTCTTTTTTTATCAGATGGTCAATTCAGCAGTTCTATGCAATGCCAAATAAATAAATTGGCATTACACAAGCTACTCTGCACACAAGTCACTTAGCATACGCTTGGCTGCCTGTTGAGATCCTATAGATACAAAGTCTCGTTCCAATCCATGCCATAGCAAATGTCTTCCTGCGAATATATATGCATACGGTTTTGAAGTTTACGCGTTACATTCTTCTTGTACGCCAAGACACACCATTCAGATGCCTCATTGAAGACAGTGAAATATTCTGAAAGATCCTTAAACAGTTCGAAAAGCCCAGATCCTTGCAATGACTTAAGAAATGAATGCTCTGAAGATAACTAACCTGAGGAAGAAGAACCATATTGGTTAGGTATTCATCGTTGCCGTTCATTTCAGAATTATAGTCTCCCAGCTCAGCTAAAAATTATCAAGAAACAAAAGTGAAAAAATTTTACACAATATTTAACAAGAATACATGTGGCTAACAATTTAAATTAAAATATCACAAAAAAGAAATGATAAAATTTTAATTTCAAAATTTTGATAAATTATTGACGCCATGTAAAAATCTACCTGATTAGTATATTACGCAAAATTCACTGTTCTAACACTTTAACTCTTTCCCGCCGGATCGGGTCGCGGGTGACCCGATTAACCCATTAGGTATCGGAACAATTCCGGCGGGAATGAGTTAATGACTTGCACGTACTAAACTGCATCAAGGGAACTATTCCTCTTGTCTAATAAAATCGAATGACTTTTTTTACGCAGTCATTGCAAAGACAACAGACGATGATCGCTTCGAGTAAAATCCCAATTTGGAGCGCCTCCAAGTAGAGAGCTGGAAGGGGCGCTATAACAAGTGCACATATAAGCAAACAAAACAATAAAGATCAAAGTAGAAAAGTCAAGTTGAAAACAAATTGACCCCGGAATGCTTCAACTACAATGGGCGTGTAAATTCAAAAAGACACACGGGCTTGAATGACTTCAAAGAATTGACCAACACGCAAACTGAACTGAGCAGCAAGAAAAGTCATGGCCTTGAAACAGTGACCGAAAATGTCCAAAAGCCAACACATGGAATGTCTGCTTACCTTGAACACTGTAGGCGGCAAGAAGTATGGCGTGTTCCGGCGTGCACTGCAGTCGGCCATCGATGATTTCAGTCTTCAGATAAAGATAGTACTGGTACCTGTTTTAAAGCAGATGACAATTATCAATTAAACTGATACCAATAACATCACAGTAAAACCTTAAGTTAAAACGTAACGAAAGGTAAGGTAAACATCATAAATACAATGCAAACTCATTTAAGCTCCATCATTGGTAAGCGATAGCACCGTGTTACCCATTTAATGCCGAGATGGTAGTAAATGGTATGGAAAATCCTATACTCTCCGGAATTAAAGGGTTAATGAACTGCTCATTGAGACGGCCATGCTAGAATACAGATCTATGCAAAACGATGCAATATTGAATATGAATAATTGACCACACTATTTGGCCATACAAGAATAGTATAATTATGACGACAGATCGAAGCTAAATGTAAAACTGTACACAAATACAATAGTACACGCAGTTAAAAAATTTAATATTACAACACGCTTTTCATACAGTAATAGTACGAACATTGCCTTTGGTTCTGAATTTCTGAAGATGATAGATATGACAGTTATAAGAAATCAATATTATTGTCCTTCTTCCCGAAAGTTAGGTTAAATTTCAGGCAGAAAGAGTAAAATCCCAATACATGAAAGGCCCTTTATAGCTTAACATGCATTATTGCACATGCATGCAAATATATAAATGTATTCAAATCGTTCATGAATGCGTCAAAGCTTCTGGAGTTAGACGCCTTGCATTGATCACTGACCTTGACATTTCGTCCTGGATCTGAGTGACGTCTCCGATGCAGAACATGACTCCAAAGTAGAGCATTGGACTCTGCGCATATTTGTCCAGCTGCTTCTTTAACGGTTTATCCAGGTCAACCCATCGTAGCGTAGGAGTCTTCTTGTTTGTAAATCGCAGCCCAAAATACTGTATCTGTTACCAATGTCACAGAAAGCTTTGTAATTATTGTTGAGTAATAAATACTTTACAATTTAATGCAAGCAATGTACAGCGCATAAAATCTCTATTGCCTAACCATCACAGAGTATACCATCTTCTGCCTCCACGGTCTAGAGCAAAAGTGGTGGCCATTTTGTTGGAGTGGAAGAAACATCCATGCTAGTGAATTAACGTATTAATGGTATTCAATGTAATGCACGAATTGGTAGAACAGGCGTCTTTGATTTTCCTTATGGCTTATTCTTTTCTGGCTTTTGACCAGACGTACAGGTCTTGAAATTCTAAATGCATACTGGCTTCACTTAGTAGAGACCATTCCATTAACAGATGCCATAAGCATACCTACATGGTAGTGCTTTGGAAATGTGTCCTAGGACACTAACGTACCACGTCAAGGTATTTGTGTTAACAAAGACTGTGCATTGCTAGCATCTTGTATGGAAGTTTAAGAATTACTGCTCAGTTGAACTAAAGTATGCAAACATAGATTACAGTAACCAACAAAACATGGAACTCCTAAAACTAAGCTCTTACTTCGTTAAGTCCGATCCTTGATGATATGTTGTCAAGACAATCTTGTCCGGTACTGTCGGTGTTTAGGGTGCACTCAATGAGTACAGAGTCCAATAGATGCACACAAACTATGTAGGAATTTTTTGTAGACACGTCGTACCGCTTCGCTTTACGAATGCCAAAGCGTAAAGGCATTTTGGCATAAGTCCGGAAGAACAAATCACAGAGAAATAGCACCGTCGCTTTGTGAATCACAGATGTATGAAACACTTACAGGAACACAACTTTGTTAGAGTTCTGCAAATATAAAACAGCCTCGGTAAATTCATTTTGCCACCGCTTTAAGCACGCATTTGTATTGCACCATTAACTTCATACTTTATCATGTTCATAAACATTCGGTCATTAGGACAGCATGGAAACTGGGTGATTGTGACTGACGTCTCGGTAAATCGTAAACAGTATGGCCGACGTAGATGCGTGCATAACAGAGCGGCCCGACATACGGCCCAATATTTCCGCGAAAATTAAAGCATGCTTCAATTTCATCAGAATGACTGCACTAACCCTAAAACTAACCCTAACCGACCCTCACGACGCCTAACCTGAGCCCTAACCGACCCTCACGCTTTGCATGTTGGGATGCATGTTGCGATATCGTCCATAGGCGGCACTCTAATTTTATTGCATTCGTTGGCGGCCATACTGTTTACGATTTACCGAGACGTCAGTAACAATAACCGGAAACTGCATCTCAAACAGTAAATTGAAACTATGAATGACAAGATTCTGAAACTGCATGTGCCCCACAGACCGACAAGTGACCAACACTACAGCAAACTGCTCTGCACACAACGCACAGGGTGATACTGCCATAAAGACAACTTACAAATACTGCACTAATTTACCACGACACCCAATTAATAAATCTATTCATTTTACTTAGTTTACTAAACATTTCCGTGGCTGAACTGATGCTTCGGATATACACAACAAAACCTACAATGTATAAAAAGCTGCATCCGCAAAACGCCGTATCTGGCACACACGCGATCTCTATGCTGCATCTTACCATAGTAAATCCACAAATAGGAAACTAGGAAATCATAGTCACTATCAAAGTTTTCAAAACAACACAATACAAATAACTTTTGTAAAATTTCTAACTAGTGAATCACTATTATCGGCCATTTAGAACTTAGATGCCTCATTACCATGCGCATGAATACAATGCCTTGCCCTGCGTTTAATCCACACGCTGCTTGAAATTTAAAGTGTTTCGTTGGTTAAAACTTTCGAAAATCTCAACATAGTTAGACTGTTATAAGTGCAAATTTATCCAGACTTTACAAAATAAATATACACACTTCGATTTATGTTTACGCGAAGGATCCACAAGCTGAAGTGCGGTTGAAGAATTTAAGGAATTTTAAACGCTGGTTCTCCGCTTTCCGTCTATAAATCTTTCGCAATCGGTTGCTGATAATCGTAGTTTATAATGAGTCAGCCTCGAGACGAAAGAACAGATCTGAAAGACTAGAATTAAGAATGAATTAAGTCAATTCCGCGTACCACGTTATCGGCAAATATCCATTACACGGTGAGAAAGTCGGCTGCAGAAGGGCCTATCAAATGGGGATATTTGAAACGGGGTCCTTCATCGCTAGCGTGTGTGTGTGTGTGTGTGTGTGTGTGTGTGTGTGTGTGTGTGTGTGTGTGTGTGTGTGTGTAATCACAATCATTCATTAGCCTAAATGAATTTGTATCGCGCTTTTTAAACTGGGATTGCTCAGGAGCGCTCCCAACCTCAGTGTGGCTTAAGATGAGAGAGGATTGTCTGAGAATGAGTTATAGAAAGGCAGCGAAGCGTCAAATGGAAGCGCCATTCTATGGTCGTTGGTCCCAGGCCCCACGATCCAAGTTACAAATCTTAACCTTACACACAATAAGTGGCACCAGAGTTCATGCATTGGCTAAGAAACATTTTATTAGGATAATGCTATGTGACATTGCATAACTGTTTATAGGCTATTGTTTAATTATCCTGTAAACCAATCAGCGTTTGTGGGTAGTCTCGTATAGAATAATAATAATAATTATTTTTCTTACTTTTCTGTTTGCTTCATTACGAACATTGTTTTACCCAGTTGCTAGATGGCAATAGGCAGTCGAATGACGCACATGCGCACGCTGGATCTATGGGAGATACGTAGTCTATGCTGGAAGATAGTGACAACGGACAGACGCCGAACGTTAAAGGGTTGTCGAGCACAATACAAGTCCTAAATTAATTGACTGAAAAAGTTGAGTTGGAAAGCGTTCAAGCTGTTGGATTTTATTCACAGGCCATGACTGGCCTGCGTAATTCGAAAGATATCAACCTGGAATTTTGTTGCTGATTCGTGTAAGTTATTCGAAAGTATTTGCGGAGGCGAGCACTCATTCATGCCTAAGAATAGTAAGCGTTATCGCGGGGGCACTTGACCATAGGCTACTCATGTGGCGCGTATTCGCAGTGTCGTGGTTTTGTGATGTACTTCTGTTATCACAGGCAGGGTGAGAATTGCCGGGGGGTTGGGGGGTTCAACCCCCCAGTCTTTTCTAGAGCCCCATGTTAAAGTATGTTTTTCATACCCCAATTTCAAGTTTATCATAGGCCAACCCCCTCAGTTATTTTTCCACAATTCTCATACTGATCACAGGTCATTTAATTACACATGTCTAGTTATGTTGGAGCAATCGTCCTGTTTATGCAAGTTTGCTGCGAAAAGAATTACTGGAGATTATCTTAACTAGAGCGAAACTAGTAAATTTAGACCAGCTTACAGCTGAGCGGTCACGGAAGGGCTTAGTGAATTGCGACATCCTATTATTCTGTGGGCGACATGTGAGTTTGATTCTAGATTCAATTTGAAGTTAGAAGTTCTTTGGGTTGAGTGATCAATGCCGGAGTTGTAACAGTGCTATATATTTATCACCTGGCCTCGTCAGAGATTCCGTTTATCTGGGTCTCTTGCTGCCTTGCAACTCACTCACGAAGAAGTCCATCAGAAAAGTTATGTACTTTCACAGTTAAATACTTCAAATGCTTAACCAATGACTTTGAAGAATTGCTTATAGTGTATTTGTTTGCATGCTGAACACCAAGGCAGCAATTTCGTTTGAGATTTCTACCCCACTTGCACCCATTGCCAATACCACTGTCCACTATATATACGGTAGATGCACTGAATGTACACTGTCAGTGAACTCCACCACTGGTTGTTCTCTGCCAGTGCCAGTCCCAAGCCTGGATAAAGGAGGAGGGCAACTCTATTCATATTTGATATGGTAATGTCATTAAACACCTACCAAGCAACTGTCAGTGGGGAGTTGAGATGGTGAGAGATTGAAAGGAGTGGCACCTACCCTGGTCTCTTATATTTGGAGGCCAATGAGAATTGAAACTTATGCCTGTTCAGTTATTAGGCCTATAGGCCTGTTGGAGTGACTTTATGACATACAATGTCATACACCAATCATAGATGTGTGTCTGTTTGGACAAGTGCAATTTTGTATTTTTTATTTAGCCTATGCTTTGCCATCATGCTGCTGTTTGTGATTGTTTGCATTGTAGTAATAGGTGCACAATCTAACATCAGAATTAGTAATAAAAGAACGATCAATGTTATTATTCAATCACTATCCTGCAGCATAAAGGTCTGGATGAATAACATCTTGAATATAGGAGCCCTTGCCTGTGATAAAGGAAATGGTGACTGAATGAACTTTGATGAACTCTGACCTTGTAGTGCAAGTGACCTGGACAAAAGCAGTTCAGTGGAATGTTTAATGTTTATGTGGAATGCATGTGTATCTGCAAAAGGATCTTTGCCAAGAGGTATTAAATGTTTTAACTGGATTAGGTTTCACATGTGTTAGATAGGTTGCCCCAGTGACTAGGGAGGAGGGCCTTGCTGTGTAGATGTGCTGGTCATCAAGTGCATGGGACTTGCCCTGCTATTACTATTACCTACTATTATAGGTTGTGTTCTTTTGAAGCTCTGTACAGTTTGAGTTTACAAGATCAGGACACATGTATGTGTTGTAATTATGAAGACTTCTGGTTGTGTAATTACGTGCTTTGTTTGCATGACAGTGTTAGTGTTCATGCATATCCTGTTCTTGGCAGACGATATAATTTCTTTGCACACAGGTCTACATGTATGTGAGTTGGCTGTGCTTTCTGAGTGAATGTGCAGCTATGTGGTATATTTGGAGTTGCAGTTCTTTGCAACAATAATATTCGTTTTGTCAATATTTATACTATTTGTATAGTGGTGGCTGATTGGTTAAATGCCTGACTTTTATTTAACACACTGATCAGTGATCAGGGTTTATTCAGGCTGAATTCTGCTCTTCAATGAAAACTTTATTTATTATTATTACCAATAATTAGAAATCTATAGTGAGATTTAATTCTTTTGCAGGTTCTTAAGCCGCATTGCCTCAACTCGTGGCTAGTTAATTAATTATGTTGCAAGTAAGTGGCCTTAATAATTAATGCAAGTCAATACTCACATTACAAAAATATACAGTTGTTAAAAAAAATCATAGGACTTGTTGGATCAGAATTCAGAAAAGCCCAGAACTGTCCATCGTCTGTTAGTAGCGGCTGCTATCAGCACTTCTGATGCTTGCTTCAAAATGGTGAACTGTTATAAGACTGGTGAGTTTATTGGTTGCTGATGATAGATAGAAGGTCCACATGAAGCATATGATGCCTGAAAAGATAATGTTGGCAGGCAGCAGATGTTACGTAGCACTGTAATCTTTATGGTCCAGTTCTGAAGGCTTCAGTAGAGGAGAAGCATGTGTGGATGGTCCAGACTGGTCTATTTTTTAGTTGCTACCATGCAGCCATGTGTTTATCTGCCATGCAGTGATGATTGTAGGTGTTAATAAAATCATCCAGAATGAGAGAATTTATTCGATGACAAGCATCACAGACCACGCTGGTGCAATATACGAGTCCATGAACAGACAAGACATAAACGCATGCCATCCGCTTTACATATGATCGGAAAAAATACAAATTCTATCTGAATGAAATTTTGCGGATGAAATTTTTTTGTGGTGGCCAGATGTTGCTACCAGTGAGGTCTATTTGTATTTGGTGATGAGTGATGATGTACAGATATATGAAATAAAATGATTTGTGGTTTGATGAAGTATTACACTTGTGAAATATAAAACTAGACTAGTAATTATATTTGCTGCTATCTGTGCAATCCTATGAAGCAGGTCTATGAAAGAAACATGGAAGCAATTTAGTTTAAACAATATTTTATATGTAATGCTTTTGGATGGATTTCGCAGGAAACAGTGAAAGCTTTAAGCATGAAAATGAAGTAATCTGAAAACAAAATAAAATTCATGTGGACGACATTTAGTTTTCTACACACTAGGGGAGGCTTAGAACAATGCAGCGCTCGTGAATAAGCTGGTGCCCTGCGCTTGGCTTTCGAGTGGTGCTCTATAAATTTGTAGATTACGAATACACTCTCCTCATTAAGAGTTGCTTTCTCTGGTCCTAAACCTGTATGCAATAAATGTAAGGGGCATGTAATAATTATGTGTGAATTACTTAAATCCGAGTTTCAGAATTGCTAAGATGTTAAATTAGCATCATGATCAAATAAATATAGATAATTGTCAACCAATAATTTTCCTATTGTCCTGCTTTTACTGTTTTTAGTTTTGATTGCAGTGCGTTAAATGAGTCCAGCATAATTGCAGTTGATAAAAGCTGCTACTAATCAGCCCAGGCTGTTCTATTTTTTATACAGTGCCTAGGTTTGATTGTCTGCTTTAAGAGCCCAGAATAATTGCAGTTGTTAAAAGCGGCTACATGCAGAGCATGTTCTGTCTGAGTGGCATTGAATTATCATGAGATAGATCATCCACAGCTTTAATACAGTTAATGGGTTTGCTAATAGTCAACATTGTCTTGTGTCAGTGCCTGAGGGCGTGCACAATGGTAGGAGGTTGAAGCTGTGTGTGTGGATGTAGGACATTGTAGGTGTGTGTGGATGTGTGTGTGTGTGTGCATGCGTGTGTGTGTGTGTGTGTGTGTGTGCTGTGAACAACAGCCAGGAGGGCCATGGCAAACAAAGAGTCTTAGAAACGTTTTAATACAGCAGAACCTTCAACTGATCATTTCTATTCTAATCTGTTGCATATTCTGTGTTGCCTAGGGTAACGGTTTATACAGTTGGTAATCCGTATTGCCTCTGACAAACAGGCTGTGTAGAAAATTATTATAGATGTGCAGTAGATATGCACTTGATAGCAAGACATGGTGTTATTGACTGATTTAAATGGCCCACTGCACACTACCAACTGGTGATAATGAATGTCAGGTGATCATGCTAATGTATATGGCCACTTCAGTATGTATGAGTTTTTCTTTGTTTAATATGGTTTCAGATGTCCACTGCACCATGTGGACTTGTCTGTCATCTTCATGTTTAGACTACTTATGTATAGGTTGTTCTGGCTTATATTCAGATCCACTTTAGTGCATGCTATGCATGTAATAAACGTTGATGTCATTTTCCAGTGCCTTCGTTGGTGTCATTTTCCAATGCCTTCGTTTGGGTCATTTTCCAGCGCCTTTGTTTGGGTCATTTTCCAGTGCCTTTGTTTGGGTCATTTTCCAGTGCCTGCGTTTGGGTCATTTTCAGTGCCTTTGTTGGTGTCATTTTCCAGTGCCTTCGTTGGTGTCATTTTCCAGTGCCTTCGTTGATGTCATTTTCCAATGCCTTTGTTTGTGTCATTTTCCAGTGCCTTCGATGGTGTTATTTTCCAATGTCTTCGTTGGTGTTATTTTCCAGTGCCTTTTTGGTGTCATTTTCCAGTGCCTTCCTGAATGTCATGTCTCTGTCAATCACCATCAACTAAATTACACAGATATCTTCTTCATCAGATCATTCCAATCAAATCAAATCATCTCTATTTGTAAAGCCATTGCTGCTGCTGCAGAATGCAGATCTGCTCTTCTTTATTGCATCAGCATTTGACTCTGCAGATAAATATCACTCATTTTCCTCTTGAACTCTTAAAGGCATTAGCCGCCGCTTTGTGAAGAGAAACGATGCTGGACTCTTGATGGAAGGCTGAGTGGTTTGAAATGTCGTTTATCGATCAGTGCTTCTTGATTAAATATTTGGTGTTAACCAAAAAAATTATCCTCATTGTCGCCGTGATTATACAGCCGTGCTTTTTCTAATACCTTTGTGCTGCTTTCGAAAGGCACTATATAAATTGCCTGACGCACGCACACGCGCACACATGTGCACACACGTGCACACATGTGCACACACATGCACACACATGTGCACACACATGCACATGCACACACACACACACACACACACACATGCACACACACACACACAAATGCACACACATACATACACACAGACACACACATGCACACGTGCACACACACACATGCACACACACATGCACACACACACATTGAGCTTGCAGTTTGTTTTTATAGCTTGCAGCCGAAGCGTCATGTGGAGTATTCAGAGATTTTTTCAGAAAAATTTTCACGGTCATTTTCGGTTGCTTTCGGTTGGATCGTTTTAGACGCTGAATTGAAACTGGAAAATGCCTTGCGTCCGATTTATACGCTTTCCCATGATATATATATATATATATATATATATATATATATATGTATATATATACTTAGATTCCACATCACAGAATTTACAATGCTATCCAGTTTTGCCACTATTGGGTATTGATCTGCCGTGCTAAGTGCCGAACAGCACCATAGCAGTCTGATGGCCGGGCAAGCAACTTGGCCATCGTGGCATTGCGGCAGATCACACGATGGAACAGTTTGTGATCAATACGGATTTAGTTGTAACCACAATGATCGCAGTCGCCGCTGCCTCCTCCTCTCCGTACCGTACCTCGATCAAGCAAACCGAATATGCTGCGGCGTTGTGTTATGAGGCGTGTGCCGGTTATTTAGTGTTTTTGCATTCGGGGGCCCCCTTGATGTCGGCGGTTCACGTGCCCCATTCGGAAAATTGATTTCGTCCCCGGCGTGCCGTAAAGCTGAACAAATACCAACTACACAATGCGGTCTAGGTACTGGGAGTGGAGGAATCCTACACCTCCTCCGCCTCCTATTCCTACTCCACCTCCTACTCCTACTCAGGACTCTAAGGATCTTTCGGAGTTGATGTTGGAATTGTGACATAGGGCGGAAATCAGTTAGACGAGAATGCATTGGTCCCACTGAGGGCCGTGCAATAAACGAGTCCATTTCGGAAGGCCGTATTACCTGTCAGCGGTCCACTAGTGGTCAGTTTATTAATGGCACCTCCCGGGATCAGGCTTCTAACTGCTTTCCATGGCTGGCAGTCCGAACTCGGCAGCAGTGCGGTTATTGTGCTGTTTCCTGGAGTTGTCCGTCTGAACTTTTGTGAATTTCAAATGTTGCTGTGACCCTCATGTAATGTAATGTAATGTAATGTAATGACTCTATGAGGGTGCTGAGCATTACATGATGTGGTAATGGTCAATCAATCACCCTACTCTAAAATAAGTAAGATAAGATGAGAATATTCTTTAATTGACTAATTGCTGGACATTGGTATTTTGGTGTACAGACATGTTATTTAATAGATGTGGCAAGAGAATAGCTTCATTCTGATTCTTTTTCTGCAATGTTATCTTTTAAAATACTGATGTCTAATAATAATGTCTAATAATAATTGTGTGTTAGTCTTGTGCTTAGGATGGTGGACTGCTGTCGTCGGCAAGCAGTGGTAGTTCAATTCTCTGCATGATGAGCAGAAAGATAGTTTGATGAATTCTGTTTCACCTGTGTGACAGTGTGTGTTCACCATTGAGTTCTGCAGCTGACAAAATGTCTATATACTATAATTGTCAGAGTCTCTGTCTGATCATCTACTTAAATGCACTCTTGTAACGGAATGTGCTGTGTTGTGGTGCCATAAAAATTGTAGTCATTGTTATTATTATTATTTTTATTATTATTGTTATTATTATTATTATTTTTTTTTATTTTTTATTTTTTTTATTATAAACCATCATTTATTTCCGTTTTAAAATGTGCAAACAAATGTGCAAATGTGCAAACGCCTGACAGACACAGGCACAATGTGCTAATTGTTTTCCACAACTAAAACTAAGTTAGATGCAAATTAGTCAAATCAGTCGCCCTCTACCCTGGTGTGTTGTGCAAATGTGCCCCTGAAGGCTATGGCATTAAATCTCTGGGTGCAGATAGACAAACGTTGAAATAAGTGCAAAGTCTCTCGAGGGTCCCCAGAGACGGCGGTCATGCGACACCCCAACTCCATTAAGAATTCGCGACCTATTATTGTTGTTATAATTATTATTATTATTATTACTACTACTATTATTATTATTATTATTGACCATTCACTGTTCGTTGAAAGATCAGATGGTCAGGGAGATGTCTGATCGACCACCTGCTCTAATCTAATTTAATCTAATCTAATCTGATGATTTCTTTGGCAACGACGTTAATCATGATTCTGCGTAGGATGAGGACATCAATCGATGGTGACGTGTGGTTTCCAGTGAAATTGCAATATTAGAAATCGTGATCGATTGAAGAAGCCAGGTTGCAGATCATAGAGACTGGTGATGGCTAAGCCAGAGACTGTGTTGTGATGGCTAAGCCATAGACTGTGATGGTGGTGATGGCTAAGCCAGAGACTGTGGTGACGATGGCTAAGCCAGAGACTGTGGTGGTGATGGCTACAGAGACTGTGATGGTGATGGCTAAGCCAGAGACTGTGGTGGTGATGGCTAAACCCGAGACTGTGGTGGTGATGGCTATGCCAGAGACTGTGGTGGTGGTGATGGCTAAGCCAGAGACTGTGGTGACGATGGCTAAGCCAGAGACTGTGGTGGTGATGGCTACAGAGACTGTGATGGTGATGGCTAAGCCAGAGACTGTGGTGGTGATGGCTAAACCAGAGACTGTGGTGGTGATGGCTATGCCAGAGACTGTGGTGGGGATGGCTAAACCAGAGACTGTTTTGGTGTGGCTATGCCAGAGACTGTGGTGGTGATGGCTATGCCAGAGACTGTGGTGGCGGTGATGGCTAAGCCAGAGACTGGTGATGGCTACAGAGACTGTGGTGATGGCTAAGCCAGAGACTGTGGTGGTAATGGCTAAGCCAGAGACTGTGGTGGTAATGGCTAAGCCAGAGACTGTGGTGGTAATGGCTAAGCAAGCTGAAAGAAGAGACGAGAACTCATCTGAAGTTTAGACCTGAATGGCATCAAAGAACGAGAGGCAAATGAAGTGAGGTGAATAAGGTAGTCTTTATAAGAAAATGAAATCTGAGGTCGGCTGACATCCAATACCATGGCTGAGTGGCACCATGGCACATGCATACAGGTCTGTCGCTGCTAATGCACGCACTGCAGCCTAGCCCTGTCAAATCTCAGCTGGGTTTCTACGTTTTATATAATGGTGTGTGTGTGTGTGTGTGTGTGTGTGTGTGGTGCAATATATATTTCATAGTAAATGCTTCATGCTGTGTGTGTGACAAGACAGCCAAATCTGCTGCTGATTAAAGAATTAAAGTAATACTCCAATCCGACAGACTCGTGTGTAAATAGCAGTTGTTTATCAATTCTACTTCTTATCGCCAATTACTGAGCTATGCACGGAATCCTGCATTTTTTTGCAGACTACTGTGTATATACCGTAATATTGAATTGTGTACCAATTCCATGCCACATTATCAATTACTGGACTATCGTGTGTGTATATTTAAAGGAGAGGGGTAAAATTGATAAACAATTGCTGTGTACACATGAGTTTGTTTCATATGATAAAAAGGGAAATATATTTAGCCATTTGCCGATAAGCCTCTTTGTAATCTGATGACTGCATGGTTTCTGTGTTCAGTGCATGTTTTTGTCCGATATAAATACATTGTTCAGTATGATTACACACACTATACACAGGCAACAGCTTCACACATTTCCTGTCGTATTTGTTTCCTTCAATAGAGCTTTGTAATTTTGTTGTGAATCATCGGCAGTTTGTTGAAAGGCTGTATTTCAGCCATGAAACATTTTATAGGGCTATAAAATATGTTGCGTGATTGGCCGAAGTGAATAAGAAAGACGTTAAGACTGGTATTGTGGTACTGGCTGTCCGTTTTACTGGTACTGGCTGTCCTCCGCTTGGCTGGTTTAATGTTGAATGCCGACTAGACATCTGTTGTTGGTCATTGCCGACTTTATTATTGGCAATTACCATTATTATTATGAAACGGGATAGGATTTATGACTCATATCGTTGGGCAAGCAGGGTTTCATTGTCTGACTTTCTCGTGGAAGCTGAACCCCATGGAGGTAATTATTATTGTTGCTATGTTATTATTTGCGTTGTTATTATTATTATTATCATTATTGTTTATTTATTGTTTATTTATTGGATTATGTTTGCTATTGAATGATGATCATTAAATGACAAAAGCTAATCACTAAGGGATTGCATGTTTGAAGGACTAGCTGCACATGCACGTATGTACGTATGTATATATTGTATGTATGTATTGTATGTATGTTTGTTTATATGTATGTATTGTATGTATGTATGAGCACTTGTTTTGCGCCCCTTCAAGATTCCAACTCAGAGGTGCTCCCGACTACAACGCGGATACTGAACGTCGAAGCGCATGAGCAATTGCGAGTGAATGGCTTGCTCAGGGTCCCTACGCGGTGGCTTGAGGTGGATTCGAACCCGCAACCTTCCAGCTTCAATTCAGTAAAGGCACCGAACACGCTCCTACATCACATCGCCCCGCATACAAATGTGTGTTGGACTAAACTCTGAGTCTTAATTGTGTTTGACTAAACTGTGAGTCTTAATTTTCTCCTTGTCGAATTCTGCGTAAAAGTGAGTTGTTCCAGGCAATAAGAAGATGTGTTCAATCCTCCTCCAAAACCAGTCTTCACTCTGATTTAGTACATGCTGCCAAATTTCTGATCATGTAGTCTAGGTTCCCCCCCTCGTGCCCGGAAGTCGGTTGGGTCAGTGTTGGAAATTGCATTTGGCTTAGATTCGTTGTTGCCTTGAACATGCGACGTGCGTGTCTCTTGTGCTTTGGACGACTATACATACATGTAGAATTCTTGTGATATTATTGATGTCGTCTTCGTCTGACAGATTGATTCCTGCTCAGACCTATAGAGAACGACAGGTAGATTATTGCTCTCACTCTGTCTGTCTGTCTGTCTCTGTCTGTCTCTCTGTCTCTGTCTGTCTGTCTGTCTCTGTCTGTCTGTCTGTCTGTCTCTGTCTGTCTGTCTGTCTGTCTGTCTCTCGGTCTGTCTCTCGGTCTGTCTGTCTCTCTCTCTCTCTGTCTCTGTCTGTCTCTGTCTGTCTGTCTGTCTCTCTCTCTTTCTTTGGTTGGTCGTCGTCGGAACAAGGAGCTATTCATTCATTGATGGTGATGTGTGCGTTATGATGTGTGTGTGTGTGTGCACTGCCTCCTTTTCAGTCCATTCTGATTGCAGGCTTAACTGCCTCCGTATGACATATTTTATCGCTGAAGTCATGAATAGCTTATTTATTCATTCATTTTAGGTGTCTATAATTGGTATGTAGCCGCGACAACCATGCATTATAATTATGATCTGTATAGGCTTGCACGTGCTGGTACCAGCATTGTGCCAGAGATGGGAATGATTAGTAAAGTTTGTTTTCAGTTAGAATTGGAATCAGCTACTGAAATTTGCTAATTGGTTAGACTTAGAATGAGCAGATGAAATAGCGCTCACCGGATATATGTACATGGGAAAAGATCAAGGGGGAGACCAAAGAAAAGATGGATCGACAAGATAAGAGAGGACTGTGAAACAATGGGAATGGCGATACAGGAGGCAACGCATGTGGCACAGGATAGACAAAAGTGGAGAGCTACCATGGGAGAGCGGCTGACGCGTGCTGAAGGCATCGCCGGATGGCCATAAGTCAAGTAAGTCAGAATGAGCAAAAACTTGTACTGGATATATTAGAATTTGAATCAGCAGTTGATAATCAGTGAATAATTAGAAAATTAGCTGAAGCACATGCAGTCAGCTTTTAATTCATATTAACATAACTAATGAATTTTGAAGATACTTCAGCTGGCTTCCAATTGATAAAATTGTTAAATTTTGATTTTCCTTCTAATATCACTTTTGTCTCAATATCAGTACAGAACATTCAAACTAATTCAGGATAATTTTTATTGCCAATCACCTTCATATCCATTGTCAGAGGCAAAAAACTTTATGGAAAGTTGATCTAATCAAACAGCTAATCATTTTACGATTTTAGTAATCTGCTAATTGCTAATCAGATAGAATTAGAATTAGCATGGTTGAACAGCTAATTGATTTATATAATTAGAATTAACCCTTTGTGTAATTGACTGATTGGCTAATTCAATTATGAGAATTTAATTGATTAGAATATAATGTATTAGTTGTCCATTTTGAATCCCTGTGTGCCAATGAGTATTGTGTGTATTTGCTGTTTAACATCACTGTGTGGTAACAAAGACCATTAGCGACACCCTCCTCCTTTATCCAGGCTTGGGACTGGCACTGGCAGAGTGCAACCAGTGGCAGAGTTCAGTGAATAGGGCTTCATTAAGTCTGATTAATAACATATCGTTAGCAGATTTTAGGAGGCATTGCAAGTTTTAGAGACATCAACAGGAAGATTCAGCTGTAGAAAAAGACAGCTAGGTTGGTATACGATGTAGAACACATATTACAGAGTTTCATCAGCTAGAATATGAGTACCAGGTACCAAGTGTGCGTATACATGTGGATTTTGGAAGCGTGTGCAGACCGTATGCAGATGAAATATGTGAAGCGAAGAACAGTGCGAGTGAAGAACAGAGCGAGTGATTATAGAGAAGTCAGACGAGTTGAATGATGACTGCAGTGTACCGTATGTTGTTCGTTGGGGAATTGCTTTGTTCAAAAGCACACACACCACATTGGACTTGACATGATTGGGCAACATAAATCACTCTAGTCTCCACTGATGCAGGGTACCAGTCTTCTGCAGGAAGTTCTCCTATGTTCTCTTGTCTTTTTTTAGTGTAGTTAGTTGTCCTTGAGCTGTGTGCATGCTGATGGCTCTCCAACAGAAAATCTGGAAAAAGGTTGATTCATGTCATTGCCACCACCGCTGTGTAGTGTGTATATAGCCTCAGAGCTGTTTGAGATTTGAGAGCAGGATTTGATAAACTAAATGACTTGTTACATGTTTTAATGACACTGCCATATCAAAGGTGATTAGTGTCACCCTCCTCCTTTATCCTGGCTTAAGACTGGCACTGGCAGAGTGCAACCAGTGATAAATGAGATTGTGATTGGAGAGATAAAAGTAGGCGTCGTTGCTACAGACCGTCACACTAACTTTTCATAGCACTTTGTATCTTACAGACTAAATAATGAGTTTCATTAAGATTGGAATTAAGTAGACTGTGTGCTGTAAATACTCCTCAATTTCAATTCACTTGGTCTTGACTCTGCTAATTGCACAGGAAGACACCTAACAGGAGTTAGAAAACGTTTTCAGATTGGCTATAGCTATAGGCAGAGTATAATAGTATATATAGCTTAGCTGGATCGGGGCATTAGTTTCTTACAAATTGGATACAGTATGTGCATAAACAGTGTTTGTAATTGTACAGTATATTATGTATGCATATATGTATATACACTATACAGTATGTGTATATACAGTATGTATATGTATGCGTGTATGTATGTATGTATGGTATGTGTAATTGTAATTGTAAATTTTAATTGTAATCATACATTTATATAGCGTCCCTTCAAGAGAACTCCTCATTGTGTTTATATATTATACAGTTATACACTGTATGTATATGTACATATATTTATATGTACAGTATGCGTATATACAGTATGTATATTATGTATGTATATACAGTATGTGTATATGCAGTTTGTGGTTCTTCAGTGGCTGATAAATGACCGTTTCATGTTTTTTGTCTTCCTCCAATCTTCTGGGGGCATTGATCTTTCCATTTCGAAGAAGAAGTCAAAAGTAATGGTGGAGGCGGATAATAATGGGTGGAGCAGTTTGGCTAGTTACGCTTAAGCTGCTTCTTGGCTTATATTGCCATTTTTATGGACCCTGAGATAATTTATAATCATTGTACTTCCGAAGTCTTTCATTCACGTTTATCGTTGGTTGTAAGTCCAGAGAGTGCAACCGCTTCATAAGGTCTTATCTATCAGTTTATCTATGACTATATAGTATATAGCTATACCTAAGTGTGGCTCTAATATAACTGTGGCAGGCATGTGTCCTTTATGTTTAGCTTCTGTTCTCCTTCATTCTTTATCCCCTCCTCCCTCTCCTCCTCCTCCTCTTCGTCCTCATCCTCTTCCTCCTCGTTCTCCTCGTCCTCCTGGTCCTCCAACATGTCGTGGTCATCGTCCTTGTCCTCTTCCTTGTTCTCCACCCTTTTCTCCTCATCGTTCTACTCCTCCTTATTGTCCTTGTTCTCCCTGTTCTTCTCCTCCTCATCGTTCTCCTCTATTCCTCCTTATCGTCCTTGTTATCCTCCTCATTCTCCTCCTCCTCATCGTTCTCCTCCCCCTCCTCCCCGTTCTCCCCTCATTCTCCTTCTCATTCTCCTCCTCGTTCTCCTTTTCCTCCCCGTCGTCCTCCTCCTCGTCATCCCGCTCATCGTCCTGGTTCTCATCATCGTCCTCCTTCTCGTTCTTCTAGTCATCCTCCTCAAAGTCCTTGTTCTCCTCCTCTACCTCCTCCTCCTCCTTGTTCTCCTCCTCCTCCTCATCATCATCCTCGTCATCGTCCTCCTCGTCCTCCTCCTCATGACCTTTGCCTCCTCCTCATACCTCATCATCCCTACAATTGCCATCATCTTCATCTTGGTCGTAGCCAGCCACAGCTTTTGATGCGGCTACTGATTGGTGGCATGGGTGAGCGAATGATTGATCATAGAGGGTCGGACAGTGGTAATGTTTGTATAATGGTCTATGCATATTGTCTGTATTTATCATACTCTGCGCACTTACACACGCCAGCACACACATGCACACACGAATACACAAATGTGCACATGCAAACATACAGATGAACACAGATACTAGTGGCATGTGATCTTATACATAATATCATGATTGTTTAAATTTATATGCATATACAATTATACATATAATATATATTTATATATATATTTATATATAAGTTTTTAACATAGCCATAGAGTCGATTATACATAACTGTGAACGTTGAACTATCTAGCATAGCTGTTTGGTTCCATGCAAATAAACTCACCCTTAATTTAGATAAAACCAACTTTATTTTATTTAAATCCCACCGGAAAATAAAGCCAAATGACAATCTCTGTTTGCTTATTGATGATATTTCCATCAATCAAGTTGAATCTACAAAATTCTTAGGTGTGCATATAGATCAACATTTGACCTGGAAAGTTCATATTAATCAAATTGCAACTAAAATTGCTAAAAATATTGGTATTATTTCCCGTGTTGCTTATATCTTGCCAAAGACAATTAGAATGAATTTGTATTATACCCTTGTCTACCCCTACCTCACATATTGCAACCTTGTTTGGGCATCGACATACGAATCCAGGCTTCATAAACTTGTAATCTTACAGAAGAGGGCTGTTCGTATAATTGCGGGTATTCGTAAACGGGAACACACTGGCCCTTCCTTTAATGAACTTCATCTCCTGAAAATTGACCAGATAAAGGATCTCCAAATTAGCGAGTTCTTTTTTCGACTTGAACACGGTCTCCTTCCTTCGGTATTCCAAGGTTACCTCCCTCACGCCTCTGACATCCATTCGCATTTCACTAGGAATTCATCTGCTTTTCGCCCTGTCAAAGCTCAATCTAATACTAGGCGGTTTACTATTAAATCTTATGGCACTAAAGTATGGAACACAATACCAATTGACATTCGTCAATCGAGTAGTCTGCAGGTATTTAAAAAGAAACTTCGTGTTCTTCTACTCTCCTCCACTAATGCTACTTGAAGTGCACATGACCATGTGTAGTTAAGATTTTAGTTAAGTACTTAGTTAAGTTTGTTTCTCTATATGCTCTTGACAATATAAGCTTTTCTGCAATCTGTCATCACCTAATTTGTTTTAGTCTCTTTCTTTTAAGCTATCTTGATTAATTTTTCTTGGGACTTTTTTACTTGGGTGACCCTTCCCAGCGGGATGTCCATCCCTTTTGGGCCCCCCTTTGTAGCCAATGCATGCATGTTTTGTACTTTTATTGTTTTCTTGTTTTCTGGTTGCAATAAAGTGAATTGTATTGAATTGTATTGTATTGTATTGTATTGTATTATATATACTTATACATATCTATACTTATACATATATATAATATATATATATATATATATATACAATTTATACATGAATGTGTTTATTGTGAATGCAACTGATGGGGTTTTGGCTGATTTTGTTTGTACAACATATCTTCTTTATCTTCGTCATCATCATCATCATCTTCATCCGATCATGCAGCAGCAACAACATCAGCAGCAGCAGCAGCATCTGCAATAACATTGGCAACAGGTCTTCTAGGGTTCCTCCAGTTCATCTGGCTCACTTTCTTGCCTGCAGTGTAGTTTCGAGAAGTCCCTGAGGAGAAGTTGAGTCAGTCTGTCTTATTAGTGAACGATGCCAGTCTTTGGTGTACATATGATGAGTGCAGTGAATGGTCCAGACACTTTATGGAATGCTATATTCAATATGGTTCTTGTGGTGTTTTCGGGTAGAATTGTCTTCCATCTGGAAAAAGACACAGTAGGGAAGTTTGACACTTCAAGTTGTTTCAGGATTGACAACCTTCTTTTGCAGCATGGAGCAATAATAAGAATGGGATTATATATAGAGAGTGCCATAGCTGACCAGAGTCCAAGTAAAAAACGCTGTATGCGAGTTCCAAAATTAGAGACAAGTTGTGGGTGCGTTTGCATGTCTAGTCCAAATAACACATCATGAGTAGTAGATTTTATTCCGATATGAATGTTGTATTTAAAACACCATGTAAAATACAACAATCCATTCGTGTACTAATGTTGATTATTTTAGCACAGGATCTTTAATGGAAGCAAGAATGAATGCAAGCTGTGAAGAATTCTACACATAATTATACTTTTGTGGATTCAGTTGGTATTTTTAGTATTTTTAAGTTTTTTTATATATAAAACTGCGACGGAACCTTCGGCCTACCACCCTTCCCCCCCCCCAACCCCACGGTATATCTGATCACAGTTTTTTCCCCAAATTTGGCTTGGTATAAAACATGTGCAGACATTATTTGAAACGGTTTACAGTACATGTATATACACTGTGTCCGGTTAAAAAGTAGCCCCCACAAAAAAGTGTCCTACCTCGGTCAAAACTTTTGGGATTTGTCTGAAATTTTAAACACAGCAACAGTGACCATATTTACACGAGATTCCAAAGTCGTTTGCAAATATTCGCGAGTTTGTCAAATTTATGAGCGTTTGCGTTGGAGCACCGACAAATTGAACTGTCCAACATGGAAAACCTGAAAGGAAGTGAAATTCAGCTATTATGGTGCCAAAAAATGTGTTTCTTGTTCTCGGACGCACGATCGTTGACGTAGTAGGTCAATAGCTATCCCGGGAGACACTCGGCTTCATATCCTGCAGCTGTGGCCGTCCAGCAGTCCAGACTTTGATCCGGAGTATACATGTACTGGAGGAGCGCGTTTTTTGCTCACGCGTATTCATGACATCGATAACCGTATAGGGCGTAGGGCGCGTCTGTTTGAAGATTGGCAGTTGTTTAACCAGGTGATCATCGACAGGACCATCAAACAGTAGCGTCTGATCTACGGTCGTGTGTCCGTGAACAAGATGGACATTTTGAACAGCATATTTAGCTGAATTTCACTTCTTTTCAAGTTTTCCATGTTGGAAAGTTCAATTTGTCGGTGCTCCAACGCAAACACTTGTAAATTTGACAAACTCACGTATATTTCTAATCGGTTTTAGAATCTCGTGTAAATATGGCCGCTGTTGCTGTGTTTGAAATTTCAGACAAATCCCAAACGTTTTGACCGAGTTATGACACTTTGTTTTGGGGGCTACTTTTTAACCGGACACAGTGTACATATAGGCCTACATGTATATATACATATACATGTATATATACATAGCACATATGAATATGTATATATATATAAAATATATATGTATTTGTATCTAAACGTACATCACAAAAGTGCACCGCCTTTCGTATGTATCGTATGTATAAATATCAAGTGAAAGGTGAAAGGCAGCAGTATATATGGATGTAATGGGAGATGGTTCCAGGTGGTGAATGGTGAGTACATGTGGAGTGGACTCTTCCATGGTCTGAGTGGATGTGGATGTGCATGGCCATATCACCACATGTGGCATCAATATCATCATCGCCACATGCTCAGAGTGCAATGGACCCAGCTGACTAGAGACATGGGGAAACTGTGCTTCCTCATTCATGTATGCTCTGGGGTTGTGCTGACAGTTGGATCACATGGGCCATGGCAGTATGATGATGATGCCATTGAATGTGAATTGAATTTTTAACCATTTGTGGGGCGCAGTGGTGTGGTGTGTATGTTCGTTGCATTGCAGCCAGAGGGTTGCAGGTTCGAATCCACCTCAAAGCCGCCTCGTAGGTACTTTGGGCAAATCCTTCACTCGCAAAATTTGTGCACTTCGTGCGCTTCGGCATGAAACTCCGATTCATTGTCCACGCTGTATAGTCGGGAGCGCTTCTGAGTAGAAATCTAGAAGGTGCACTATAGCAAGTGCTCATACATGCGTATATTGAATGTAGCACGCTTCACAGACAGGAAGCCAGTGTAGCGCTTTTTACATACATTCCGTTATATATACGAATATATAAATAAATATTAAATATACATGACTGCATGTAGTGGCTTTCTGGCTCCAACTCGAGTGGTGCAGTTAAAGATGGACTGGATCTTTCTCAACTGGATACAGATTAGCGTCGGCTTGTTCAGCGTTCAATGTCTGGGTTTTTTTCTGTCTATATAGGAAACGTTTTTGGTCCTTGTGTGTATGTATAAGATAATATGGATAGAAACACCTGCTATGTCTGCTGTTTGTGATTTCTTAAATGGCGTTTAACGATGTCTTCGTCGTCGCTTGGCATCGTCCAGGTTCATTGGTTGGCTTTCAAGAAGGAATCGAGGGGGAGGGATGGGAGAGACGGAGGCTGGAGGGAGGGAGGAGGATGAGAGAAGAAATGGGAGAGAGGGAGGAACTGGGGATCAAGTAACGGATGCTGTTGATAGATTCAGGACGGTTAACTGGCTCTTAATCGCCCGGCTCTACTGCGGCGGCGGAGAGACACCGGACGCACCACCCCGGACACACACACACGCACACACACGCACGCACACACACACACAGGTACACACACAGACACACACGCACACACAGACACACACAGACACTCGGACAGACACACACACAGACACACATACGTGCGCACACAGACACACACACAGACACACACACACACACACACAGGTACGCACACACACACACACACATACACACACACAGGCTTTGAGGGACGATGCGGGCCTTTCCTCAGTCAGAAGAGAGACGCAGGCCATGATTCGGAGGGACATAGGCCTTGTCTCTTAGGGTCGTCTGGCTATTAAATTGCCCGATGATATTTCGCCTAATAGGTTTAGTTAAGACACCGGGATGATGGGGGTGTTGGGAGGGAGGGGTGTTGGTCTTCATGAGAGGCTGGCCAGTGAGGGCCGTCATTCACACGCGGTGGCCGGCTTCTGTGTCCCTAATAGGCTGCGTTTTTTTGCAACGTGAGACGTGTCAGCGGATGCGGCAGCTGTGCGGTGGTATCTTCATTGGCAGCGAGGCCGGGTGATGGTCGATGCTACTGCTGCTGCTGCTGCTGATGCGGATGGTGATGGCAGTGGTGATGGTGGTGGTGGTTGTGGTGATGAGGGCTCGGCCGCGGCTTCAAATCGACTAGTGTCTTGGGCGTGTTCGCTTCCTAGGTTTTATGCGCCTGCTGCCTTGAGTTTTTTGCTTCTTCGTCGGAGCTGTGCGCCTAATTACGACATCGTTCTAATGGAAAACTGATAGTCGTCTATCATAGATTTTTGCGTATGGACTTTGTTTATTCACCACCGGTTTAATAGCGGAAGTGGCTTGCATCGATCGGTAAAGCTTTCCCGCTCTTTTCTATGGATTTATTTATGTTGCTCTATAATAATGGATCGGATTTTTGGTGATTAAAGCGTTTCTAATTGAACTGCTCTCAGATGATGGTTTGATGATGTATGGCAGCAGATTTCATGGGGAAGGGAATCGGAGGGAGGGTGGGAAGATTGTGATCTACCATGCCTTATTCATTTACCATTAATTTACATATCTGCATTGCAACATGGTTTGGATAAGTGTGTAAGGATTCACACTTTGTAATGAATCTGTTGTTGTTATGTTTTTTTCAAGGGATTTATTGTGGAGGTGGGAGGGGTGTCCATTTGAGCAGATGAGGGGGTTGTGGAATTTCTGTCGTAATATTCTGTTTAGTCTTTTTTTAATAATTTATACATTTGTCTGGACCTAATTCAAACTGTGTAGGAAATTATTATAATGCTATGTGTTTGTACGCCATAATTATCAACAATTCAACATGTATAATTATTCACAGCCATAATTATCAATAGCCATAATTATCAACAGCCATAATTATTAACAGCCATCATTATCAACAGCCATCATTATCAACAGCCATAATTATCAGCTGTGATCCGGTGAAAATGAGTTTTAATGACTTTAATCTATATTGAGCAGAAGGAGTTTTCTAAAGTGTAACTGATTTTTTTATCCATTTCTTTGTCTGTATTGTATAAGAATAGCATTGTTATAACGCCAATGCAAAGTATGTTATTTTATATCTCTAGTAGATTGGTCCAACTTACTATGGGAAAAAATAAAATTTCAAATATCAAATTGGGTCACAGTTGTCCTTGTTCCTATACACCAGGGTAGCTTACATGCCAAAAATTAAAACGATTCAATGATATTTAGAGATGGCTCAAACTTGAACATTTTTTCTGTCATTAGAACTGCCACACGCAGACTAAGGCTACAGCTGAGCAGGAATTGTATTCAGCCGAGGTATCTCTCCTTTTGCACTGCGATGGCAAATGTTATCTAGAATTTATCCAGACCTTTCTGAAAGTGTTTCTGGAGCTGAGAGACACGTTTCTTGTAGTTTCCAAGTTTATTAGAGAATTTAAAGCATCAAGTAAATGCTGGTCTTCAAATGTTGAATGATCGGAGGCGGAAGCAGAGGATATAATGTATTATGGCCTTGCATTTGATACTGCAACCTCACACACGGGCTTAAAGACTTGCACATGTACAGTTGTATTCTTATCTAACAGACACTCACTCAATGAGGAGCCACCGCCGTATGCTCGCATCTGTGAAATCCAGTGGTTTTTTTACTCCCACAACCCTCGGAATTGCGAATGGACCAAAAACGATTTCTATGAAAAACCAACACCAACGTGAAGATTACGGCGAGCTTCTGCAATTATCGCGTGTCATCCTTCTTGATAGATGTTTGAGACAAGAAGTGCAATTTCGTTTCCAGCTTCTGGGGCAGTAGCCTACACCATGCATGCAAGGTGGCTCATCTACTTCTTGCAAAATCATCAAAAATCAAATGACTCTCCGCATTTGGGATGAAAAAGTTTTTACAGATCAGATTCTAATGTCGTCCTTTTTGTCTCTCTTGTCTATGGAGTATATGGTCATGAAGCTTGCTTAAGAGGAGAGAAAGCTCCAAACTATTACTCAACACTGTTGAACTGGTCAGAACTTAATATCTGCAACGTTATTGTGCAGAAAGCTGCCACAACAGCTTTCAAGAGACATCCCTTGTGTTTTTCCAAGCAATTGATTAGCCAGGTCTCTTTGACCCCGCATTAATGATGTGAATTAATGCAAATGCCACCTTGGATAAAAGTCTCAAATGTTCTGAAAAGAATATAACATCAAACAGGATTGAATGCAAAATGTTGAACTTTTGAAATCCACTGGAATCATAATTTATGTGACAAGTCGAAGATCATGACTCATCGACCTATGATCATTGCCAGCATGTGGCTGGCCTCTGGCTTAGGCTTTCTTCTCGATGACACCAGACTTTGGCAGTTGCATTCAATTTATCTCATATTGAGAGACAAAGCCAGGCAGATTAAAGTAATAAATTAGGCCTACTGCGCAGAGAAAGATATCCATACAGATATTCAACCCTTCTGTAGCAAGAGTCAAGAATCAAGACAATACATTTTGTGAAGCCGTTACAGAGCCATAAAAGTCTCTGTACATAGAGGAACATACCAATACAGACTTGTGTTAATGTTGTTCTCAGTACCTAGAAACTTACTAAACAGTTAGCACTAAATAGTGATTTCCTGTCGGTTTTGTTTCAAAAGACTTTTTGGTCATAAATGCGAATATACTTACATTATGACGAAATTTCGAAGACACAATATTTATCGTTCAAAATTGAGCCGCCTCTAGATATCCTTCAAGTGACACAAAACTTGGTCCAGATACTTACTGAACTGAGTGGAACAAGAAGAGATGTGACCCAAATCAATTTTCAGACTTTTGTCTTTTTGGACCACTCTAATCTCTAGTGTGATTCAACTGATGATTGTATGTCACCCACAGTCTATCTATGGTTATAATGTAATATTAGATTGATGACCTATTGTATTCTTCCTGGTTGTATTTATCATCGCCCACCTAATGATTAAGTAGTGGTTGATATAAATGACCTGATGTATCCCCTCCCCCATCATCCTTGATTAATGTGATTGCTGACGCATACTATTTTGCACTGTACAATGTACTTGAATCTACTGCGTCTGAAGTATCTCTTGAAGTTGTTTCGTGTGATAACTTACTCCCACCAGTTGAAATTCTTAACCTCTTAATAATAGTTTGATTTATAATGAGTTACTAAAATAAATTTCAAGTATTAAATGCCATTAATTACCTTACCTTACATTTGACACACACTCGAGACTTGATTTAGTTACAGAGACTTGACCTAGTTGCATAGACTTGACCTAATTGCATAGACTTGACCTAGTTGCAATGACTTGACCTACTTGCACGTTGTCTGCTGATATCAGCATGCTGTCCGTCTCTGTGTCCGTCTGCCTGTTCTTCTACGTCACCGTCTTTGTTCCATTGTCTGATGACGACGATGACGACTCTTGAAGGCGAACCATGCCTGCTGCCTCAGCCAATCAGACGGGCGCATGACAGAGAGGCACCTGTATTGGTACTTGATACTTGATACCCACCAAGGTATCCTTTTACTCATAACTCATATCATGGCGTGGGTGCTAGCGCAAGGCGATGCATGAATGGTATACTAGGTATATGATGGATATCTGAGTCTGAGGCAGCAGCAGTACTGGACTAAACACGCCAGGTACTTCATTAACCTTTGTTCCAGTTTTCCAGCCCTGAGCGGCGAATGCATGCAAGTAAAAATAGTCTAGTCACTAGTAGTCAGGTATTTATATGTTCAGCAGCAGGTATGTTTGTATTTGTCTGGATATGCATGGCAGATGCACCGTTTCAAGTATGATTGATACCTATGTGCTATTATAGTTGGATTATTATTATTATTAAAACCTTTTAAGAACCACTACATATGATGTTCTGTTAGAATATGATACTTCACATTGCATGTACCATTGGCCCTAAACGTTTCTAATTGTTGTGACTTGTGAGTATATTATTATATATAGATTTATATTCCTCTATATATGCCTTTATGATATAACATACACACAACACGCATGCACACACAACACGCATGCGCACACACACACACACACACACACACACATATTTCACACTTTCTACAAATATGCTTAAAAATGCAAATAATAATTATCTGCTTTAGGTTTTACTGGTGTTTTGCTGTTCCAGTTCCACATAACTTTTTCTAATTGGTCCTTACGATGTAAGTCCTGATATATCAGTGAGAGATAGGATTGGTTACAGTATACTTGCCAGCTTGGTCTTGGGAGGGGGGTCTGGAAATGGTTGTAGGACAAAACCCCCCCCCTGGACAAAAACCCCCCCGGACAAAACCCCCCCGGACAAAAACCCCCCCGGACATAAACCCCCCCAGGGTAGGACATAACCCCCCCTGGTTGAATATATTGCACATAAGTTGTCGTACTATAAAACGGTGTCCTTAGTACGCAAGTTGGATTGATGAAAAGAATTCTCGCTATATAAATAGAAGCCGGATTGATAACAAATAAAGTTTACTTAAATAGAAGCTGGATTGATGAAAATGTTCTTGCTTAAATAGAAGCTGGATTGATAAAAATACTCTTTCTCAAATGGAAGCTGGATTGATGAAAATACTCTTTTTTAAATGGAAGCTAGATTGATAAAAATACTCTTTCTCAAATGGAAGCTGGATTGATGAAAATACTCCTTCTTAAATGGAAGCTGGATTGATGACAACGATTCATGCTGTCCTAGATTAGACCAACAGGTACTAGCTTCATATCGGAGTGACTGAATGACACTAACAAGTTATAAGTTCACGCCTGAATGACAGCGACAGGTGTTTACCGGTACGACACTAATTAGTTTACACAGCACGGGAGCTCGATAATTAGCCTAAGTTTAAACAAATTGTAGGCCTACCTGCACTTTGCCAGCAAAGGGGGGGAATTGTCCGGGGGGGTTAATGTCCTAGGCTAAATCAGGGGGGTTTCTGTCCGGGGGGGGTTTTGTCCGGGGGGGTTTTTTTGTCCGGGGGGGGTTTTTGTCCAGGGGGGTTTTGTCCGGTCACCTCTGGAAATACCCACTACAGTTGAGGTTGACCTTATCATCTTAAACCTAACGATGTGTGTTATATGTTGTGATTTCTGATAGTTTCTGTTATTGATATGTAAGCAGTATGCATCTGCATAGCATCAATTGATTTTAGTGAATCAGAACATGCGTTATATCTTAAAAAGTGTACAAGTAGCAGATATTTACTCAAAGTTTTCCTTTGAGTCTTTTATCGTTGTAGTCCGTTATATATGTGTTCCAGATATGGCCAACATTGATACATATGTAATTTCTAAGCCGCTCTTGCTGCTCTTGATGTCCTTGGTATATATATATGAGATCCAGAACTGTTTAACCTGTGCCCCAGACTTTATGTCAGTAGACTGACAGATTGCGTTTCTTTTTCTAACTTAACAGACTAAAAGTCTGGCATGGTTTTAGCTGTATACATGTAGCCATTGAAGCCTTAATGAAGACCAAACGTGGCACAATTGGATTGCATGCCTATTATATCAGGCATAATATGCCTTATAAATCATATTATTATATATATATATATATTATAATATTTATGATTTTGCCAGCATTTCTGCCACAACCATCTGCTACATTGTTGTTGTTGGATCGCATTGTTAAAATGAAATCGGAGACTCAGGCACCCTGAAATGAATATACTACAGCTCTGGTGAAAAGGGTTGTAGGACAAAACCCCCCTGGACATAACCCCCCCGGACATAACCCCCCCGGACAAAAACCCCCCCGGACAAAACCCCCCCCAGGGTAGGACAAAACCCCCCCTGGTAGAGTATATTACATAAGTTGTCGTACTATAAAACGGCGGTCCTAAGTACGCAACAATCATTCTAACAAGTTATGTATTTCCGTAGGTCCATATCTACATTGCAATCATTCTAACAATCATTCTAACAAGTTATGTATTTCCGTAGGTCCATTGCCATTAACTAGGCCAAGTTGACACCGGTATTGACACCTGTACAAAAACATAGACGCTCTTGGACAGTGCTATAGGTGTCAATACCCCAGGCTAATGGCATTAATTAGGCAAAGTTGACACGCTACGAAACCCTGCGAATAAAACACGGACAATCATTATTAAGCTTTATCAACCGACTGCAGAATAGGTCACAATAAAGGGGGGTGACACGGCTACGAAAACATGCGAAAACTTACGTCCAGTTGGCTTGTGGCATTAAGTATACCAAGTTAACACCACTACGAAAACCTGGACAATTGAGCTTTATCAACCGACTGCAGAATAGGCCATTTGCACGGTAAAGGGGGGGTTTTGTCCGGGGGGGTTTTTGTCCTAGGTAAAATCGGGGGGGTTTGTGTCCGGGGGGGTTTTTGTCTGGGGGGGGTTTTGTCCGGGGGGGGGTTTTGTCCGGGGGGGGTTTTGTCCAGGGGGGGAATGTCCGATCACCGGTGAAAAGGTTTCAGAGTTGCAAGTTAATTGTCAGTCATGTACCAGTGTACGCCGCGGACATAAATGTCAAAAGTTTCAGTATTTGACATAACAGAGACATGTGGTTTCTTTTCTACTCCTGTCAGTCTGTACAAGCATTCTGATCTATCAGTGACACAGATTCTGATATTCATTCATTCATTCATTCATATTTTGTATAGCGTTCCTGAAAGGATACTACTAAGAAGCAGCGTATTGCAGGCTGTCTGTTCAGTTAGTATAGTTAAGATTTATGTGTTCTGTAATCTGAGTTCCTGTAAATTGTTTCAACTGCATAATTGTACATTGTAACTGGTTGCGTTCTGTGAACCGGATTGTTGAATAGACGAAAATTATTATTATTATTATTATTACTCTTCACCCAACCCTGGCTAAAAAGGAGGGTCTTGAGTCTGCAATAAAATGTGTCTGAGTGTGCCCTATGCATAGATCTGATGTAATGCTTATGGGAACCCTTGCTATACCATAGGGCTATTACACAGCTGGCAACATGGATTCCTACGTTAAACCACCTGTGGATAATAAACTATACGCAGCTGTGTTACAGGGCAGTACTTGATACGAAGGTTTTTTCTGGTACAAGTAGACTTTGCTCCAATTGCTATTTACTGGGTTTCTGTGATTGAAGTGACTTTGGATGGACCCCTAATCAGAAGTTTTGGGAGGTGAAGGGATAAAAAAATCCTTCTACAAGTGGTGATTTAGACTTTATGAGAATGTGTGTGTGTCTGTGTGTTTGTTCGTCTGTGTGTTTGTTCGTCTGTGTGTTTGTTCGTCTGTGTGTGTGCTGTTTGTAAATGCAATGAATCGTGATTGGCTAATTTCCATCCTGGGTCTTCATAGGTCGTGGTGGGTTGGCAAACATTGGATCTGATGTCAATTGGTATGAGAGCTTTTGACACTCTGACCTTTAAATAGCGGTCCTTTTGATACAGCAGAGATCGGCTCTAATGCTTTGCTGGTAAATGACTGTGTACCTGAACACATATTTAATATATCTGCTGCAGTGTGATGCCATGTATGACCCCGGGCAATAAAGGTTCCTAAAATGTTGCAGATGTTTGACTAGTCTTGACTAGAAGGGGGGCCCCGTGGGTTCAAAGAGCAACTGCCAAGATTAACACTTTTAACAAAGATGAACTGCTGTCATTTTTACTAGAATGACACGCTGGTCTTTAAAGTGTTAACTATTCATATTGGAATGATGGATCTGGTTCAGAAGGCAAGCCGAAGCCTGTGCCTTGTTTAACATTAACATTTGTTAAATTGCATTATTTATCATGTATATTACTGTACTTTATTACGACTGATTAATTAATTATGAGTGGTTTGGGCTACTTGTTTGGCTTCTTATTTATTTATTTATTTATTTATTTACTGAGAATTTGATATAGCGCTCCTTCAAGGTTACTACTCAGGAGCGCTCCCAGTCCAACCCCGGTCGAATAAGACAGTCTTGAGAAGAGAAAGAAATGAAGTAGAAGTAGAAAGGCTATTATAGGTATTTGACGAAGGATAACAGGGAGCTCATTCCAGGTCGCAGTGTTCTTCTGTTTATCATCTTTCGAAACATTGTTGTTCGCTTTGAATTTTCATACAAAGACAAACGATACTTCAAGCTGTTAGGACGACTTTTCGTCAGACACATTTTGTGCATGTTTTGTGCCAAATCTGGTCTGGTTAGGGGAATAGGGGAAGTGGGTGAAAGTTGAACCATCTTCGGCCAGGCCGTAATTTTGTCACACCACACTGTCATATCCGCTCACACATCTTTGAAAGCATACACAGGCACCCACGCTAAAGTAAACAGTGTTCAGTAGATTCAGTACTCAACTACTCATAGTGAGTCTGTAGGTGAACTTGGTTGTGTAAACTTTCCTTATATATATAAGAAATATCATTCAAATATGCAGGATATGTAAATTATTGCCTGTATGCGCAATTGATTAAACTGAATGCTGCTGAATGTTCTGGGCTTAAATATCCATGTACATGCATACACTCATGCTTGTATGCTTGTGTAAATTGACCCACGTGTGTGTTTTGCATATACTTAGACACGGACTTCATAATGTCTAAACCTAAATCAGGCTATTATTATCTTCAAGTGGTCAATATCATATTCATAGATATGTACTTACTACTGATAGATGTTTTAAGAACAGTGGTGATTTGATTTTATTATGTATGCTATGTAGGTTATATTAGAACAGACTCTCTTGAATGGACATTGTTTGTAGAACATCATAGAGTAGAACCAATTTATGAGAAAGTATAGGAATAGTCCGTTTTATGTGTGTGTATCTTTTTGTGATATTTGATAATCAAGTTATTTGGACTGAATACAGTCTTTGAGGAGTGTCAACTCAAGTGGTTTGTGAGCTGTCACAACTAAATGAAATCAGTTAATTTTGAATGCCTTCAGTGGACAGTTTGTCTGAAGTGGACAGTGGTCAAGGGACATTAACCCCTGGACGAAAATATCCAGAACAGCTGAATTGCTATTGTTATAATTGGTCAGCTGCATTATGATTGGGTTCCTGTGGTGCAAATCAAATTGGGGATTATCCAATCAAATGAAGAATTGCTGATGAACACAAATGAGTGCTATTCCCTATGGTGCTATATGGCCATCTGTCAGATGCTTAGACGTTTTCTCATCTGAAAGGATTGTTATTCGATAGCTATCTTGCTGGATCTACTGCAAATCTGTTGGTAATCCGGATGGATGGGATGGATGGGATGGATGGGATAGATGGATGGATGGATGGATGGATGGAGTGATCGTTTATCAGGAATTACTTCAGAATACATGGAATATAATATAAATGTGATCCTTTATCATAATTATGTTGAACTCCCAATACCAATTTGTTGCACCTGTTGGTCAACTTTTCAGAACAATTTGTCCAAAACTATAATTATTTCCCATTGTTCCATTATACGCGTGAGCAAGTGGGTCAAAGATGTGCTTCTGATTGTGTAATTATATGTGATTACAGACAGCAACTGTCAAGTCTCTTGATATTATGATTACAGGTTCTGAGTCCCTATTATTAACCTACTACAGCCGTGTTTAGCAGCTGGTCTATGTGGGCAAACAATGCATTCAAACAATTCATTCAAACAATGCATTCAAACAATGCATTCAAACAATGCATTCAAACAATGCATTCAAACAATGCATTCCTAGTGTCAGCTTCAGAAATGCTTTGATGCTTTGATAAGCACGTGTTCTGAACTCCTTTGAAACTCGTGTGCCGCTCGCTCAGGTGTCGGCCCCGCCCTTAAGCCCCTTTACCTGGTCTGGCGAATCCTCCTTCCATCCGCCCGCGCCTCTTTTCTTCCATACCCTGCCCTGGCTAGCTTGGCGGCCGTTGATGGGAGTGCTTGACCCCCAAGATCTTGCTTGACCCCACTGGTCGCCGGTGGGCTTTGAACCCAGTGCCTCTCTAAACGATGTCTGTTAGACTGTAGTTTAGCTGACCCGTCGGAATGCTGATGATCCCTGAATGTGGTGGGGGGGGGGGTTAGAAGGGGGGGTTGATCCACTTGGGCGAGGAGGTCTTGTCTTTAGTCAGTCTTGGCTTGGCTTAGGTCTGCCTTCCTGCCATCACAAGTTGTTGCTCGGCCCTTAGGCCTCCTCCGTTGGAAATGCATGGGCGTCGGTGTGCTGTCAGATTCGTTCCAAGGCGAAAACAGTTCCACCGGTTCACGCGACCAGGTCATGGCCAATGTTCTTCAGAAATACAGAACAAGGTAGAAAGGCTTTGCTGTCAAGAATTACAATAATTATCTTTTGCCATGTTTACGACTGTTTAAATAGAAACTGCTTCGAGGGGCATCTGTCTTTCCACTTGCTAATGTCTTGTTTTGTGTCAAAGTCACTATCTAGGCAGGAACATGTATTGCAAGCTGTCTGCTCTGTTAGTAGTTGAGATTTATGTTAATTAAGATTCTTTCATGTATTCACACTGCGTTTGTCAGAGAATAATAAAGAAAAGATTATTATTATAATTGTGATTATTGTTATAATTAATATTAATACTATTGTTATTATTATTAACAGCACACTTTAGGCAGGGCGAAAATTGGTGTGGGGTTAAGGGTGTTTAACCACTACTCTTTCTTAGGGCTTGATAGTTAAATCTTCTTTTCACACCCCATCTCTACACGGACCATAGTCCCACCCCTCAGTTATTTTTCTACAATTCTGATACTGCCTCTAGGTTGTGCCAATAATGGGCCTAGTTTGGAACCGTTTACGTTTCGGAACCGATTTAGCAGGACACCTACCTGTTGCGGCTTCCCCGTCCTCTTTGAGCCAGGTGGCAGGTGGTGGAGGTGGTGGCAGGGCGGCCTCCTACGCAGGCATCGGCTCATCTGTCTGACCTCCATCCCCCCACCACCACCCACCCACCCTACATCCGCCGCCCGCTGAGTGTGGTTATGGTTACATGTTCAAGTGGAAAAAAGCACCTCCGGTTCTGAAGAAGGCACATGTGTTGTTGCTGCTAGTTTCTGGCTCACTGAGATTCTTCTTGTTGTCTTCCGGAGATGATTATTATTTGAAAATAAGTTGGTTAACGGTTTGCAGGTCTCACAGGTTTGCAAAGATATAATATCTTTATCCTTTGGTTAAATGGTTTACTTCTGAGGATGACATGTGCGTTGGTTTTGCATTTAACACCAACCAGTCAGGTAGGCGAATTGTGTATATAAGAAACAGACATAATGAAGTGCAGTGTATGTTTGTGTGTGCTGTAAGAAAAAGGTTGTGTACATACAAGTTTCTGTTCATATATTCTAATTACAGATATATGCTGGAACATAAAGGAACCTATATATATATATATATATATATATACATACACACACACATATATATTTATTCATGTATATATTTATTATCCATCTATATAAATAAAAATGAAACTTTCCAATAGTTCGTAACACAATCACGCCCAAAGTTACGCACCGATTGTTTTGAAAATGTACCAAAACCTTCCATTCCAATAGCACAGTGTCAGAACATTTCTTTTCCCGAAAAAACCCAATCGGGGGAGGGGAGGGGGAGGGGAGGGGGAGGGAGAGGTCTTTTCTGCCACAGCAACGCGTGGCTGGGTACAGCTAGTTTTTTAATATATGTTTACAGTGCTCTTGACATATGTATGAGACTAATTGGATTGCAGTTGTTGCCTTAAAGCCATGTGAGCGCCTGTGGAAACAGTTTGAAGACTTGTTGCTTTTGAGGGTGCATCTCTTTCCAAAGGCTTTCGTCGTTAAAAATGTTGTATCTAGCAGAGCGTGGCTAAGTTCTGAATCTTCTACAATCTACATCATGTCATAAATTAACTTGCCTGGATTAGTTGGTCAAGTAGTTGTTAATTATCAGAGACCCAGTAGCATCAGATGAGTAGCATCTTAATATTGTTGTTAAGCGCCTTCGTGAGGCTATATATATATATTGTAAGGTGATGTATAGATGTTCATATGCATACATGCATACATACATACATACATACATACATACATACATACATACATACATACATACATACATACATACATACATACATACATAGTTACATACATGCATATATACGTACATAGTTTACATACATGCATATATACATACATACATACATACATACATACAATGTCATACATACATACATACATACATACATACATACATACATACATACATACATACATACATACATACATACATACATACATACATACATACATACATACATACATACATACATACATACATACATACATACATACATACATACATACATACATACATACATACATACAAGTAGAGGCCCAATAAGGCGGCCGACTCATTTGACCAGTACAGCCTTGACCTTCGCCCATTTGACCAGTACAGCCTTAAAAAAGTAAAAAAGTAAAAAAAGTAAAAAAAGTTTAAAAAAAGTAAAAAAGTAAAAAAAAAAATTCTCCGGCGTATACAAAATGGACTACTCGAAAAAGTTACTGAATTACGAAAAATCGCCGAGCCGAGCGGCTGGGATGGATATTTTACAAGACGGTGGAAAGCGGCGTTCATTGCTAAAATTGACGCCCACATCCGCGAATGCTGCGACGATGAATGCCCATGCAAGAATCCACGGCCGGATCGTCAACAAGGGCCGGGCACGATTACCGTCGTTCGTCGTCGGCGCAATGGCAACTCACCCCCCGTGTGATGTTAGTTTGATCGACAACGAGATCATCGTCGTTAATTGTCAATGCAATGGCAACTCATGCCCGTGTGATGCAAGAGCGTGAGTGGCCTACGACGTAGATACGGGATTACAATATCGCAAACGATTTTACACCGTTGGTTTATAATCGTCTCACAATGTCGCCAAGTCTTCAGTATCAATCCACGAGTTGAACGAGTCTGGGTAGCCCAACCACTTCACGAGACATTTCTTCCCGCGTTTCCTAATCACTTTTTCGATTCTAAATATTTCTTGAGTTGTTTTCTGTAGCTCCTGCTCGTAAAAAGAGCCTTGTATTTCCTCACCAGCAGAATCAGTAATCTTGTAAGTTGGCGGATCTGTATATTGAACCTGGGATACTACAAAGACCTCCTCCACCCATCTAGTCGTATAACCCTTTTCAAAAATATTCTTCTTCCTAGTTATTCTGACCCGATCGCCGATTGAAAACTTCGGCATAATAGGTTCTGAAATCTCATCGCCGTATAAATTTATAAATACAGTCTTTTCGTTCGTTTTCATACTAGCCTTCGCGGGGGTCATTTTAATGGACGAATGTCTCGTTTCATTATAATTACTAACCATTTCGTCTAATACATCGATATATCTTCTGGTTGAATTGGCCGTAAAGTACTTGAACATTTTATCTTTCATCGTACGCACCCATCTTTCTGCGATACAACTTTCCCCTCGTTCTCGGTAGAATACAACTCGACTAAATTCTTCACATTTTTATTATAAAATTCTTTCCCTTTGTCGCACCAAACTTTGACTGGCTGTCGACCGCCTCTGAGTATCTTCACGAACCCATCAGCTGTAGACTTCCCACTCTTGTCATGTAATGGAACGATCCATCCGTACTTCGAAAACACATCTATGACGGTCAATAGAAATTTCACGCCATCATTATCTCTAGCGAAAGCCTGCATGTCGATTAGATCAGCCGCCCAAATCTGGTCAATCCCGCCAACACGGACCCGCCTCGTCCTAAAATTTCTCACTACTGGTTTGTGTAATTCATTCGCTAATTGATTAGTCCATTTCAGGTCCTGCTGTAATTCTAGGCTTTTTTTAAACCTAGCCCGAGACTCGTTTTAGCGGACAAAATAGGTTTGACTATCGCCCTCTCTATTCGTTCCCGCACGCTTGGATTAGGTATATTATTCAGCTGGTTTATCATTGCTCTATCAGCGACATTCCTAGAAGCCGTATCAGTGTGTTGATTGTATGCCAGGTCGTGAATATATGCCGCGCTATCTACCCTGTTTATAGGTTTGCTCCAATCTTTGGGGGTTTCGTTGGGATTCAGACGCAAATCTAGTCTAGTACCGGGACCAGTAAACTGATGGCCTGGCAAATGTAATTCGCCCGGAAATTTAGCCCAAGGTAATTTAATGTTACTAGTGGCAGCGTTCAGCGAACTAACTAGATCCCCACCTTGCGCAACAGCAGACGCCTTCACGAATTGAGTTTTTGTTTTTCCGCATACGACGCAAACACCTCTGAGCATCGATCTCCCATTATTAGCCACGGCGTTCTGCACATCTGTCGTCTGGGTCTGTTTTTTACATTTTACGCAATACATTTCGTTTTTAATAATATATATTTTTAAAATGGAGATTAGAGATATGAGTTGGGGCACAGCGCTCTCGAAAAGATTCAATAATCCGTTGTTACCCAAAAGCATACGTGGTTTGATAGTTGGGAAATCGGCGTGCGGAAAAACAACGCTTCTTCTCAATCTTTTACTCAGGCCAGACTGGTTGGATTATAATAACTTGCAAGTATTCGGCACTTCTCTGTTTCAACCGGAATATCGTATTATCAAAAAAGCATACGAAGAAAAATTACCGAAAGCAGCGATCGTTCGGTTGTTCGAGCACCGAGATGAAATCGTGGACCTAAATGCGTCACCAGACCTTGTTATGGAGGAAATGGCGAAAAACTCAGAAGCTAAATCCGATATAATTGCCAAGTTCTTTGAGAGCGCCGACGATGTACCGGACCCGAGAGATTTGAGCGCTGAAAAGAAGAACCTGATGATTTTTGATGATCTTCAATTGGAAAAACAAAACAAATGTGAAACGTATTACAATCGGGGGAGGCATAGTAATGTAGATTGTTTTTACCTCGCCCAGAATTATTTCAAATTACCGCGCCAAACAATCAGAGAAAACGCGAACTTTATTTGCCTGTTCAAACAAGACCTGAAAAATTGTAATCATATTTACAACGATCATGTGAGTACAGACATGTCGAAAGATGAATTTCGAAAACTATGCAAAACAGTATGGGAGCAACCTCATAGATTCGTGGTTTTAGACCTGACTAGCGACAAGTACAATGGTAAATACCGATGCGGGCTCGATGAATTTTATATAATCGAGGATCCGTCATTGTAAAATTGTATTGTATAGTAAAAATGGAATCATCGCTTCTCAAACAGATATCGGAAAACACGGAAAAGACGGCCTGCAACACGGAACCAAAAACATCATTTTCCATTTTTCTAAGCGAAAAGAGCACGCGAATCAGAACGAAGTTTAATCCACTACTCGAACTGGAGAAGAATAAGAAATATGAAATGGCCTTAGTTGCTCTCGAGACGTACTATTCTTTTCCGAATATCGACGCGACAAACAACGTCTTTCGGTATTCACCAAATCGCGACTCAGATTGGGTAAACATTCAAGTTCCAGAGGGTTGCTATGAAATAACGGATATCAACGAATATATACAGAGGGTCATGAAGGGGAATGGGCATTACGACGGAGTAAATGGAGAATACTGTATCTCAATAACACCAAACACCAATACGCTGAGGTCTGTGGTAAATATAACGGCAGAGGGCTATATGGTTGACTTTACGCCAAAGAATTCGATCGGAAAGGTTCTAGGGTTTGACAAATGGATCTATTCGGCGGGATACAACGAATCAGAGAACTTGGTAAATATAATGAGTGTAAGCAGCCTGAGAGTGACCAGCGACATTATCGGGTCTTCGTACACTAACGGAACATCGGAAAACGTGATATATTCTTTTTTCCCAAACGTAGGCCCGGGTTACAAGATTATCGAAGTGCCGCATAATTTGATATATCTCCCGATTTTGCTATCTACAATTTCAACGATGGAAACGAGACTCACAGACCAACACGGGAACCTACTAAATCTTCGAGGTGAAGAATTGGCGATTCGATTTCACATCAGAGAAGTTTGAAAGTTTTTGTAATTTATTAATAAAATGAGTCGTTACATGAGCGTAAAAGTTAATATTTCAGAAGCGCAACAAGACAAAATTAAAAGATCACTTCAAGCGGGAACCGGCGTGAGTATCAAACTATCGCATGATGATTTGAATGGCGAACACGTTTTGGCTCTCACCCAGGCGCAAATCAATAAAATGGCGGCTGCCTACCAAAAAGGAACTGGCATGATTATTAAAATGAGTAAAACGCAATTGGAGAACAACAAGAAAGTCGAAGGTGGATTCATAGGCGCTATACTTCCGTTTCTAGCGACAGCGGGACGGTTCCTTCTTGGTAGCGTACTGCCTAGTTTAGCACAGGGCGCATTAGGTGGGTTAGGTGCTGCGGCTGGGTCGAAACTTGTCGATAAAATCAGCGGTTCGGGCGTAATGTATGTCAAGAAAGGTGACATAGCGTGCAAAATAAGAGCGGCCGGATCCGGGTTGTACTTGTCTCCGTGGCAAAAAGGCGCATCGATAATGGGATCCGGGCTTTACATGAAAACAGGGTCGGGCTATGTGAGTGGCGAAGGACTTTTGCTCGGCCCCAACTCGCCGTTTCGAAACATTCCGATTCTAGGCATGATATTATAAATTATCATATGTAAAATGTCGAGACCAATACACAAATTTGGAACTAAACCAACTAGACCGGTAGAGGATAGAACGCAGCCCGTTTCAGTCTTTTGGAAGATTACGAGCGGTGTTACTCGCACCCCAGTAAGACAACTAGGGGGTCTGCGATGGGAGATTTTTGCGCAAAATGATATTACGATACAACCAAAGGCGGCAAATACGCTAAGGCTTGGACTGGGTGTAGAAATGGCGTCAGGTCTTTGTCTCGTTTCCCTCAGACAGAGTATCAAAGAACGACGATGCAGCCTACTAGACGGGGTGATTTCAGAAGATGTGATTGATGATATCATAGTTTCCATTCAAAACAACTCCGATTCGGCGGTAACGATAAACGAAGGAGATTCGCTATGCTGTGTAAACTATCAACGGTAAAAAAATATATATTGCTAATAAATAAAAGAATGGAATACGAAGGCATCAAACTCTATCCAAACCTAACAAATATAACACCCTCCGCGCCGGAAGGTGAAATACAAATAGCCGCGGGGTCTGCACAAACGTATCGACTTCAGAAGATTAGCGAAATCAAAAAGGAGATCGAGCAAGAACGCGACAAAAGAGCAGCGTTGAGTAAAAAGTACCATAGAAGTGTGAGCGTAATCGGCGTAGTAGACAACGTCCTCATGGCGATCACGATGGGGCTCGGAATTTCGGGAATCGGTGTACTAGCCACCATAATTGCAACCCCCATCGCTATTGCTATGGAAGGGACAGCGCTAGGTGCGGGGCTATTGAGTATAATTGGCAGCCGAATCTGTAAAAAGCTCGCCCTGAAGGCGGAGAAGCATGAAAAGATCAAAACGCTAGCTGATGCGAAGCTCAACACGATCAGCGACCATATTTCAAAAGCACTCGTGGATGATCACATTTCAGACGAGGAATATTCTCTGATTCTAAGTGAGATTGAAAAATTCAATGGCATGAAAGAAGAAATCAAAAGTAAGTCGAAAGTTGCGATAGACGCGATGGACGAGGAAACGAAACAATCACTCATCGATCGGGGAAGAGAGGAAGTCAGGCAGTCCTTTCAAAGCATGTTTGAGAAAAATACCGAATCTGTGAGAAAGACGACTAACGTGAACATGTATGAAATCATGTAGAGTTTTGCATACCTATGTAGACCTATGTCGCTATGTCTGAAAATACGTCTAACTTGTGTTTTTACACATGTCGAAAAACATGTAGAAAAACACGTTGAAAAACAGGTCGAAAAACACGCCGGAAAACATGTCGAAAAACATTAAATTTTTTATTAAAAATGTCGTTTCTAAAGATAGATGACCCGGCGAAAAGAAATTTCATAGTCGAAGAGTTTCTGAAATCCAAGAAGAATATTCAACAGAACTTTTTATCGGAGAGATTGGGGGATTCGGGGCTGCAACAAGAATTAACCAAGCTGTACAAGCCTATCGTCGATTCGCAATCCGCAATTTCCAAAGAGCAAAATGTCTTACTATCCGCCATCAAAGAAAACTCGATAGCTACTACAAACGCACTACAGACGCTACCCGCTTCGTTGAAGATTCAATTTCCTCAGTATCCCTCGATAGAAGCGTATAGCGACGATCCGACTGAGGATATTAGAACTTTAGAATTAGGTGATGTAGCCACCAAGTACCTTCATCAATACGCCTCCGATAGAAAAATCGTAGACACGACGTTCGGAATACGATCAAAAAATAGTCAATTCTACATCGGCGATACTCCGATTTTTATTCAAGGAGACGATGTGACGGTTGGAAATAAGACGTATAGCGGAACACCGGGGCTTTGGGAGTTGTTGACGATGAAACAGCCGAACACGTCGATATACGATAATAATGATAGAGACGATTACGCCGAGATTCTACTCGCGTCGGATGCTATCAGACAGCCAAAAAATCCCAACAAACCGAAAGCATCTTCGAGCGTCAAATATCGGGAAATTATCAAGCCGATATGGGAAAAGAGGACTCGTAATACACCGACGGTGGGTAAAGGCGTGGGTGGTGTAATTGTTATTTCCGAAGATCCAAACGTATTAGCGAAACAGCTAGAACTACGATTTCAAAGCTTCAAAGCAGGCAATACCGGCGTGAGAAACGAGATCGTGGCGATGTGCGATGCGTTATTGAGGCAGGAAGTGCTGAGTAAAGATGCTTACAAAAATATAATGATGACATTGTAAAATGCAGAAAAAATGCAAGTCATTAATAGAAGGAGGTATAGAAAACAATACGTTATCGGAGGATCGGGAATATTCGATACAATTTCGGGATTTTTCAAACGACTAGTTACGTCAAACGCAGCCAAACAATTAGCAACGACCGCTCTCAGCGCGAGTAAAGACGCGGCGAAAGAAATTGGGAAAAAGGCCATCGATGTTGGGAAAACAACCGCAATCGACGCCGGCAAACGATTAGTGGACAAAGCAGTGACCAAACTGTTTACTCCTGCCCCTACTCCCACCTCCAAGAAAATTACGCCAGAAACTAGACAAATTTTAGAGCGGCTGAGTGGCGTCGGCAGCGTCGGGTCGATCTCGAATATCCCGAATATTAATAATCTGATGATGGGGGATGGTCTGAAGAAGAACGGCGCCATGTCGATACAAGATTTAGTACGCTCGCTAAACGGCGCCGGAATGAAGGTCGCGTAAAAAATATATTATCGCGTAATAGTAAAAATGCAATCATCTGATATTCTAAGATTTACCGAACAACCATTGAGTGATGAAAGCGTCGAACGCTACGAATGGTACGAGTATGAGCCGATATCGGGGGCGAATCTAAACACCTCCGGCGAGATTAGAATAAATATCGAACTTCAAGATCTATTTTGTCATCCGGCGGAATCTTACCTGCTGTTCGAGGGTAGATTGACGAAGGCGGACAACCCCACCACCTTCTACGTCAATGCCGATGAAGCAACTCTTACGAATAATGGGCTCATGCATCTTTTCAGCCAAATTTCGTATTCCCTGTCGAATCAGGAAATTGAATCGATATTTCACCCAGGTCAAGCAACGACGATGCTCGGATTACTCAAATACCCGAATGATTTTCAACTAGCTCAAGGTCTGAATCAGTTGTGGTACAAGGACAGCGGGGCGACGGCTGATATCGCGAATAATCAGGGTTTCGCCGTGAGACAGTCGTATATAATTCAAAAACCAAATGCCAAAGGTACTTTTAGCTTTGTAGTGCCATTGAAGCATATTTTCGGATTTTGCGATGATTACGACAAGGTTGTTTTTGGTGTGAAACATACGCTAACTCTGGTTCGTAAAGCCGATGATGACGCAATTTTTAGAGCCGCCGCCCCGAACACTGCAGGGAAAGTCAGGCTAGACAAAATCTCATGGTTCATGCCTCACGTTATTCCCGCGGATATGGAGAAGATGCAATTGTACAAAACGATCGAATCGAAAGCGTCGCTGCCAGTTGCGTACAGAGCCCGTCAATGCGATACCACCTCCGTCGCACAGTCGACTAATTTTAGCTGGAGACTTAGCGTCAAGACATTACCTGAGAAGCCTAGGTACATCATCTTGGGTTTTCAAACCGACAAAAGCGGCGATCAACTACACAATCCATCAGTTTTCGATCATTGCGATCTGAAGAACATGTTCGTGATGATGAACCAGGACCGATACCCAGTTGTCGACTATAATCTATCATTTCCGAATCAACAATTCGCGCGGGCGTACCGAGCAGCAGCCGCGTTCAGTGAAAAATATTATGGAATGGACGAACTAATGACGCAATGCAATATCACACCCTCGGACTTCAAAGATCTGTTTCCGATTATGGTGTTTGACGTGAGCAAGCAATCCGAGCGTCTGAAGTCATCGGTGGTCGATATTCAGATCAAAGGCACGTTCAATACGGCGCCGCCGGCTAATACGGAAGCGTACGCAGTGGTGATTTCAGACAAGTTACTGAGGTTTCAATCGGACGGGCAGAAAATGAGCGTGGTATATTGAAGAAAGATAACGCTGAAGAATAATGAGACTTACAGATACCTATCGCGCGTATATGAACGATAGGTATCTACGGTTACCTAGTACAAAAAGTCGACCTGCAATCCAGCTCCGGCCCTGAGAAGAAGGCGACCGGCTGTTGGAGTGTTTCCGGATGTGGCAGAATATACCTTCATACCGAGCTTATCGTTGGCGTTGAAAAATATGGCGACGGTTGGTAATACGAGCGATACTATGATGTCGGCTGTTTGCCCGCCCACCGTGTATTCAAAAAGTTCGTTATTATGTATCTCGTCTTTGACATACGCAACCCTGATTGTTTTTACGCTCGGACTGTCATTTCCTATCAAGAATTTCGCGTATCCACTAAGTCGATATACGCCTGTACGAGGAATAGTTATTAAGCCCAAGGACGTCGTATACGCCGAATCCGTATTGATAGCAACGACCGTTAATTGATGGTGCATTACATATGCGCCTGAGAATGCTCCACCATGCGTTGCATATGTGCCCGAGAATGCGCCGCCACCACTTACGATTGCGGATGCTCCTCCGTCACCCTCTCTCAACACACAAATAGCCGGTCCGGTTGTAGGCCGCCAATTCGGGGACAATGCTGGTGCCGCTGTTATAGCTCCAGCCGTTCCTTCGAACCTATATGTAATACCGCTCGTCGTATTTCTCACTAGATTGCCCGGGGATACCCTCATACCCGAAACGTAATCTCTAATACCGGCAGGCTCGACGCTATTAGTGATTTTATCGGCGACTAGGGCAATAGCTTGTCCCCAACTTAGTGCTTCATCCATTCCCGCATCCGGATTATTCGTTACAGGCAGGCCTTTGATGCAGCTGCCATTCATATTTAGATTCCCAGTCGCCGGATTTGCCCCATCCAACCTTAGAAAAGTACTGTTTACTTGGGACAGCGTAACGCCTCCTGCAATTATTCTTTGAGTAGATCCTGAATCTGTATGTCCAAATTTATCAACAGGCATTTTTTACATCTGAATATAATTTTCAATGCAGGCTGTTTATAACTTCTTGAAAAGTCACTCCATCTTTGCATGTTTTTTTCAGGACGTGCAGGCATAGATGACCGCAAAACACTTCGTTGTCGGGCTGTACGCGTTCGCTATTGTAGTACACAGGACTCTGTAAATACTTTACCAGTTCTGTAGGAGGGGACAGGCCATAGCTGTCGAAATATATTTTGTCCTTGCCGTTTTTTGAAAAAGCGACCCAGTGCGAGCCGGTTCCATTAGAATCGTCTAGATTCAATATCCCGCATTCTGTCCGTCTAGGTTTCTTCGGCAGCTCGTCTCTGAGAAATACTCCCCGGAAATTAGGGATATTGAGCTTTTTCGCGGCATCTAGTAGTTCAAAATTCGTCAGCGGATGATTTGGGAGAACTACGCCTTCGACATTTATATTTTTCACAGTTGTATAGCTCATTTTAATATTTCATCTAGATGTTTCACAAACTAATGAGCTTTCGGGCTTCTACGCAGGCGAGATAATATTTTCGCCTACAATTTTTGCATTCATTCGCCTTTCCATCTTTTTGAAATCGATTGTTGACGTATTCCGATATGTTCTGATTTACCTTACACCGGCTGCAAACTTTTGTGTCTTTTGTCTCCCTAATTTCCTGTCTTGCGTATTTGTGTGCAAGCTCTTTCACTTTGGCATTTTTACAAATTTTACAGCTGGGGTAATACCCGCTCTTCTGTGAGTTATCTTTGTGAAATTCGTCCAAGCTTTTTTCTTTTTTGCATTTGGTACACACTTTTTTTGCCGCATCCATTTTATATTAGTGTAAATTATTCTTTATTTTGTTTAGTTTTCAGCGTGTAGTGCCCATAGGCTAGGGTGTGGATCCCGTCGTCCATTATTACTCTTTTGTCGTCGTCGGCAGACAGAGCTATTTTATTTACTTCTTCGGTGTAAATTTCATGGCGGTAGGATCGAATGACGTTCATCGCTCTCGATTGTTGTCTTTTCGTAAACACGCAGTCTTTGTAATCTGCGTGAGTGATTGATTTCTTGACGACGTTCTTTTTCACTCCTTTACATTTCTTGTAGTCTTCACCCGCCATTTTGTAAGAGTACAACTTGGATCGCAGCCCGACAAATTCTTCAATCTGTTTTCCCGCGGCCTCGTCTTTGAACATACCAACCACTTTTTTTATTAACGCCGGATTCTATACCCGACGGGTGATCGCTCGGATAGTCTGAAGTATCGAACATACTTTGGACGTCGGGGGAAATATCTTTGTAGAAGTCTTCCGTTTTAATTTCATACGCCAAAGAATCAGTATCGGTGAATAATAGCTTGGCCCTATCTCCGTACTTGGCCTTGATGTAATTATAATGAAACTCATACATGAGCGTCTTACTAACGTCCAATATACACATCCCTAGATATATCGGCTTGTTGTAAAACAACTTGGTCTTTTTCATGTGAACGGCGATGAGGTTTTCATCGAAAATCGTTCGTCTGTCGTAATTAGTTTTCGCGACTAGCTTGATAGCTTCCTTCTCATCACTCACCAATCGTATGTCAACTCGATTCTCGATAGCTTCCATTGTTTTTCCGAAAACGCTATTGTTCATCAGCTTGAAAAAGTCTTTTTCAAAATCGTTCGTAGCTTTCGTTCTCAGGTTAGTATTCAGATCGATATACTTTTTCAGCCAGGCACTTTCCACGAATTTTATTCCTCGATGTATTTTTACGATTTTCAATCCGAGCCTTTCGTACAATTTTAAATTTTCATAATGAACTACATACTTTACTTTGTCATTCAAGTTTGGAATGAGTTTCGCGACATTCGATCCCGCGGGTTTTACACTCTCCGGAGCGAGGGGATAATCATTATGCAGGTCGTGCAATTCCTCTGGATAATCTAAGTCGACTTCTAACACACATCCCACTCCTTCTCGTTCGGTAATGTTTCCCCAATCATTCAATTCGTCATCGTTCATCCATTCAAACCCATGAGTCGGTAGCGGCTTGCTCATCGCCCATCCATACAAGTTGTTCGCGTCTAAGTATGGAATGAATACTGAATGTTGGGTGGGATTGAAAGCTTCTCCCATGTACTCGTTGTTCGCTTTCGCGTATCGATGTGAAATCGTGCTGACACCTCCTCGTATTCCCTGCTTGATCATCAGTAACATATCGTAGTCACTCAACAACTCCAACTCTACGCCAGTCGTCTTCAACGCCGCATCCCATGCAAGTCCTGGGCTAGTGTAGTACCACGCAGGATCTAGGTTGTAGTGCTTCATACAGACGTCTCTGAAGTTTTCGAACACATCCGCTAATAATAGAACATCCGATAAATTATACAAGTCGTGATATTGGCGTAATGTTTTGCATTCAAATTTGTCCCATACCGTTTTCGCGTGCGCGTAATCTTTTTCACTAATGCCCGAATCGGTTAGTTTTGAATAGAAGGCATGTTTCGGTGGCAACTCGGTTTCGTTTAATCTTTCAACACCGTCGACGTAATCATACGGGTAAACACCTTTTCTGAGTAAAAGATCCAGCTTCCCACCTTCAAAAAATTTCCCTAAATTCTTGCACTGATCTTTCTGAAGATTTTTCGATAACGCGTCGAGACTCTGGGGCATGAATCTAAGACTATCGATGAAACGTAATTCGCGCTTGACTTCTCTCTCTTTTCCATCTGCGTCTACAAACTTATCGACGACGACCTCTCTGCTGAATGAGATATACTTTTCTTCGTTGCAGGGAATGCATTTGATTTTCTCGCCGTGTTCACCTCGTAATTTCTTGATAAATAAATGGCTGTCATAACCTGTCAAATTGTGAAATATGACAGGGAAGAACTTGGGGACTTTGTATTTCAGATTACAAAGGTTGTGAGCGGCACCTCTAAATTTTCCAGTCAAATGACAGTGATCTCGTACTCGTTTTTCATCGTCTATAAATTCTCCCCCGCATATATGGCAAACAGTAGCCGAGTCGAAAAGCTCCTGCTCTTTCTTTCCGAATATCATTTTCTTTGGGAATTTGAACTGGTTATATATTCGTTTCACATTTTCTTCAAGACTGTCTATGAATTTCTGAGCGACATCATCGTCTTCGTTTTCAGCTGTAAACCTCACAGGCTCTTGAGAATAAACATCATCGTCGAAGCATTTCAAATGATAACAAAACGAACTGGGCGTATGTTTTTGAAACTTGTTGGTGTAAGACGTGCTAGGAACGGGTTGGCATGTACCGATAGGTTTGATGAACGACTCAAAATCGGCAAAGTACACAAACGGTACGCGCATCTTTCTATAGTGATGTGTAAAACTTAGCATAGTCCCAGGTTCCGGAAGTTCTATTCGTTGGGCGTCCTGCTGCGAACAGTACTCAGTATGTTTGCGAAGCGATTCTACCTTTCTAAAACCGATTAAACATCTTCTGCAATAGTGCATTGAATTATGGGATTTTTCTGTTCGTAGTGCTAGCAATCTATTAAAATTCTTGATCCAGCAATAATGCTTCTTTTCCCCGTCAGAAATGAGTAATAGATCTACACACCTATCATTCTCATGCTTTGATATATATATATAGTGGGAATACATTCGCTTCTTTCTCTTAACCAAAAACATTAACACTAATATTATTATTTCGCTCAAACTTACTCATCACATTAGCATCCGCTGCTACGGGGAATTCGATACCAGACCAATTGAGTTCCTCAGACTGTCTAATTAATTCTTTCGTAATTCTTTCTGTATTTTTGTCGACTGGGTTTACAGCTCTCGTTACGCACCACTTGAAGCATTCATCGTCTTCGTTCTTCATATTAATAATAGCCTTTTTATTCGCCAAATAATCAGGAAGTGGAATATAAGAACTTCCTTTCAATGGTTTATATACCACTGTATCGATATCCAACTTCAAAACGGTTTTGAATCTCCAATTACTCCCCCGCATTTGAAAACTGGCCATGCTCTCCTTAATTTTATCCGCTGCGTTGGCATATATTTCCCTCACATCGGTTGCTTCTAAAATAATATCACTCTTTGATTTGAAATTAGGCTCGGCTGTTACTACTTCGCCGGTTTTCATATCTACTTTCTCCATTACGCACATGAGGTCGAATTGAACTTTTACCCCGCGATTTTTCCCTAGCAGCCTAACTACCTGCGGTCTTACAGCCTTGAGAAAAGTTGCAACATCGATCCCGTTGTCGCCATCGATCGTGTATCTTTTTGTAAACCCTCTGATAGCCATCGCAGTCTCTCGAAGTTTGAACCTATGAATGGGCGGTTTTATTTGCGGAGGTAACTCACTAATCTCGCGAGTCAGCCAATCCGAAAAAACTATTTTATTTTTCCCCGGGTGCAAAAATTTCCAAGTAGTAGTCAAGAATGCCGTAAGTTCCGCTTTTGCTAATCTCGAGTATCCTCGCACACCTCTCTTTTTTGCAATTTCTCGCAATTCTCGCACAGTGGCGGGAGTATGCGCTGGTGTTTTGTTGACCTGTACCCGAGCGCCTAGTCGATCTCCCTGCGATATGAACGCTATGAGTTCCGCTTTTCGCAAACTCGAGTATCCTCTTTGTCCTCTCTGTTTAGGAATTTGTCGTAATTCTTTCAGATTATACGATGAGTAGTCCATTTTATATTGGGATCTCCTGTCTTTAGGCCGAGCGGTATATTCCATTTTTTCAGTTATTTTATATACGCCAGAGAAAAAAAATAATAATATTCGATTGATCCAAAAACGATTATAAACCAACGGTGTAAAATCGTCTGCGATATTGTAATCCCGTATCTACGTCGTAGTCCGCTCATGCCCTTGCGTCACGCGGGGGTGAGCCGCCATCGCGCCGGCGACGAACGACGGTAATCGTGCCCGGCCCTTGTTGACGATCCGGCCGTGGATTCTTGCATGGGCATTCATCGTCGCAGCATTCGCGGATGTGGGCGTCAATTTTAGCAATGAACGCCGCTTTCCACCGTCTTGTAAAATATCCATCCCAGCCGCTCGGCTCGGCGATTTTTCGTAATTCAGTAACTTTTTTCGAGTAGTCCATTTTGTATACGCCGGAGAAATTTTTTTTTTTTTAAAACTTTTTAACTTTTTTTTTACTTTTTTTTAACTTTTTTTACTTTTTTTACTTTTTTACTTTTTTAAGGCTGTACTGGTCAAATGGGCGAAGGTCAAGGCTGTACTGGTCAAATGAGTCAGCCGCCTTATTGGGCCTCTACTCATACATACATACATACATACATACATACATACATACATACATACATACATACATACATACATACATACATACATACATACATACATACATACATACATACATACATACATACATACATACATACATACATACATACATACATACATACATACATACATACATACATACATACATACATACATACATACATACATACATACATACATACATACATACATACATACATACATACATACATACATACATACATACATACATACATACATACATACATACATACATACATACATACATACATACATACATACATACATACATACATACATACATACATACATACATACATACATACATACATACATACATACATACATACATACATACATACATACATACATACATACATACATACATACATACATACATACATACATACATGTACATATATAGTCGTGGCTGGGCTGGGAGCACCTCTGAATAGTTTCTTTAAGATGCGCTATATAAATTCTAATAATGAATGAATGAATGAATGAATGAATGAATATATGCATGCACACACTCGCAAACACTTACACACACACATACATACATACACAGATACATACACACGCACACATACACACACATGAAATCACAAAGCTGATCAGACATTTCAACGTTCTTTTGTCTTTTCATTACAGACACAATGATGGCGCCGCCATTCTACGTCGATCGCAGCCGCATCATCCATTCCTCTCATCTGCTGAATCTCACCCTCGTCATCTCCATCCTCACAGTCTTCGCATCCCAACTGACCATCGTAAACTCCTTTCGTGACGTCTTCACGGACGCCACAAACCCCGGAAGGTTCGAGCATCTTGTAGTGGACACGGTGACCGGGCAGGTGTACGTCGGTGCCACAAACCGCCTCTACCAGCTGCTGCCGAACCTGCGGTTGGAGACGTCGGTCGTGACGGGGCCAAGGGATGACAACCCCAACTGTCCCCCACCGTCGAGCGATTGCCTCTGCTTCGGAAGCAGCTGCAAGGACTTTGAGAAAGTGCCTCTCAACAGTATTAGCAAAGCGCTTGTGATCGACTATCGGGGCGAACGCCTCATCTCTTGCATCAGCCTCTTTCAGGTATTGTATGCGGAACGACGAGAAATTGTGTCGTTGTTATTGTTTTCATTGTTGTTGTCTTCAGCATTGCAATCATCTTCATTGTTGTCTTCATCATTGCCATTGTCTTCATCAATGTCTTCAGCATTGCCATCATCTTCATTGTTGCCATTGTCTTCGTCATTGTCTTCATCATTGCCATTGTCTTCATCATTGCCATTGTCTTCATCAATGTCTTCAGCATTGCCATCATCTTCATTGTTGCCATTGTCTTCGTCATTGTCTTCATCATTGCCATTGTCTTCATCATTGCCATTGTCTTCATCATTGTCTTCATCATTGCCATTGTCTTCAGCATTGCCATTGTCTTCATCATTGTCTTCAGCATTGCCATTATCTTAACCATTGCAGTTATCTTCATCATTATCTTCATCATTGTCATTATCTTCATCATTGTCATTGTCTTCGTCATTGCCATTTTGTGAAAGTTTCTAAATTAACACTCTAGATTCTAGAATCTATTAAGAATAAATATCGCTGATTAAACGTATCAGATTCGGAATCAGAAAAAAACAGGCCAGATAAATCGGGAATCACAAAAACGATGCCAATCATTGCAACAATATTTAGGTTAGATTGTTTTTACAGAGATATCATCTGGCATTGACTCAGATTTGAGTTTCTCTCTGTCTGTATATCTGTATGTCTGTGTTCCTATGTCGCTGTCTATGGCTCTCTGTTTCTGTCTTTATCCCTCTGTCTCTGTCTGTGTTTCTCTGTCTCTGTCTGTGTTCCTATGTCTCTGTCTGTTTTCCTATGTCTCTGTCTGTGTTCCTATGTCTCCGTCTTTATCCCTCTGTCTCTGTCTGTGTCCCTCTTTCTCTGTCTGTGTTCTTATGTCTCTGTCTGTATCTCTCTGTCTGTGTTCCTATGTCTCTGTCTTTATCTCTCTGTCACTGTCTGTGTCCCTCTTTTTCTGTCTGTATATCTCTATGTCTGTGTCGCTCTGTCTGTTCTGTATCCATCTGTCTGTGTCCCTCTGTGTCTGTAAATACGTCTGTTTTCACAGAACCGCTTTCTTAGTTTAACCATCCACCATCCAACCACGTCATCCCCGTTCTCCATATCTCTTTTCCTTTCCAGGGTCATTGTGATAAACATCTACTGCGCAACATCACCCTCACCGATCCACCCGTCTGGACAATGCTCGTTCCAAACGACGAGTCATCCTCAGTCGTCATGTTCATCGCACCCGGACCACCAAACCCCGCGAGCACAGACGTCCTCTACGTCGCGTCCTCCCGAAGCACCAAGGGCCTTCCAGCCTACAAGGACATCGTGCCCGCAGTCTGCATGCGCAACCTCCAGGATCTCAACTTCGTTTCGGACGACATCCTGACTCCGTCACGGATCGACATCGAGGTCCAGCAGCGCGACCTCTTCCGCGTGAACTACGTCTACGGATTCGGTTCGCTCGGCTTCAGCTACTTCCTCACGGTGCAGAAGATCTCCGCGATCACGGACTCGGAGAAGTACATCACGCAGATTTCGCGCATTTGCCAGAACGACAAGTCGCTGTATTCCTACACGGAGGTCCCGCTCGAGTGCCACCACCGCGGAACCCACTACAACATCCTGCGCGCCGCTTACCTCGGCCACCCGGGCACCGATCTTGCCAAGAGCCTCGGCTTGCCCCACATTGCCCCGCTTACCGACATGGAGCATGTTCTTGTCGCAGTTTTCTCGAATCAGTCGCAGACTAAGGCGCCGTCTGCTGCCGCGGCCGTCTGCATCTATCCGCTGCGCGACATTCGACGCAAGTTCACGGAGACGATTCAGAGGTGCTTTCACGGTCTGGGAAACACGGGACCCGACCACTTTGTGCAACCGAAGGCATGCTTCAAAACTGTGAGTTAGACAGCCTTGTTTTTTTATGTAAACTGTAGGCTTTTTCTGTTTGTATTTTTTTCTATGTGCACTTGTCGTAGCTCCCCTTCAAGCTTTCTACTCAAAGGCGCTCCCGAATGATGCAGCGCAGACACTGCATCGGAGTTTCACACTGACTCTTTCTATGCGATCTCAAAACTGTCCTTTTAGCCGTTCTAGTGTCGGGAGCGCTTCTGAGTTGTCGCCTTGCCGAGGCGCTATATAAATTCTTGCTATCAATATCTGAATGAATGAATGAGTCATAGTTGTAAAATAAAATGGATTTATTTCATGACTTCGCTTTGAGCCCTGCTACGATTCTCGATATTGATCCCGGGCAGTGACGTTTAAGTACCGGGGGATAATTAGAGTTTCCACTATGCATCACGATTTCAATTCATGTGCTGCCGAGGATTCTTCCTTCGTCTGCAACGAAATTGATATGAAACGTTTCGGAAAGTTGAACGATTGTTTTATGGGAAGTAATCTTCGTTCACCATTCTTCGTTCGTTCGCAGAGCCATTGAGCCATCAAGCCACTGAGCCATCGAGCCATCGAGCCACAGAGCCATTGAGCCATCAAGCCACTGAGCCATCGAGAGCCATCGAGAGCCATCGAGCCATCGAGCCACTGAGCCATCGAGCAATAATTCTCCGACCTCTGACAAAGGGCTTCGTCGTTAAGAAGCAATTTGTCGTGAGTTGGATGACGTGGAATTCTGGCGTGGGATCTACGTGTATAGTATACGGAGGATCGACCCGAATGTTTGAAGTGGTCCATTATGGACCATTGTTGATGATGATGATGGCGTCCTTTTCCATTGACCACCACGGCTGGTCCGGCGTCCGCTGCTAATGCTGCTGCCAATGCTGCTGTGGCTTTAACCCTTTAGTACCGACCGATGGTGTAGGATTCCATTTACTACGCTACTTTGGTCGGTGTAGGGTTAAGTCATCGATTTCGCGAACGGCGGTTGTTTTTTCTTCTTTCTTCTGGAAGGCGCTTATGTCATAATGGCCGCGGCATCGTCTTTGTGGTCGGCGACGGTGGGATTGACGTGACGTTGCTGCTCTGGCATCTGTCTTCTCAGCATCTTTGCCGCCATTGTTCTTCTTCTATTGATCACCGGATGGGGGAGGTAGGGGAGGTAGGGGAAGGAGGGGCAAGCAGCCACCGTCTCCCTCCCACGTCTCGTCTTTCTTTCGCATCGACATCCATCTAAATTTCCCACTTCTTCTTTGTCGTTTTCCCCTTCATGGACGGAGGACAAAGCCAGCGCCAGATTGTTCCGGAGATCCCGGCTTACCGCTGAAGCTGAAGGAGACCGTGGAAGGGGAGACTGGGTCTGCGTTGTATCAAGTCCGGAACAGCTGCCTCTCTCTCTACCTCCTCTCTCCTGCCCATGGATATAATATCCAGCGCCTTTACTTCCTTCCCGGATCGCCCTACCCTCCCCCGCGCAATGATTAACCGAAGTGGAGGAGATGAGATTTCGATGCTGGTGCTACATAAGTGTCTGATTCCTAAGCATGTTTAAAGTCCTCTGGACACCGCATTTATCAATGATTGCTGTGAGAGACCGTAATTGTAAATCATAATTTTATATGTTGGAGAAGGCCAGCCAGGTCTTGCTTTCTGGAGATAATTACTTGGCCAAACTGTTTCTATACAGTGGCCGATTAGTTAGGGTGCTTGACCCATAATACGGAGAGTAGGCCTACGGGTTCGAGCTTCACCCCAGTTAGGTAGTTACTCCGAAGGGTCCTTGAGCAAGTCCTTTTCACTCACGATTGCCATGTGCCGTTGATGATTTTGTCATCGTATTGTATTATAGCGTTGAATTTTGAAAGTCCTGACGGTAATATCAAAGTTTACAATTGTATTGAATGTGTTGTATTTATAAGTTGTTTCATGATCAAATTTTTTTATGGTCAGCATTTCTGGTTAGAAACTTTAGATTGGCTGGCTGACGCATCATTATTGTGGATTAAGTTAAGTTAGGAATTTGGACCAAGGTGTAAGGCACAGGTGTGTGCATGGTGTGTGGCTCATGTCCAATGTTTGCCTAGAGGAGAAACAGCACTGGCATTTGAAGTATGTAATTTGTACATCTGGCTAAAGGCGGATAACAATTAACACTTCTATATGAAGTGGGGGAGAGCCAAGGGCGCCTATATATTATCAGGAGAGAGCACACGAGTTACTGACATGAGATGTCTGGTAATAAATAGGTCACCCTGCTACTGCTGCTGTTGCTGTGGCTTCCTGCAACCAGACACTTCTGATTTCTTTGAGTGGCCATCCTATGATGCTGCCTGATTTTAAAGCACAGCAAAAGACTTTGTAAACGTTATGCCTACTGTCAACTTGTGCCAAGTGCAAAATGTAGATCTTATTCACGTTGGCAAGCAAGGCTGAATGGAACTAAGGAGTTAGGCAAGAAAAGGTCTCTGTTTATCTTAGGAGGGTTGTTGGTGGACCATGTAAAGGTTGTGACCTATTTCTAATTTTTCCCTTTTCTCTCTTTTCATCAGATCAGGCTTATCCGACCTGCGTAGAAGTTTGACATGCAAGTCTAAAAACTGGAACTAATGTGGCTTGAAACATGGATGAAATTGTCTGGTGTTAACGAACATTGACTGTGGTGTACAGATAGAAAGTGACTTATTGAAGCATGACATCATTATGCTGCTGTGTGTTGCAACAAATGATATTGATCTCTGAATTTATAGCAGTGTTGGATGTTAGGAATAAGGCCGAGAGGCGTAGATGTAAGAGTAGCTTGGGTTCACTTATTATTGTAGACCCGCATTGCCTGTTATAGCCACTTGCCATGTGAGTTGTCGCTTTTGAGCATCACGTCTCCCTAATGTTTCCAAGTGTGAACTGAATTGGAAGGGCAGATAGTAGAACCAGAAGACAATTGTTGGACAGCGAGGGGTGGGGTGGGGGTGGGGTGGGGTGGGGTGGGGTGGGGGAGTTCATCTGACAAAATTAGATTAACAGAAAAACAAGAAACAGTCAAATGATATAAATACCGAAATAAAGACGGAAGTAAGGACAGATATAAAGGCTGAAATAACTGTTGATAAAGATAGACAGAGATTATAATGCAGACAGTCGCCCAGTGGATGAATATGGGGGGGGGGGGCAGGGGGAGGGAGGAAGGAGAGACAGACACTGAAACAGCCATAGGTGTATAAATGTTATACCGAACAGGTGGACAGGCAAACGTGTACACACACACACAGAGAGAGATGGGTTTAGTACTTTCGTTAAGCAAATCTCAGATGACGTCATCAGGTTGAATTTATTACTGTATTCAACTGTTGCTTTTTCCAGGTTGCTTTCTGACCTTTTCCCAGTGCTTTTCTTAGTCGAGACTCTGCCTTTCTTCATTCAGCTGCTTTTGGTTTGAGTCTTCAGGTCTGTAATATAGGATATAGGTTACCTAACTAACTGGTGCATACACCTGTTTATTATGTGTGTTTGTATGTATGTATGTATGTATGTATGTATGTATGTATGTATGTATGTATGTATGTATGTGTGTGTGTATGTATGTATGTATGTATGTATGTGTGTATGTATGTATGTATGTATGTATGTATGTATGTATGTATGTATGTGTGTGTGTATGCGTGTATGCATGTATGTATGTATGTATGTATGCATGTATGTATGTATGTATGTATGTATGCATGTATGTATGTATGTATGTATGTATGCATGTATGTATGTATGTATGTGCCGATATTGGCTATTTGCGAAGCGTTGTTTATGAATCACACACAGGTGTTTTGCATCGCAATCTAGCAATCGGATTCATCTTCTGATGGCTTGGGAATGTCTCTTGTGCTCTCCGAAATGATAGGCATGCTTGATGGTAGACTGCAGCTCCAGTCGGATGTATGTATTGTACATATGTATTGGATTGGTGTATGTAATGTATTGTAGTTTCCTGAGCTTTTGTGTGTATCGCGTTTTGATTTTCTTTCTCGGATGACAGCCATGTAAACACGACTGTCTGTCTAAGTCTAAGAGATCGAAACAGGTGTGTGCATCGAAATAAGTAACTTGAGCTAATGGAAATAACAGTAGGTACATTCACATGAAGACTGTACTAACAGGCAAGACAATGTTTAGGTATGTGTGTAGGTGTGTGACTGTGTGTGTGTGCGCGTGGGTGTGGATGTGTGTGTGTGCGTGTGGGTTTGTGTTATGTGTGTGCGTGTGTGCATATATTTTTTCTGTTGCTTATAATCCTTTAAGTTTCTGATTTATGTATAATTATCTTGTAAATGAATTGCCCTTGACAGTTTGGTCTGATTAATTAATTAATTAATTAATTAATTAATTAATTAATTAATTAATTAATTAATTAATTAATTAATTAATTAATTAATTAATTAATCCGTTTTGCGTTGTGAATCAGAAATTGCCTTTGAATGCATTGTGGATTTCAGTCTCTCCAATTGATATAACCGATGTAGGATGTGGTAGTGTAGTGGTGGCGTCGTTGCCTTGAAGCCGGAAGGTTCGAGGTTCGAATCCACCTCGCCGCGTAAGGACCTTGGGCAAGTCCTTCACTCACAATTGCTCAGCGCTTCGGCGTGAAACTCCGATGCAGTGCCCACTCTGCATTCGAGAGCGCCTCTGAGTAGAGAGAGCTTGAAGGGGCGTTATAACAAGTGCACATACAAACAACCGGTCTATCACAGCCATTTTATTTAAACAGTTGCATAGCATGTAGTGAATGAATGAATGAATGAATGAATGAATGAACGAACGAACGAACGAACGAACGAACGAACGAACGAACGAATGAATGACTCCAGTATTCGTGTATCTTCACGCATGAGCAGTGACGAGAAAAATCAGATTGATCAGTGATCGGCGCTTTTTTATTGGACCGCGGTGTAATCGTAGTATTATCGTGTGTTTCTTAATTTCCTTGGCAGCCGTTTGAGATTGGCGACGACTACTGTGGCCAGCACGACATAAACCATCCGATCAAGGGCATGGAACCAGTGTCTCGTGAGTCGATCATCGTCTGGCCGAACGCCAACGTGTCTTCCGTTGCCCTGACGGTTACGGGCGATTTCACGGTTGCCTTCGTTGGCACGGTCGACGGTCACCTCAGAAAGGTAATAGATCAACGAGATTTGCTTTGCTTTGCTTTAGCCGATCGATCGCTTGATCATTCAATCGGAGCCTTCTCTCTCTCTTCTGCTTCGATTCCGATTTCTAGGATCTCGTTTAATATTGCTAGAACGACTTTACGTTACGGTGCGGATTTGGTACGTTACTATGGGCTGTGTGTGTGTGTGTTTGTGTGAGCTTACATTTAAGTAAAGATGAGTGTGTGTGTGTGTGTGTGTGTGTGTGTGTGTGTGTGTGTTTTCAGTGCTGACATGATATAGTTGATTGATTGATTTGATTGATTGATCGGTTGGTTGATTGGTTGATTGATTGATTGATTGACTTGCCAACTTACTCACTCTCTCACTGATTGACTGACTGACTGACTAATTACACACTGGCTGATTGATTGATTGATTGATTGATTGATTGATTGCCTATTAATTGTGATATTCAGCCTGGGTTAGGCAACCTGTTTAGAAACCTTGAGCAATTCCTTCGGCTGTTTTTGCAGACCAGCTAGTCTTTCACGTCATTTGTAATACCATGGTGCATTGGTGCTAATACAATATTGGTTTTGACTGATCATGGTTGTCACAATTATTATGCAACTGTGTTATATTTTGAATTTGTATACAGGGAGACTGTTGCTTTTTGTGCTGCTTTTTGATTAATGTTCGGGAGCAGATTGGTATATTATATAGGCCTATTGTATCTGTAGCTTTCGATGGTTAATTGTTGATTGTTTGCCGGTTCTCAGGTTTCATTAATTTAAACTCTTGTATAGAAGTCCCAGATGAAATTAGAATTATCTTTGGGCATTGGCCAGGAGTCATGTGATCCAGGCGGAGGTCATAGATGCAACAGCGAGCTGGATCAAGGCCATTGTAGGAAATTAATATGAAAACATTATATTATCTTTAATGGAATATGATAAAATACAATAATATGATTGTATCTATAATATTTCCATCGTTGTTTTCATTTCTGTTTGCTATCTGGTGATCTTGCTATACATCTTTTGCTATATCAAAACTTGTGTTTATTCTCAGCATAGTTGTATCACTATTCTCCATGCTGTCTGCTAGCAGTGTGGTCCTAACTTACAGACCATGGGTGTTTTTTTATGGGTGTTGGGTTTAAGGATTCAAACCCCGAAATGATTTTTGAACTTATAAAACTAATTCTTTCAACCTTGAACCATGTCCATTGAAAAAACCTTTAAGTTCAAACCCCAAAATGGAGACCCCCAGAATGGCAGCCCCAAAATGGAAACCCCAAAATGGAAACTTCAAAATGGAAACCCCCAAAATGGCAACCCCAGAATGGCAACCCCAGAATGGAAACTTCAAAATGGAAGCCCCCAGAATGGCAGCCCCAAAATGGAAACCCCAAAATCGAAACTTCAAAATCGAAACCCCCAAAATGGTAACCCCAGAATGGAAACCCCAAAATGGAAACCCCATTTTGAAGTGGAAACCCCAAAATGGAAAATTTTGATTTTCCTGACAGTGCCCTTGAGGCTGACTCCATCTAACGTGCAACTTCAATTGGTTTTTTGGTGGTTAAAGGATTCTGGTGTACTAGTGGTTTCTGGTGCAAAGCTTCAGAGCTTCACTCTGTGGAATCAACACATCATTAATCCATCTCAGCTGTATACAGTGTATAGTCGTTGTCATTGGACGATAGCGTGTCTGCATATCTACTGCATGCAGTCTGTGTGCTGGAGATGTGTTTTTTTCCGATGCATTTCTGTTGTTTGACGATTTTTTTGCGTTGTACAAATAATCGACGGACCTGCTGCTGCTGCTGCTGGTGGTGCTGGTGGTGGATGGATGGATGGATGAATTGCTTACTGAGAATACACATGCAGTCTGCCTCTGATGTCCCTGGAATCCACCAGACGAGTGGGTGGTTTTTATGGAGGGGTATGGGGAGAGGGGGGGGACTATGCATCGTCGGCTGAGATAACTTGTGCTTTCCAGTAATAATAACAGGACGACTGGATGGGAGGGGGTGAGGTGGGGTAGGAGTGGGGAGTGGGGGGAGACGGTTGATTGCATTGGATGTGGATTGAATTGGATTGGATGTCAATGAGATGATGATGATCCCCTTTGCTACAGAGATGATGAGGCTCTGATCTGGCAATTGTTGTTGTCAGCGAATTGATGGCCACACGCAGCTCAATCATCATCATCATCATTGTCGTCGTCGTCATCTTCAGCATCATCGTCATCGTCATCATCATTGTCGTCGTCGTCATCATCATCATGACATCATCTGAAGTCTGTGTCAACCTGTCCTATTACATCATCTGACTCTCTTGACTCTCTAGTGTCCTTGTGTGCAGCTATGGAAAAGCTTGAAATGCTATGCTGCTGATGATGATCATGAGGATGATGTTGATGATGATGATTATGATTATGATGAGGATTATGATGAGGATGACGACGAGGGTGAGAGGAAGATGAGGCTGATGATGATGTTCATGATGATGGATTTCTCTACCCAGATGTAAGGGGCCATTGACTTTATGCATTGGGGATGAGATGAGATGAGATGAGGTGGTTTCCCATTGTCTCCTCACACATAGCTGTGGATGGGTCCAGGGTCTCTATTCAGTGGTATATTCGAATCTGTCACCCTACAGTTACAAGGCACAGAACTTACCCCACTTTTCCTACCGAATCACTATAATAGCCAGGGCTTTTGTAATGTGCAGTTGTACACAAAATGTGCAGTTCCAACTGGATTTGTGCAGTTGTAGAAGCACTTCTATACAGTTAATATTAGCAATAAAGGTCATTGTCCTGGATTAAAAGTAATTTACCATGGATGATGGGAAAGGAAATAAAGGATTGTGCAGTTCTAAAAATTCCTTTAAAACAGCCCTGATAATAGCCCTTATTTATGGTGGTCCAGTGAAGATAGCCATAGAAGACAAGCCTGCATGTAGCTGCTGGGGCTAAGATATAAATGTACCTCACCTCTTCAGTCTTTGCACCAGTATAAAGCCAGGCTCTGCATGAGAACCGCATTTGGTTTGGATACAGAGGTCCTCGGCCTTTGAGGCTTTTATTAGTTTTCGATGTGTCTGAAGTGAACTGAAACAGTGGACAAGAGGAAGATGAATGTCCAGCAGCAGCAATCAGATACCTTTAAAGTGAATAGCACTTGGTGACCTTTGCCACGGTGGTAGCCAAGAGATCCGACCTTATCATCCCCAGGGCAACAACAACATTGGACGGACAGAACAGGGCAGCTTCTGTTACTGTCTTCTCTCTCTGACTCACTTACTCAAGTGGTTGTTGCGTGGGGGGGGGAGTGAGGGGTGGGGGGGGGTAGGAAGGAACGAAGGAAGGTATGGACTGTAGCTACGGCTCTTGAAAGTTATGTTGAGTGAGTGCAGACACTCCTGTGGTGGGGTTGGTAGTCTGAGGCTCTGAGCATAATAATATCGGGTCTGAATAAAATCCGTACGCAGGGACCTCTTATACTGCAAATGACTTAGACTGCTTGTCTGAGATAAATGCAAATGTATTTCGCTTGACTAAGATAAATAATGTATTTATTGTAGCAGTTGTTGTTTGTGTTTTGTCTGAGTGATAGGTCTGTGTTTATTCTAGCCAGTGGCCACATTAATTTCACCTGCTAGAAGGCTGTGTTGGTTGGTTCTAAGAGTTGCTGCTGCAGTGAGTAGTTAGTTGCTTCCTGAGCCTGGACATAGGACACACACACACGCACACACGCGCACACGCATGCACACACACACACACACACACACACACCTCCAGATGGATAAATCACACAAAGAGGTTTTGATTGATACTGACAACTGATGGAATGCCTGTCACTCACACAGGGCATTAGAGGAATAGAGTCAGACAGGAAGGCAGAGACAGAGGCAGGGAAAGAGACAAGCAGCTGTAGACAGAGACTGATGTAGAGGCACATGGTAAGGGACAGAAAAAATTGAGACATACACAGTGAAAGAGACTTAAGATACCAAGAGAGATTGATAAATTAAAGGCGAGATACTTAGAGACAGAGTGGCAAAGATTGATAGACTCAATGATAGGTACTTACAGACACGTGAGAGAGAGAGACAGACAGACAGACAGGCAGACAGACAGAGACTTAAAAAGATACAGTGGAATAGAGAAATACTCACAGATACATTGAGAGTGATTGACAGACATATTGAGAGACACTTGCAGAAGCAGTTAGAATGGCATCCACATCGTCAGACGCAGTGACAGAGAAACTGTTGCATGGCGATAATAGAAAGCAGAGCGACTGTTGAGAGAGAGACAGACAGACAGACAGACAGAGGGAGAGAGACAGAGGGAGACAGACAGACAGACAGACAGAGACGGAGATGGAGAGGCAGAGACAGAGACAGACAGAGAGACCGTTGAGAGACAGCCAGACTTTGAGAGATGTAGACAGACAAAACGGGAAGATGGACGGACTTGTGGACAGGTGCAAGGCAGGACAAAGCAGATATATAATATGGCACTGCAGCAGCAGCAGCAGCCATAAACAAGGTATTTGCAGCTGCATCCGTCTGTGTCTGTTATCCGTTTAGCGTTAAAGAAGATGGAAGGTGAAGCTCTTTGACCAGGTGTGAAGTTACCTTGGATTGACAGGTGGAATTGTAGTTTGTGGTAGACAATGAAGTCTACATTTGGTTCCACTGATTGAACTAAACGATTGATTGATTGTTTGATTGATTTATTTATTGATTGACTGATTGATTGGTTGATTGTTTGATTGTTTGATTGATTGACTGACTGATTGATTGATTGGTTGGTTGGTTGATTGAGTGATTGGTTGATTGATTGATTGATTGATTTGATGGATTGACTGATTGATTGATTGATTGAATCTAATACAGTCTTTAATTTCTCCAAGATATTTGGCATGGGTATTAATTTTACTTAGAGGTCATGATGTCAATAAGTTAATCAAGTAATCAATCAATCAATCAATCAAACAATCAAACAATCTTTTATTAGTCCACCAAGAACAATACATCTTACAACGTGAGTTACCGTTGACATGTAAACCCAAAGATAAGAAACAGAAATAAGGGAGACCCAAATGGGATGGGAACTCCACTTAGGAAGGACCCCTCCTAAGTGCATAATAGTCTAATGATTGACTTTTTCTTTGTAGTCCAAAATAATTCATAGTTTGTAGTTCCACAAATATTCATCCTTACATGGGTGCATGTTATATTTTCTATTGAATACAGGCAATAAAAGTATTATGAAAGCATTTAAAACCACGACACAATGTCAGCGTTGCCACTCTAAAAAATGAAAAACCCAAGTTGGAGGGTCGAAAAAACCCAAGAAAACCCAAGTTGCATAAATCTTCGTAAATGTACATAATTAACCTTCCGAAAATTCTGATGACCTTTTTTTAGTCATCCGGCCAAAGTTTCTCCAAAATATTCACAATTTTCCGATTTTCTTAGTCCAAAGAAAAAGCCCAAGCAAAAAACCCAAGTTTTTTCCGAGAAAACCCCATTTTTCAAGTTCGGAGATAGAAAAACCCAAAATTTTGTCTAGAAAAAGCCCAAGCAAAAACCCAAGTTCTTCTCTAAAAAACCACATTTCCCAAGTTCGGATCGAAAAACCCAAGATCTTGTGAAAAAACCCAAGGAGTGGCAACGCTGCACAATGTTATTGATTGTAGGCTTGTTAATAATTATCGAGTTTTTTGGTCAACTGACTATTATCAAACCGATTATCAATTGTACAGATTGTACAGTTTTTTTTATATTTACCTGAGTGAAAATCAGCTGATAAAAGTGTTTAGGAGGTTCTATAATTAACCCTTTGATGCCGAAAGTGCGTGAAGATTTGAAGTGTGGCGCTATAATACTTGTCGTCAATGACCTCTGCGAAGTAATGGGCCGTGAGTAGCGCTGTGTTGGGACTACCAGCTACCATTTATTTGTTGCATTTTGTTGTTATGGCAACCTGTGAGCTTATAATTATATATTAGTCAGTACAAATACACGAATCATCTCTTATCATCTCTTATAAGTTTATATAATGAATTTTGAAAAGAAATTTTCGATTATCGTTTTTAAAACAGATGATTGTATCTCTGATTACTGCTTTAACGTCCTTATTGCTGGACTGGGAACAATAATTAATTAATCATAAAAGCATTGCTAGGAAGTGTACAACAATTAGAAACAGGAAGGAAGAGAAAACAACTGACAAACATTATTGACTATTCATACGTTGATCTGACTTATTCGCATATATACATGTATGTAGTATATATAAATGAATGAATGTATGAATACACTTAATGTAGCCACTTTAAATATCTCACAAAGTATTGCAGGTCAGGTCGTAGATTTCTGAATGATATTTTACTTGAAGATAAGGTGAAGTGTGCGTGTGTGTGCAAGGGTGCATAGTATGCAGGTCCATACTACAGGTCCGGGCAAGGGACCACTTGCCCTACCAGATAATAAAAATATGCTCTTAATAGAGACAAAGAAGCTCCAATCATCACTTTAACAGCATGATGTATGAAGCTTAGAAATATCATCCGCCTGACAAGACCCTCCCCCGCTCAGGGCCCGCTGTGCATGTATATGAAGGCGGATAAGCCTGTCTTACACCTAACCATTCTCTTAACGTTAAACAGTGCTTCGTGTGTAAAACGGATCCTTCTGATAAACACCCATAGTGCAATTTATTGCCAGTGAAGGGCTTGCTCAGTGCTCGTGCTTCTTATACGCAGTAACCGGCTCAGACAACCTGTGTGCACCCGTAGCTTAAAAACCTTTGAAAGCTACCGAGCGCTGGAACCGCTCGGCCGGTGCCAGGTTTTTTGCGATACATGGTTTGCCCTCCCACTTGTAAAAACTTCTGCGTGTGCTTATAATACTTGTCTATGAGTAACCTCTTTTCTGTGTTATGGGGCACTATGTGTATGGGAGATGAAAGATTCAGTAAATGCCACTAATGGATTTGGGAGTGACTTAAGAACTGATGCATGGTTCTTGTATCTGTTCATTGTTTAGGATAATTTAATTTACCTGATGACGAACTGTTAAAGATTTTACGGAAACGGATAATGATAGATTCTATGTCAGATGGTATATCCCTCCTCCTCCTCATTTTCTTTACTCAAAACTTATTTCTTCTCTCGTGGCCTTGCGCACTGATAGTTTCTATATCAGATGGTATATCCCTCCTCCTCATTTTCTTTACTCAAAACTTATTTCTTCTCTCGTGGCCTTGCGCACTGATAGTTTCTATATCAGATGGTATATCCCTCCTCATTTTCTTTACTCAAAACTTATTTCTTCTCTCGTGACCTTGCGCACTGATAGTTTCTATATCAGATGGTATATCCCTCCTCCTCATTTTCTTTACTCAAAACTTATTTCTTCTCTCGTGGCCTTGCGCACTGATAGTTTCTATATCAGATGGTATATCCCTCCTCCTCATTTTCTTTACTCAAAACTTATTTCTTCTCTTGTGGCCTTGCGCACTGATAGTTTCTATATCAGATGGTATATCCCTCCTCCTCATTTTCTTTACTCAAAACTTACTTCTTCTCTCGTGGCCTTGCGCACTGGGAGCGCCTCTGAACGGTTCACCCTAGTAGAGGCGCTTTATAAATGTTTTAATACAATAAAATACAATATACGCAAACGATTGTTTTGTTCTGTTGAGCGAAACGGTTTCTTTGCTAAAAATAGATGATGATTACTTTTCAAGATCTGGCTGATGCTTGATGCATGCAAACATTATATATACACTGAGATTTTGTTCCTTTTCATTGATCGTAACACGATAATTATCATGATGTGTGTGTGTGTGTGTGTATTTGTTGTAGCATGTCAATGTGTAATATGTGTGGGTGTGTATTTACGTGCATTCATGTCTGTCTATTATGGTTTTTCGCTCCCACCTGCAGGGTGAGAAATGGGGCGGAGTGGTCCTGGCGGCTCTATGTCTAGGTTGAAGGTTTGAGTATTGATATAAGGAAATGTTGGTTTTTCGCCTCAACCCCAGGCTCATTAGTGTGAGGCTGAGGCTGTGGGACGCCCTGTGTCTAGGTGCAAAGTTTCAACAGGTGAATAGTTTTGAAATTGTGACTAGGGTGTGGAAATGTGTGGTTTTGTTAGTGACTTTTGGTTTTTTCGCCCCCACCCCGTCCGCCAGGGTGAGGGGTATTGGCCAACCACTCCACTGGGTGGTCCTGGTGTCCTCTCTCTATGTGCAAGGTTTCAGGTCAATAGCTACGAAACAGTGGACGTATATTGTCTACAAACATACCTATATGCACACACGCACGCACACACACACACACACACACACACACACACGTCCTCCTTTACAGATACAGATAATTAATTAGAAATTTATGTAGTGTCGCTCAAAGAGCAAGCCTAATCAGGGACGTTTTCTGTATGATGCCATGGACTAGAATTGCGTCATTATTGGTAATTTACAGTACACAACAAATTGGATGATGAGTCATCAGTGGGAGCAGGCTCATGCATATGCATGTGTGGATGCTCATGCATATGCATGTGTGGAACCAAGCGAACGGCTTCCCATTTGATGCAGTTGAAAGATGGCATCATGTTAATCAGAGCCATACATGTGTTGTGGTATACGCATACATGTATGTATGACATGTATATCATCTTGTATACATGCATGTGTGTGTATGTATGATGTATTGCTTACAACAGCGAGCACCTGTGGCTCCTCCGCAGTGAGCAAAAGCTCGCACTCTCCAATCTAAGTGAACGGAGAAGACTTCTTGACCAACGTATCCTATCCCAAAGTATCCTATCCCAACGTATCCTATCCCAACGAATCCTATCCCAACGTATCCTATCCCAACGTATCCTATCCCAATGTATCTTATCCCAACGTATCCTATCCCAACGTATCCTATCCCAACGTATCCTATCCAATGTTTCCTATCCCAACGTATCCTATCCCAATGTATCATATCCCAACGTATCCTATCCCAACGTATCCTATCTGTATATTATAAAGCGCCTCTAACAGCGCCCACCAATTAGAGGCTCTCCCAGTTTTGAAACAGCATGAATATGTGCTTGCAAGAGGTATGTATACCAGCTAAAAACGAAGAACGTGTAAATGGAGAGAGGCTAGGGAGCCCATTCCAAAGTGCAGGACCAAAGACTTGTAGGGCTGGAACCACTTGGGATAAGGATCCAACAACCTTGAAATTTATGTAGCACCTTTTAACACTCACAGTGGTGCAGATGCTGAAACCGTCGTACATCATTTTTTGTGCATTTAGATTTTAAACGTAGGAGTTCTGAGAGCATAATGTTCAACATACGCTGCTGCATTGACCTTGTCTTCTAACAACCACTTTGGCTGCTCTGACTTTTTCTAAACTCTCCACATTATACAACAGTTGAACGGTAGAACGGCTTCCTTCCTCATTCATCACTGATGGACATCTTCTCTAAAATATTCATCGGCTGGCGCCCATCGGTCAGTCGACGGGTGACCGACCCATCGGGTGACCGGTTGGAAGAGGGTGGTTGTCGACGGTGGTGGCAGAGGCGGCGGAAAAGAGGAAGAGGAGGCGCCGCCGACTGATGGCCTGCCTCCTCCTTCTCCTCCTCCCTTCTCCTCCTTCTCCTCCTCCTCCTCCTCCTCCTCCTCCTCCTCCTCCTCCTCTTCCTCCTCCTCCTTCTTCTCATCCTCCCTCGCCACGATGATTGAATTTGTAGTCGGTCAGAAGATGAAGAGTTGTTGTCGAGGAGAAGCAAATGATCTTTTTAGAAGAGTACGATTTGAGATTAGCGAGCGCTGACCAGGAAATGAGTGCCGTCCGTACGGACGTCCGTTCATCAGTCCTTCCGTCCTCTCGTCCGTCCGTCATTTTGTCCGTCCATCCTTTCGTCCGTCCATCCTTTCGTCCTTCTGTCCGTCCTTTCGTCCGTTCGTCCATCCGTCCGTTTATCCGTCCATCCTTTCGTCCGTCCATCCTTTCTTCCGTCAGTCCTTTCGTCCGTCAGTCCTTTCGTCCGTCCTTTAGTCCGTCCGTCCGTCCTTTAGTCCGTCCGTCCGTCTTTTCGTCCATTCTTTCGTCCGTTCATCCGTCCGTCTGTCCTTTCATCCATCCATCCGTCCTTTCGTCCGTCCGTCTGTCCGTACGGACGTCCGTCCATCCGTCCATCCATCCTTTCGTTTGTCCATCCATCCTTTCGTTCGTCCGTCCGTCTGTTCGTCCGTACGGACGTCCGTCCATCCGTCCATCCATCCTTTCGTTTGTCCATCCATCCTTTCGTTCGTCCGTCCGTCTGTTCGTCCGTACGGACGTCCGTCCGTCCGTCCGTCTGTCCGTCCTTTCGTCCGTCTGTCCGTCCGTCCATTGTCCGTCCATTCTTTAGTCCTTTCTTTCATCCGTCCGTTCGTTCGTCCATCCGTTCGTTCGTTCGGGTGGCGTTGAAAATCGCAGTGCAGATAAACACTGCAATCGGTCTGTTGTGTCGTCTGCCTTAGACACGTTACCCGTAATTCGTTTCTGATGATCGACACCCCCTCACCTCCATTCCTCCCTACCTTCCTCCCTACCTTCCTCCATGCCTCCCTCCCTTCCTCTCAACGACCCCTCACACTCCCACCAACGTCTTCTTCTTCTCCTGTGTTCTAATCCTTCGCCAAAGGCAACAACGCGTCGCCCGTCTTTCCCATCATCCTCTTCTCTTCCACTGTTGTCAGTTCGTCGTCGTCGGAAGTTTTTGTCGATGGGCGCTATATAAATGTGCGAAGGCGATTAACGTCGTTTTGAGTTTGTTGAAGTGTTCGTGTGTGTGTGTGTGTGTGTTTGTTTGTTAGTGTGTGTGTGTGTGTTTGTTAGTGTGTGCGTGTGTGTGTGTTTGTGTGTGTGTGTGTGTGTGTGTTTGCGTGCGGTCGATTGGTTGTTACTGCACAAGTCATGTTCCCGATGGTGGTAGGCATATTATGTGGACTGTGTTTGGACGGACGTGTATGGGGAGATAGGGTGGGTCGATAGAGTGAGGGGATGGGTGGGGGTAGATTTGGGTGGGGAAGGGTCACAAGTCTTCTGGACCATCAACAAAGAGACGTTTATGATTTCGTTAACTGTGTCCTGCCGCTTTGACCGGTCGGTCTGTCCCCCCCCCCAGCCCCATTCATTCTGGGTGAGTTTGGTCGTTGCCCCCTCGGGAGATTTCATGTCCGGAGTTACTCTACTTCAAACTGACCGATTCATGACTTGTGTCGTTTTTATCTCTGTCTGTCTGTTGTTTATGTCTGTCTGTGTGTCAGTCAGTCTGTCTGTCTGTCTGTCTGTGTGTGTCTGTCTGTCTGTCTGTGTGTCTGTCTGTCTGTCTGTCTGTCTGTCTGTCTGTCTGTCTGTTGTTTATCGATGTCTGTCTGTGTAATCGGTTTCTCTCTCGTCTGCTTTCCCACTTGTATCCTTCTCACTGTGTGTGTCTGTGTCTGTGTGTGTGTGTGTGTGTCTCTGTATTGCCTCTGGGGATGCTATGGTGTCAATCACATTTTGTGTGAATTCTATGGCTCTCACTCGGTCCATACGCCAAACTCTCTGTTTGTCTGTCTGTGTGTCTGTCTGTCTGTTTGTCTTATTTCTGTTTGTCTGTCTGTGTGTTTGTCTTAATTCTATCTGTGTGTCATTCTGAATGTCTCTCTGTTTGTCTGTCTTTTTGTCTTAATTCTGTTTGTGGTCTCGCAATCTATCTCTTATGTATATTATTTAGTTACCGTTGCTTATAAATTGACCCGCTTCATGATATTTCTGACCAGTAGCATTCAAGCAGCTGTTTAAATCTTGAGTTACGGTTACTCTTATGGTTCCACGGTTACACCTAGTTCCACGAGATTGCATGGCTTTCGTGCTTGGCAACGCTGAGATGTCTCGGTTGTAGGTCCTTCCATCTGGAATGACCTCCCGTCGAGAGCTGCCTTTCTTCCCTCTGACCAATCAAACTGGGTCTTATAAATCACTCAAGTCATTTTGATTTAGCCCTGGGCCCCTTATCGAGCTGTGAGCTCTGCTGAGTTGGTTTCCTGATGTCTAAATGGATGGCTGTATTTATGAGCCCCTCCCTTATGAATGAACGTTCAACAGTAAAAAAGTCCACATACGCACATTTAAGAATAAAATTCTCAATGGTTGAATATTTCTAGTCCTATTTCCATACTTTCGTTTCGTGGCATTGTTCCCCTAATCTAGTATTTCTGCTTTTTGCCGTGTGCCGCCCTCAAAGCCTTCTTTTCCCAAGTAGTTGTGGTTATTTTAACTTTCCTCGGTCTTTGATCATGAAGATATTTGGGTGTGGCATTCAAGACTGTTTACAATGGATGAGTTATTTAGAGCTAGAAGAAGTAACGGCAGCTCCCGGAGGCAGGGAGCTAAGTGTGTGGCCGTGTGCAAAATTGCTCAGCCTTAGCTTTTATTTCGGGATTGTTTATATATTCGGGCAGTTGAAATAGAGCAGAACATTTGGATCTTTAAAAAGGGGCATTAAAAGAGCTTGCGATGAAATAACATGTGCAGAAGCCTTCTCTGTTAGTTTATCCTTAAAATTATTGGCCATTTTTATAGGTTTTTGTGGATTTTTGGTGCCTTTTTCACAATTTTTGTGTAGGCGAACTTGGTGAACTCTCTTTTAAATATGGGATGATCAGTGTTTAAGAAATTTGGAATCTCTTTCTAATGGATACTTGATTCTCCTCATCTTTGCAAGGTAATTCTCCTGGCGCCTTCTGGATACTTAGTCAGTCATTAGCAGGAATCTGGTTTAGTTGCATATCTACTCTGATCTGTTTGATTAAACTGTAGGAAATGATAGCTTACTCATAAGATGGCCGTGTTTGGGTGGCCGTGTTTGGGTGGCCGTGTTTGGGTGGTCATTTGTTCCCCCCCCACCTCTTCGTCTCTGATGATCAATTAAGAATCTTGAGCTGAACGCACTTGATTGACGTCTAGTCATTAAAATGAGCTGATGATGATGATGATGCTGCTGCTGCCGCTGCTGCTGCTGCCGCTGCTGCTGATGATGTTGATTAGGACAATAATAATACTACTATGAATGATAAGAAGATTTATATTGCGCGGCAGTCTCGAAGGAAATGGTGCTGCTGATGATGATGATGCTGTGTTTAGCCAGATAATGAAATGAATGTATAAAACATAGGAGCTAAATAGCCACAAGTGCAGCACAAGTGCAGCACACTCTATTGCAGGATAATTCGTTTTACATTCATAAGAAATTTCACTTGCTAAACTAAAAGAAATCTAATTATTGACAATGAAAATGAAGATGTTGGATAAGCGAACCTGAAGCTTTTCCGTCTGTCTGTCTGTCTTTTTCTGGCTGGCTGTCTGTCTTTCTGTTTGTCTGTCTGTTCGTCCGTCCGTCTGTCTGTCTTTCTGTCTTTCTTTCTTCTGTCTGCCTATCTGTATGTCTTTCGTCTGTCTGTCTGTCTGTCTGCCTATCTGTCCGTCTGTCGGTCTTTCTGTCTCTCTGTCTGTCGCGTGTCTGAAATCTTTCCATCTGTCTGCCGCCACTTTTTTACGTTTAGAGGCTGCTACTGTTTGAGCTTTTGGCCTCTGGCGTAGAGTGCACAGTGTGTTGCTGCCCTCTGGTGTGTTGACTGTGCGCTGAAAGACGTCAGCAGTTTAATTAATTATTTGAAACATTAATGAGCTTCGATTTAGGTATTCCTATGATCAGTTTGACCGAAGTGATCCCATCAATTTGCTTCTCACTCTCTTTGTCTGGTCGAGAATAACAAAGGACCAAGTTTTTTTCTCCTGATTGATCTGGCAAACCATCAGGGCTTCCTCTGTCTGTCTGTCTGTCTGTCTGTCTCTGTCTATCTGTCTCTCTTTGTCTCTGTCTCTCTGTATATCTCTGTCTGTCTGCCTGTCTTGTCTGTCTCTCTCACTCTGTCTTTTGTCCATGCCTGTCTGTCCCTGTCTTTGTCTGTCTGTCTGTCTGTCTGTCTGTCTCTCTCTGTATATCTTTGTCTCGTTATATATATATATATATATATGTATATATATATATATGTCGCTCCCTTAGTCTGTCTCTGTCTGTCTGTCAGTCTCTATCTCTTTCTGTCTCTCTCTGTCTGTTTCTGTTTACCTGTGCAGACATGACTGTGTTGCCAGTCACTGGTGGCTAGCAGTGCTACTGGCAAGTTTTCTATCTATTGCCTTTTCGTGTTTTTCTCAGTGCTGCTTTGGAAAGAGAGAGACAGCATACTTGAAGTTAATGACTAATAAGAGCAGATAACTGCTGGCTGATTGTGGCCACAACACTTGTTGGTGTGAGATGTCTGGTTATCATCAGCCACAGCCGTCGTGGCCTACAAGTGCCAGCCATTCCAACAACCTCCTACTCCTTTGAGTTTGATAGTCTCCTATCTTACTAGACAACAGTGCTCAGAGACCTTACTTAAGAGGTATTTTGTGTAGACGGACTGACTTGTCGTCACTTGTACTTCTCATCCCTTCTTCCAATCCTTATCCTTTGATCTGCTGCTCTTGGTGTTGTCATGCTTCAAAGCCAGCAGCCACTCTAAGCAAATGTACATTCTTCACCCGCAATGACCTTCGCTGATAAGATTTCATTGTGCTTCGTAGAGATGTGGAGGAGGTGCAGAGTGGTTAGTGGTTAGTTGTGTAGTGGTTGGTGGGTGGATAGGTGTCTAGTGGTTAGCACCATGCAGGATTGTCAATCCCAGGTCAAAGGTTCAATTCCCCTCTCGAGGTCAGAGGTTCTCCAGTGTAAGAATTGTGGAAAAATAACGGGGGGGGGGGGGGGGGGGTTGAGGGGGGGGTTGGACAATGATCCACTTAAAATTCGGGTGTGCAAAACAAACTTTAACATGGGACTCTAAGAAAGACTGGGGGCGGGTTGAAACCCCCAAACCCCCCCCGGTAATTCTCACCCTGCAATTCCCCTCCAGGACTACCCCAGAGGAATCTTGAGTTCATACATGGCCCACAACCGTAACCTAAGTCCCCATGTTACACTAGCTGCATAGAAGCTTTACTAATTAATACAATTCCTTACAATCCCTTACATGATACATGCATCACATTATACATGGTCAGATTAGCAGAGGCTTCCGTTTGTTAACATCTGGCTTGTTGCTGTTTAACGACACTGCCATTTCAATGATGATTAGTGTCGCCCTCCTCCTTTATCCAGGCTTAGGACTGGCACTTGCAGAGTGCAACAAGTGGCAGAGTTTCGTTAATATCTATGACAATGTTTCTTCGTGTACGCTGTACCAAGGGTCTAGTGGAGGTCTGTGGACATGCAAACTACCCCAGAGGTATATAGGTAGAGGTTATACTAACAGTACTGTTAAGACTGCATCATGTGCATTTCCAGATTGTAAATTTATACATGATACTTGCCTATCTGCCATCTTGTATCTGAAAAAGTGCATAGGTAGCCCCACCAGTGGGATTTCTAATCCCTTCTGAGTTTCTGTTTGTAACCTACTGTTTTGTATACGTACTTTGCAAAAAATGTTTTTGTTATCTTGGTACAGTAAAATTGATGGTTATGGTTATGGTTTAGGTACCCAGAGGTAGGACTGTCCCAGAGGTCTGATGCACCAATTGGACTCGTCAGTGTGTCATGTGAAACTGACGAACGTTGCATTGTCAGATGACGTAATGCTTTTGTAATTCACTTAACGCCTATGACAATTAAATCTGTTTGTTCCCACGATTTTTGGTGTTTAAAAATCCTGAGATCATGATTTCAGCTCTTTATGATTAATATCATTCTTCTTAGATGCTTATGATTCCATAAACTGCTCTCAGACGCACCTGTGGCCTGAACTGACCTATTTTAACATCTGTAGGCTATATAGAGTCTTATAGACTAGTCCGCAGCACATAATTATTATATATAGCGCTGTTATAATATTATGCCAACTAAATTTTCTTCAATGGCAACTGTCTTTGTTGTCATTAAACTCTGGTTCCATCCACTCCCAACTCACGAGTTTCACCCAAAAATGTTATTAATTACGTTAAAAATTTTGTGAGATAATCTGTTTGAAAAATTTCCAGTCTTTGGTGACATCTGGTGGCAACAAATGACGTTTGGCATCGTTTTCCAGGCTTGGTTTTGATGCTAGTGGCACGAACTGGTGGTTTGCAAATCTATGGAACCTCTTCAAGAGCCAGTTTTGTGGTGCACGGGGTGTTGTCGTTATGTTCGTTGCGTTGCAGCCGAAGGGTTGCAAATTCGAATCCACCTCAAGCCTCCGCATAGGGACCTTGAGCAAGTCCTTCACTCCAATTGCTCAAGCGCTTCGGAGGGAAACTCCGACGCAGTGTCCGTGCTGTATAGTTGGAAGCGCTTCTGAGTAGAAATCTTGAAGGGGTGCTATAACAATCCACATACATACATACAAGAGGAATTGCGAATCCTATGTTAATCGTCTCTCGTTGTTTGTTGTGTATTGTATAGGTTGTCATAGAGACGAGCGAGTCAGCGAGAGAGTACGACTCGATGGTTATTCAGCGTAACTCGCATATCAACAAAGACATGGCGTTCGATCATCTCAAAGAACATATCTATGTCATGACAGACAAGAAGGTCAGTCATCCACTCAAGCTATTCTTGTTTTACAATCCTATGTATAATTGTATAATATTATGTCTGTTGGGGGTATGTATGTAGTGACTTTTTCTGTAATGGATAACCATTATAGGCGTATGGCAGATTTCAGCAGTGGGGGGGAGGCAAAGATTTTACTTCTGCCCGAAAAATAAATCTCGTGGTGGGAAATACTATTTTTTTCTATACAACAAAAGTTGACGACCTTTTTTTAGTCATCGGGTTGAAATCTCGGGAAAAATACTATTTTTCCCCCTTTATTTTCCCGGGTCTGCTTGTCCGAAAAAACAGATTTGCCTGAAATTTGGGGGCATTTGCCCCCTCTGGACCCCCGCCTCGTACGCCTATGTGGTTAACTCAATGTGATGTTGAATCTGCAATGCATTTGAAGTTATGCAGTTACCTGAGCAGCCCCCATACATTGATCACAAATGAGTTCATAGCGGGAAAAAGAAAGCAACAAATGTTAATCCCGGGCTGGCAACATTCCGATCTTGCCTGTCGTTCCACAGAGACGAAACAAAGAAAGAAGAGGCAATTGTCTTGAAGTTTCTCTAACTTCCATTGAGCTATAGAGATCCGGAATTTACTTTTCCATTATTTCATTCCACGTCCTGCCTGCCTATACTATGGAATTTTGAAGTGTTCTTGCTGTTCTTTCCTGTTGCCCGTAGCGTAACCAGAGTCAAAATTGAACCCAGGCAGCAGACCTAGGCCTACTCAACATTAATTGTAATTTTACCCAGGAATTGAGAGGCGTTATACTTGTTAATATGAAAGTGGCAAGTTTGCAACTAGTAGGCCTGCAATGTTATAATAATTATTAACATTTTGCTACCAGATAAAGAATGCTAACATTGTTACATTAGAAAACTAACAATAGGCACACTGTAGGCTTAATCAATCTGCAGTCAGTCAAGCTAGTTAGGCCATGACTAACTATACTTGTTTGAATTATCTGCAGGCCAACCTGTAATTGCCAGGCTGCGCCACTGCCTGTTGCTAATAATTGTTGCATTTTGTTTGGCACAGTCTGTTATTATCAGCGCAAAAGATGTTAATCTCTCTGTGCAGACTGGTTATTGAAATTTGAACCTTTTTTGTCAGTGCGATAATTCTAGAAAAATAACTGAGGGGTCGGACTTTGATCCACATGGGTTTGGGGTGTGCAAAGGAGACTGAACTGTGGGGTCCTAGGAAACCTGGGGTTGAAACCCTCCCCAATCCCCTGGCAATTCTCAGCCGTCTTTATGTGGATTTGCCTTGCAGTTTTTTCTCTCCTTAGCATCTGAGAGGTTGTCACAATACTTCCATATGCACAATGTGCATATATGTACTTGTGTACATACATAGCATAAGCATATGTGGATACATACATGTATCAAATTTACATGCATACATGCCTGTGCATATATGTATATATTAATACATAATGCAGTGTGAGAACTGTGGAAAAATAACTGTGGAGGGTCGGACCATGATCCATGTGGAGTTAAGGATGTGAAAAGCAGAGTTTACTATGGAGTCCTAAAAGGACTGGGTGTTGAACTCCCTCAACCCCTCCTGGCAATTTTCATACATATATATTTATATTATATATATGTATATATATATGTATATATATATGTATATATATATGTATATATATGTATATATATATATGCATGTGTAATGTGTGTGCAGGGATGCGCTGAGTGATTGCAATGTAGAGGCTGCAGCACCAGGATAAGTTGACAACCATTAAGTTGTTCCGTTGAGAGATTGTGTGATAATTCCATCAGGTGGGGAAATTTATCAGAAGATCTTGGCTTTCAGAATAATCTGTGTTGTCAGCATCATCAGCACATTCAGCAGCAGTACCCTTTGGCAGTTGTTCTGTTGTTCCGTCCGGTTTCAATTGAATCTGAGTTCGTTTCAAGACCCTGGGATTAATTGTATATCTATCACAAAGAACTGCATTCCGACTTTGTTTATTTATAAATACAACAAGTGCCGGATTTTGGATAACTATGCCGGTATTGCAGGCGAACAGAGCTGTCTATTGCATATCTAATATCAGATTTAAAAGTGTATATTTGATCACTCCAAACTGCTGTGGGTAAGTTGGTAATTCAGTTGATAAATTAATAAATAAGCTATCCGCAGTATGCCCCTCCTACTATAAATACACATTCTGTTACTTTGAAAATACCCATTATGTTGTTTTGGAAATACCCATTCAATTGCTCAGGAAATACCAATTCTATTGTTCAGAAAATACCCATTCTATTGTTTCTACTGACCATTTGGCAGGACAGATGAGGACAAACTTTGCCGAGATCTGTGTCAAACAGACACATAGTTAATCAGAATTTTCATTCTCATACTGAGCAGAAAAGCCAGTCATGCATTTTTTACTCTAACTTCCAGCAGTGCTGTTCTAAGTTCGACTGCACGACTTAACACGCTCTCAGCCCACTGCTCTAAATCTTGTGATCTATATGCATGACGAATCCATCCACAGCATGCTGTGAAGTCTGACATGTGCAGAAAATTCATCATTGATTTTTTATTCGTGCTTAAAAAGTTACTCAAACGTTGCTTGAGCCTTGCATTTGCTAAACGCTAAGCATGATATTATGCTCTTTAATTTCATGTTTTCCAAATCTAGATTGTAATTTACTCTTTAATTTCATGTGCCTTCCCAAAATCAAGATTGTAATTTATTCTCTAATTTCATGATTTATCAATCTAGATTGTAATTTACTCTTTAATTTCATGTTTTATCAATCAAGATTGTAATTTATTCTCTAATTTCATGTTTTATCAATCTAGATTGTAATTTACTCTTTAATTTCATGTTTTATCAATCTAGATTGTAATTTACTCTTTAATTTCATGTTTTATCAATCTAGATTGTAATTTATTCCTTAATTTCATGTTTTATCAATCTAGATTGTAATTTACTCCTTAATTTCATGTTTTATCAATCTAGATTGTAATTTACTCCTTAATTTCATAGTTTCCCAATCTTGCTCCTGCATGCATTGCTCGTGCACGCATTGCTCGTGCATTAGTGAGCAGGGTTTAGACTGGAGTTGGCTTACGGTTGAGTGAGTGCTGAGACGGCCATTGGAAGTGGCACAATGGAATCGTTCTGACGTGTTCCAGGCCAAGGTACGTGCAAGAGGGAGGAGGAGGGTGGAAGAGGGAGGGTGGAGAAGGAGCTCTGGTGCTTTATTGTGCCCTGTGGATTGAGCAGACAGAGGCTGCGTGCGAGGGAGGGAGCCACTGGGACAGCCGTACAATGACAGACAGACAAAGACAGATACACAGACAGACAGACAGATACACAGACTCACATACAATCAGCTGACTGCAGAGCTGGATACCAGCAATGAAAAGAAATGTCAAATGTCAATAGATCGTATATATATATATATATATATATATATATATATATATATATATATATATTGTTATATATATAGTTATATACCCATGGAAATATATATGTATATATAAATTATATATAATACATGTACATATATAATATTATATATATGCTTGGATATGTATACATATTCGGATTTGTATATAAACATTTTTCTGTCTATTTAAATGCACACCGTTCTGGAACTTCTGGTGTATGTCTGTGCAGGACTTTTTTGGGTGCAGACGGTGTAAATATATTTATAGTTTTATACACCATTCATTCCTGGTAAAAGACTGTACAATAGCTTCATATACCGGCAGTTGTAGGTGCGGATATCTGTATATTTGTCTGAGAATAAGAAATATGGTCTTTGAGATTGTGAGGGTAAGCTGTCTCCTGGGCATGTTCTAGGAGGAATTGACTTCAGGGAAGAGCACAGAGGAGGGAGCACAGAGGGGGTGGGGGTGGTTAGCACTAAAGATATCCTTCCTGCTGCACCTCTGCTAGGGTAAAGTCTGACCCAGGTGAACCAGGAAAAGACCAATAAAACTGGTTATGCTTCATAAGACTCTGTATAATAATATATATATATGTGTGTGTGTGTATAATGTATATATATATTATATATATTATTATATGTAATATGCGATGACCTGTTGACTGAGATAGATTATATATATACTATATATACTACACTGTGTCCGGAAAAAAAGGGACCCATTTTCTAAATATCAAAATAAATAGTAAATATTAATCGATTTTCACAATTCAAATACCGTTTTTATCCTAACATATTTGTCTAACAATTGTAAAAATATAAAAGTTCCAGTCCAAATAATGACGTCATTATGACGTCATTTGCACAAAAAGTCAAATTTAAGAGATAAATGCGCAAAATCATCAAAAATTTCAATATTTTTAATGATGTAATTTATCAATAATAAATGTAAGCTTAATTTAATTTTTATATCTGAATTAATTTGTGGTCAAAGTGTACACATTTGGCCTCAACGTAAGCTTCAAAACGGTCGCGTTAATAGCCAACAGCAGCATCGATAACCAGCGCATCAAAATCCTCCTCAGCAGGCATTAACAACTCGCTCACGGAGTTCTTCAATGTCTCTTATCCTTGTCCTGTAGCCTACACCTTCTCCATCAGTCTCCAAATCTTATTATCAGCGGGTTTTAAGCGGGCAGCCGTTTAGCGGCCAAAGAATTAAGAGGAATGAAATCCGAGTCTCATTAGTCAACAGTTCAACATTTTGACGAACTCGGTGAGCTGAAGCACCATTTTGTTGAAATGTGTAGGCTATTGTTCCGAATATTCCAGGATATCAGGCACGACTTTTTTTATAGAGCGGACAATCCCTTTAATAAGCTGCATTTATTTTCATTCCTTACATGGATTTCTGTTTTACTAATTAATATGCTAATAAGCTAATATCAACCGAAAACATGCATGAATAGCCGGATAAATGCATTTTTATGCAAATGACGTCATTATGACGTCATTGTTGTGACTGAAACTTTTATATTTTCACCAATGTTAGACAAATATGTCAGGATTAAAATGGCGTTTGAATTGTAAAAATCGATGAATATTTACTATTTATTTTCATATTTACAAAATGGGTCCCTTTTTTTCCGGACACAGTGTATATAAATTATATATAATATTATATATATTAAGTGTGTGTGTGTGTGTGTGTGTGTGTGTGTGTAACATGTGAGATGTAATTGAGTGGGGGTGGGAGTGGGGGTGGGGGCCTTTGAAGGTTGCACTAGGAATGGTCTTAAGCTTATCTTTCCGGCTTTTAGTCTTAAATTTATCCCCATTTGGTTTGCTTAAGGACCTCCAGGACGAGCACCCGGTCAGTTTATCTCTCCATGTCTGTCTCTCCATGTCTCTGTCTGTGTCTCTCTGTTTATGTCTCTGTATCTCTCTCTGTCTGTCTCTCTGTTGGCGGTGTCTCTGGATGTCTTACTGCATCCTGTTTAATCCTGCTGCCTGTACGCATGCATACATCTGTGTTAATGCATCTACCAGTTTCACAGATGTTTCACTACATGTCTCTGCTTGTATTTCTCACATATGAGTGTCTGTCTGCGTGTCTGTATGTATGTATGTATGTATGTATGTATGTCTGTCCGTCCGTCTGTCTGTGTGTGTGTATGTCTGTCCGTCCGTCTGTCTGTGTGTGTATGTCTGTCCGTCTGTCTGTGTGTGTATGTCTGTCCGTCCATCTGTCTGTGTGTGTATGTCTGTCTGTCTGTCTGTGTGTCTGTCTGTCCGTCTGTCTGTCTGTCTGTCCGTTTGTCTGTCCGTTTGTCTGTCTTTCTGTCCGTTTGTCCGTCTGTCTGTCTGTCTGTCCCCATGTCTGTCTGGTTATCTATAAATGTTTCTGTGTGTCAGTGACATGCTTCTCTTACCTAGCAGCCTCCTTCCGTCCTTCACTCGTTGCCATTATAGAGTGATGGATGCATATGCTGGAGGAGAGGAAAGACACACCCACACCACTTCCACCGGATATATACACTACAGTCCTTAGTGGTTGCAGCAGCAGCAGCAGCAGCAGCAGAAGGTCTATGTTAGAGGCCATGGAATGGGTAGGTGGGCGACCCTCATCTTCCCAACTTTTTTAATTCCCTACACCCCCTGCCCCCGCGTCAGTTTGGCATCTCTGACTTTCCTGCTTTCCACTGACCCCGACCAAGCACCTCTAAAGATTATAATTATAGGAGTCCTTTCCTCAACTCTATCCAGTTTTGACCTCAGCCTGGTCTTGCCTTGGCCGTGTGTCTTTATGTTTAGTATGGGTCGTTGATGGGTAGATGATGGGTAGATGATGGGTAGATGAGTGTTAAGTATATGGGGATGGCCAGCCGCCAGCTGTTTGCATTTGCTCCTTTGAATTAGGGCGAAGATCTCTGTATAATAAGGTTTTGGTATACGAGTCTGTCTGGACAGATATTATGTTGACTCGACCAGGTGTTCCATATTTTTCAGAAGATCTGCCATTGCTATTTGTTGTTTATGCTGCCCTGTTGCTCTCTCTCTCTTTTTCCGCATGGAATCAGGCTAAGTTAAACTGATTTATATTAGTTATAAGTTTCCACTTTCCATCATGATCAAGAACTGAATTGCAGTTTCATTGTAGCTAGATAATTATTCAAGTTAAGGCAATCAATGTTTTTAGTAAAGAAATTGACAACTTCATTTTACTGTTGTTAATTAACTGCAAGACTGGCTGACGTCGGACCTCAAGAAACATTATTATACAGTAGACTAGAACCTCTGTGAATCTTTGCTACAGGGACAGCATTTCATTAATATCAGAAGATTGAACTTTCTTGTATCTCTTTTGCCCACTTGAGCTTTTAAGACTACATCATCCACTGTCCATTTCATTCTATGAATATATCATGTTATACATTATACATATATAATATATGCACACACACACACACACACACACGTACGTTTGTTCATTCATTTGTTCGGATATTCCTTACATACGTGCAGGCACATACACACGCACATGCACACAGAAGCGTGCGCATGCACACATGCATACAATATGTGATTAGATGAAGCAACGTTTAATTATGAGTGCTCTTTTTGTTGTACATTATACAATGGCCTACATGGAACAACTTACAAGGTTTAGTATGTCCATAGTTGCTTTAAAATAACATGCAGTTGCAATAAAAATGTTATGTTACTATATTCATTTGCAATGTTTTTCATATTGCTTTCATGTAATGGTAACATTATGGTAATATAGTAATTGCAGATTTATATAGCACCGCTTCAGTTGATACAAGTCAGAGGTGCTACCAACATGACACAGTGAATCCATGATCAAGAAAATTGGGTGTCCGGACAATTCGGCGCCGGACAATTCGGACCGGACAATTCGGAACCGGACAATTCGGAGTGCATGTAAAAATATTGCTCTTACGGCTATGAAACTTTTGTTTATCAATGGTATGAAATAAAATTATATGGCACCAAGCAAATATTGTCCGATCTTCTAAAATTTATTCAATAACAGAAATAAGACACTGAAATTGGTAGCTAAATGCAGTGAATTATCAACTTTTAGACATCTCATTTAGATCAATGTAAGTTTCATACCTTTAGGCCCATGTTTTATTTAATGCCCGATATATAGTGAGGTGTCAGATTAATATTAGTTTCGACAGTATACATTTTGGGTGATGGAGAAGTCCCATCACGAATTTGGGCATAAAAAATTTTTCGGGCCGAATTGTCCGGTTCCGAATTGTCCGGTCCGAATTGTCCGGTCCGAATTGTCCGGGAACCAGAAAATTGTCTTCAAGTGTTTGAAGAAAAGAGGGAAAGAGAGAAACTACAGCTATATAAAAAAATGGCGTTCATGTGCATTATGACTAATAAATTAGAGCATTTGCATTTTTGCTTTATACATTTTGTTTCATTATCATGTCCAATTATCTGTCGATCAATGAAATTCACTTGTGATTAGGCACCTCTGGCATGCAAAGGGTTAAATTAAAGTGTCTTAAAGTGCAGAATTAATTTCTTTAGTTTGCTATATTATCTCAGAAACAAAAGTCCCGCTGTAATAGAAGAAAGACGCTTTTGTTTATGTTCACCATTATATTTAAGTATTTAATTTTTGATGGGAGAAATCCAACCAGTGTTCATGTGCAATTGGATATACACTGTACACATGCGCGCCCGCACACACACACACACACACATGCACATGCACACACACATGCACACACACACACACAGATAATGTTGACATCTGGGATTAATAACATGAAATCAATTTTTATAAATTTAATTCTTATTGTGATATTTGCAAACGCTAAATAAATAAAATTTGCTTAATGTCCTTCATATCTCTCTGGAGTGCTATTTCGACATTTGTGAGTGTGCGTTTGAGTGTGCGAGTAGGTGTGTGCACGCATGTTGTTTAATGTTTGGTTTGATGAATGTTGAAGCTTGAAGAATGTGTGTGTTGTGTTGACTTATCTTTCTAACACTGGTTAACCCTACTTAGCCGACTGAGAAACGTTCATCTTACTCACTTTTCCTTTGTTTCATATCTGCCCCATATTCTCCTAACTCACAACAGTCTGGCTGCTATAAATTCTGATGTATAAGACCGGACAGTTGATAAGTAAGACATAATGCTTTGTGCCTAATAGATTTGCCCAGTACCTGAGAACCCATTCTTTATGGTTCACCCAATGACCTGTTGGGAAGAAATGAGAGATTGCCGGTATGGGAGAAGGATGATAAGTGGAGGTTGAATGGCGATTGACAGAATGCGAGTAGAGAATGGAACCAGAGTGGAGGAGAGGGAAGGAAGAGGGAGAGGGAAAGAGGAGGGAGAGGGAAAGAGGAGGGAGAGGGAAGAAGGAAGAGGCAGCATGGCACCACAGCAGCTGCACATGGAATTAGACAAGGAAAGATATCCGATTGTGTGTGTATAATATATGAGGTATAGGCTTACAGGTTGACCCCTGTAGGTCAGCAGAAAAGCTGAGTGATTTTGTGTTAGCTGGTACTAAAAATCTGAGAGAGGTCATTTATTAGGGATGACCTTTCATGTAGAGAGTGAGAGATATGGCTTCATACCTGTACGGCAGGTAAGTGGTTCGCTGATCACATTTCTTCGTCTATAAAATAGTGCTTGTATTTATGTATACATGTATGTATGTATGTGCGTACGTATGTATGTATGTATGTATGTATGTATGTATGTATGTATGTATGTATGTATGTGTGTGTGTAATATGTATGTATCATGTATTATGTATGTATGTATGTATTATGTATGTATGTATGTATGACTTGTATGCATGTAATTTTATGTACATAATTTTATGTGTGCATATATTTATGTAAGTGTCATTATCATTTTGGTATTATTATTATTGTTATTATTATTAATATTATTGGTGGTATATGAAGATTTATAACCTTGTGCCAGCTAGTGTAACTAAGTACAATGCAAAATATACTGAAGCTAGGTGTGAGTGCAATGTACCTGTACTTTTGTAGTGCTTTTTAGAGCCTCACAAGGGATGGGGAGCTACATAGTATCTATAATGTTAATAAGAAGTGCAGACTGAAAAGAGCTATCTGGCCCAACAGCTGCATTGTTTCTAGGTTGCATGATTATTGGTTTCAAATTACCAACCAGGATTTAGACCATGGACTGCACTGAAAGGTATCCGCCCATTATTTAATGAGTACATGGAAGTATCAGGAATTTCTTCTAGCAGGCCCCTCTCTCCTCTCTGTGTCATTTCAATGATGATTACTGTTGCCCTACTCCTATCTTCAAACTCATGACTGGCATTGCCAAAGTACTAGCAATGGGGGGGGAAATTATTTTTTAGTTGAAAGGCCTTTGTGTCTTGTACATTACTTTAACGACGCTATAGAAGTCGCTGGATTAGATTAGATTATATTACATTATATTAGATTAGATTAGATTAGATTAAGACTAATCGATTGCATGTGGTAGCAATGTCGGCCGCTTACTGTTGTCATGAATTAAATACACGCGGAGGATCGTTGATGTAAAGCAGAAATTCTCGTTAAAATGCCCAACGCAGCCGGGGGTCTCCTAGGAGAGAAATCCGACAAAGAAGAGTGGACCTAGACCCTCCTCCTCTCTCTCCCTCACCCACCCCACACTCCCTTGCGAGCGATATACCAGTGTCCTTTGACAGACGGCTGCCATCCATGTAAATAGGATATTTGAATGCCCACCGGCTTCGTATCCTGCGTATATATATATATATATATATTTATTTATATACATTACATACACTATATATATATATACATTACATATATATACATTACATACAATATATATTATACACAATATATATAGTATATATATATATTTACACACTATGTATATATATATATCTTGGCGGGTGGTGGGCTGGTGGCCACAGCGGCAGAGCTGAATGAAAATATTTCGCTGCAGATATACATGTATCGTATCGTCGTCAACGGCCGATTGTTTTAGCCGCCTGTTCATACATTTTTCATATCGGTTCCCGAAGAAGATGTGATGTTTGGTGGCCTTTTTCTCGGCCCACCGCCCGCCCGTCCACCCGTCCGCCCGACCGACGGACGGACGGACGGACCGCGGCACAGCTGTCTTCGGTGGTCGCCAGTCGATGAAAATAAATATCCCTTTGCCACTGTTCGCTGGCCTGACTACGATGATATTGAACGAAATAAATGGTCTCATGCATTAGTAAGACGCAATCGGTCCTTTTGGTCGTAGTAGTAGTCGACCGTGCGCCCCTCTTGGGGGTGGGGTGGGGATGGGGATGGGGTGGGTGGGTGGGGGTGCAAGTGAAAAATCATTACGACGGTCCACGTTGTCGTCTGTCCGATGTTTTTTTGCCTGCTTATCCAATTCATCCAATTCTTTTAAAATTATCGCCTTTCTTCCGTGCGCCATTCTCCTCGGCCATTAGCCGTGCTGCTACTTTCCTCCTTCCTCCGCTGTTTGTTAATATGCTGGCATAGGGTCGTTTGTTTGTTTGTTTGTTTGTTTGTTTGTTTGGCCAGAGGCAGAAGAATGTATTTATTTCGGTTGCGCTTTTCTGATATTCCTGTCTTTTGGAGAGGGGGTGCGGGGGTGAGGGATAGTTGCTGAGCGTTTAAGACGTTAGCTTTTCTCCTCTGAAACACAGGTTTGAATGCTGTGCAAATATTAAATGAACATAAATGATGTACATTTTTTATTATTTGTTTATTTATTTATTTATTTATTGCACACACACACAAGTCAAACAGACGTGTAGTTGAACCAGATTTTAATATGAGAGCTGTGTTTTTTTTATAATCCGTAGACACTGCTGGCATAGGGTCGTTTGTTTGTTTGTTTGTTTGTTTGTTTGGCCAGAGGCAGAAGAATGTATTTATTTCGGTTGTGCTTTTTCTTCTATTCCTGTCTTTTGGAGGGAGTGGGGGGGGGGGGGTGAGGGATAGTTGCTGAGCGTCTAAGACGTTAGCTTTTCTCCTCTGAAACACAGGTTCGAATGCTGGGCAAAAATGTTAAATGTACATAAATGATGTAGATGTAGTTGAACCAGATTTGAATCTGAGAGCCGTGTTTTTTTTATCGTGTTTTTTAAAAAATTTTATAATCCGTAGACACTAGACAGCCTTGGACAGCCTTTCTGGCATTAGGCACAGCTGGTGATAACCTACACATAATACTTAATGCTTTAGATATCTGGAATTTACGATTACAATTACGCTTGAAATGTCCCTATGCTCTCAATCGTTAAGCCATCATCTTTTATACAAGTCTCACTAAGTCCCACTCTAGCACAACCAGTTGCGATACACGGCATACGGCGTATGCTTTGAATTCTAAATGAAAGCTTGTGCTCCACAGTAAGACAATATGTATGCATATATATATACACTGTGTCCGGAAAAAAAACAACCAGTTTTGTAAATATGAAAATAAATAGTAAATATTCATCGATTTTCACAATTCAAACACCATTTTAATCCTGACATATTTCTCTAACAATTGTGAAAATATAAAAGTTCCAGTCCAAATAATGACGTCATAATGACGTCATTTGCACAAAAAGTCAAATTTAAGAGATAACTGCGCAAAATCATCCACAATTTCAATATTTTATCATGTAATTTATCAATAATAAATGTAAGTTTAATTTTATTTTTATATCTGAATTATGTCAGACTGCAATTTGTGGTCAAAGAGTACACCTTTGGCTTCAACATAAGCGTCAAAAGGGTCGCGCTAATACCCAACAGCAGCATCGATAACCAGCTTATCAAAACCTCCGAGGCGTTAACAATTCGCTTACGGAGTTCTTCAATGTCTCTTATCCTTGTCTTGTAGCCTGCACCTTCTCCTCCATCAATCTCCAACTCTTATTATCAGTGGGATTTAAGCGGGCGGCCGTTTTGCGGCCAAAGATTAAGATGAATGAATTCCGAGTCTTTTTAGTCAACAGATCAACAGATTCACGAACTCAGTGAGCTGAAGCGCTATTTTGTTGAAATGTGTAGGCTATTGTTCCGAATATTCTCGGATATCAGGCACCACTTTTTATAGAGCAGACAATCCCTCTAATAAGCTGCATTTATTTTCACTTCTGGTTCTATTAAATGGATTTCCGTTTTACCAAAAGCCAATAATACCAACCGAACCATGCATGAATGGCCGGCTATATGCATTTTGATGCAACTGACGTCATTATGACGTCATTATTTGGACTGGAACTTTTATATTTTCACAATTGTTAGAGAAATATGTCAGGATTAAAATGGTGTTTGAATTGTGAAAATCGATGAATATTTACTATTTATTTTCATATTTACAAAACTGGTTTTTTTTTTTCCGGACACAGTGTATAATTATATATACCTATATATATATGCGTGTATAATGTATATAATTATAATATATGTGTGTAATCATACTGTAATGCATATATATATATATATGTATGTGTGTGTATTATATATATATGATTGTCATCATCTTGGCCATGAATGAATGTCTAGTTTTGATTCAATGGACATTATAAGAGCCATTGATAAGCTATTGGTGGTGGAGTAGCGGAACAGATGTGGTGCATATTTAAACTGAATAAGAATTCAGTTCTCATTGATAATTACATGTATATCACTTGCGCAGAAGATTGCATGAAACTAAAGTGGTTCAGTAATCTGTGGAGGGAGCGAGGAGGGCGGAGGTAGGGAGGGAGTAGTAACAGAGATGTTTCAATAAGACCACTTTACGCCCACGCTGTATTTTTTTACACTGTCGTCTGTCTGCCTAGATGGAACAAAGAATCCTGTTAGAAATGTAATTATATAAATGGCAATAATCAATTTAAAAATCATTTGTAGGCAAGGCAAATACAAAGGCAAAGGCAAATGTATTAGGGATAGATTTGAGTACTAAATGATAGTGATTAGGCCAGCCATGCAGTTGTGCAAACCAGAGCTGTGTGTATGTGTGTGTGCGCTTGTGTGTGCGTGTGTGTGTGTGTGTGTGCGTGTGCGTGTGCGTGCGTGCGTGCATGTGTGCGATTAGTTTAGGTTAATACGAACTGGGAACATCTATAGACTTGCGCTGTTTTATGTGAAATCTATTGTCTGCTATTGGATGCCACTGAAAGATATTGGACTACAATAGAAACTATAATAGGATGCTAAAAGTCTGATCTGTTGTTCATTGTTGCTGCTGTCCGATTTTATTATCTGTTGTAGTGCAATGCTGTTGTCAATACAGTTGTTATAGCGTACCACACTTCAGATATGCATTTCTGTATAACCTTCCACTGTTAAAGAAGATTTTTGATGAAATTAAGACTAATAAGTGCCATGAATCAATTTGATGCTAAGGCTAATAAGTGCTATGAATCAATGTGATTCTAAGGCTAATAAGTGCCATGAATCAATGTGATTCTAAGGCTAATAAGTGCCATGAATCAATGTGATTCTAAGGCTAATAAGTGCCATGAATCAATGTGATGCTGAGGCTAATAAGTGCTATGAATCAATGTGATTATAAGGCTAATAAGTGCCATGAATCAATGTGATGCTAAGGCTAATAAGTGCTATGAATCAATGGGATGCTAAGGCTAATAAGTGCTATGAATCAATGTGATGCTAAGGCTAATGAGTGCTATGAATCAATGTGATTATAAGGCTAATAAGTGCCATGAATCAATGTGATGCTAAGGCTAATAAGTGCTATGAATCAATGTGATACTACATGGCTAATAAGTATGCAATCGTTCAATTGCTTTATATGATGGCTGCAACTTTTATTGTGGTTGAAGTTCTGATATTATATTCTGTTTTGGATTATTGTGGTGAATAGTTAGCCATGGATCCGAGTACAGAGTGTGACTTGGAACAGTTAACATATTATAATGGGACAGAAATGGCAATGCTTGAGACATTATGGTCCAGACTTTAATGTAGGTCCTGTAGTATTCCAGCAGGGTTCACAGCTCTATTTTGCTGACATTTGAGCTTGTCTCGTGGTTACATAGGTGGGTCTGTAGCAGTTGCTTTGACTGAATTTTATACTCTTGCTACTACTGCTACTACTGCTGCTGCTGCTGTTGATGTTGCTGCTACTGCTGCTGCTACTGCTGCTGCTGTTGATGTTGCTGCTACTGCTGCTGCTGCTTTGATACACAAGTTTTCTATTCTGTTGTTTTGTCAGCTGCTCTCTGCCTAAATCTTGTTATACTAGCTGTATGTAATGTACCTCGAATTTTTATAGTAACCGAATATGACTGTTCGATTGCCAATGTAAGCACATTGCGTGATCCAACTCATTGTTTATATTGCTCCACAGCATCCTTTTGTCTTTTCTGAATCCAGCAGCAGCAGCAGCAGTATTGAGGGTAGTAATATAAAAGGGGGGATGATGGTTCTCTCACTTCTCTGCCTGAAGGCAGGTTCATTGGCTTTTACGCCCCTGGGCATGAGATGAGTGAGGTGGTTTCCCGTTGCCTTCCCCACAGACAATGATGGGTAAGCAACTTGCCCAAGGTCGTCTGAAGCAGCTTGCGCCACTGTGTCCCATGCGTGCTAGCCCGAGATATCTAAATCTCTGAGTGTCAACTCCCAGCCCGGGGCTTGAGCCGCAGTTTGTTGTATCCAACAGACGAATGCCGCTCTCACTTACCAGTGTAGCTAACTAGGCCAGTTAACAGGGAGTGTGGATATTGCTCAGATGGTTTAGTGACGTCGTAGTGGTATGGCTGATGGTGTAGTGATGTTTTGTGGTTGTGTTGTAGGTGTTTCGTGTGCCAGTGCAGGACTGTGGACGACACTTGACATGTTCGGATTGTTTGGGTGCTCGTGATCCATACTGTGGCTGGTGTTCACTGGAAAGGAGGTACGGTATACCTACGTCTTCAGCCATACAATACATCTTCATTGATTCAGATATTGTGTGTTACTTACGGAAGGGTGCATCTGCTTACGTTGCATCTGCTTACGTTGCATCTGCTTACGTTGCATCTGCTTACGTTGCATCTGCTTACGTTGCATCTGCTTACGTTGCATCTGCTTACGTTGCATCTGCTTACGTTGCATCTGCTTACATTGCATCTGCTTAAATTGCATCTGCTTAAATTGCATCTGCTTAAATTGCATCTGCTTACGTTGCATCTGCTTACGTTGCATCTGCTTACATTGCATCTGCTTAAATTGCATCTGCTTAAATTGCATCTGCTTACATTGCATCTGCTTACATTGCAACTGCTTACATTGCATCTGCTTACGTTGCATCTGCTTACGTTGCATCTGCTTACGTTGCATCTGCTTACGTTGCATCTGCTTACGTTGCATCTGCTTACATTGCATCTGCTTAAATTGCATCTGCTTACATTGCATCTGCTTACATTGCATCTGCTTACATTGCAACTGCTTACATTGCATCTGCTTACGTTGCATCTGCTTACGTTGCATCTGCTTATATTGCACTGCCAATGTTAGAACTATTAGTATAGCGGATACGTTAACTGGCGTTTTTTCTACACCCTTTCAAATGAGCAGTAGGCAATGGGCATATACAAAAACTGCATCGATTCACTGAATAATAAGCAGGGGACCGAGACCATACTGCAGCTCTACTAAAAGTCATTTACATTTACACGCATTTAAGAAAACTGCTTGCCTAATAGAGCTGCCAGAGCTCTACCGGTGCTAAGCATTGGCGTATTGCAGCTGAGCACTTCAATAGGATACGATGGGTTTTACATCTACAGAGGTTCGGTGGCTCCCTCCCAATCTACGTTGGCATCAATACCACGGTGCTGAAGTGCCTCCTCTCCTTCTCATGCATGTACTTCCTCCTCCTCTGCTTCAAAGACAGCATTGTAAATTGTTCGTGGCAATGCTTCGGAAGCTGCGGTGGTTACCTTCTCCCGTTGTCATGGTCACGAGCGATGCTTGGAATATATCGAGGTGCGCAGTGGTGGCCGCGGTGGTGGCGGCTTCCGTGGATTCTTTGAAACTGTATTCTTGCGGCGTCTCTCTTTCGTTAATCTCTCGCAGTTATTAGTGTCTTTGATAGGCATCATGCGTCTGCTTTTGATGTTCTGCTGGTTGTGATGATGATGATGATGATGATGATGATGATGACGACGACGACGATGATGATGATGATGATGATGATGATGATGATGATGATGATGATGATGATGATGATGATGATGATGATGATGACAACGATGATGATTATGATGATGGTGATGATGATGATGAGGGTGATGGTGAAGACGAGGACGACGACGATTGGAAGACATATTGATTAGTGTGCGGATTATGTTGATGATTTATGACGTGTGAGGCAGTGATGGTAAAGATGTTGAAGCAGATTTTGATGAGGATTATGGTCTTGGTAATGACAAAGTGATGATGGCCTTGAAATGGTGTCTGTCGTTGTGGACGTGTTGTGGTGGTAGTGGTAGTGATGATGATGGTGATGATGGTGATGACCATTGAGTTTGAACAAATACATGATTTGTGATTGCAATGATATTTTGGAACCGTTAATTATTTCGTGATAAAATTCATTATTTATTAAAGGCCATTTAATATTTTAGCTTGTCTGTATGTATATATCAGTGGTCACCAACCTGCTGCCCACGCGCAAAAAGTGGCCTGCCAGGCCTAAAAAAGTGGCTCTGATCCCTCAAAGAATTAACAATAATATACAAAAAAATTGACAGTTTGGACAGGATAGAACACATGATAATTTTCTCTTACAAATTATTTTATTTTTATGTCGATAAATAACATAAAGCATTCTATTTTGATTCAATTGGGGCCTATAACAATTGTATTTGCTTTTAGTTAATTAAATTTTAGCCTTGTGGCCCCCTAATGTCCTTCAACTAAGAAAAAGTGAACCCCATGTTTTCCGACGTAGAAAAAGTGGCCCTAATGTAAAAAAGGTTGGGAACCACTTGTATATATGTATTTATGTACATGGACATTTATATAGCGCCTTGCAATAACCTCACGATGACACTTAACGTTATTTGACCGATACCACAGCTGAATTTCCAAGGGTGTCATTCAACTGTGGCAATCACATCTAATGAAATCATTTGTGGCGTTCAGGATTGATTGGTTGGTTGGCAGATTGATTGATTATCTGATTGATTAATTGATTGAATGATTTGACTGGCCGTAGGTGCACACAGAAGTCGGCGTGTGCTGAAAGAGATACAACGTTGCACTGGTTGCCTTACAACACCGGACATTGCACAAGAATCGTGAAGATGGCGCTGACACAAGCGCAGAAGCAAAGCACTTCGACGACTACGGTTTGTTGCGAAAATGTCTTTCTCAGCCTTTTACTTTACACGAGCTCTGCCTATACTCAGGGCCGGATTAAGGTATTTTGAACATGTTCGGCTGAACAGGGGCCCCCACTCTTTGGGGCCCCAGCGCACGATAATAAAAAAATGGGGGAATTGGTATATTTTGACGAAATTTCAACCAAACGACTAAAAAAAGGTTGTCAGATTTTTCGATCGAAGATCCCCTCAAAATTTCCGAACAGGGCCCCCACATTTCTTAATCCGGCCCTTCCTATACTATACTGTGGCAGATTATATTTCACTGATCAGCAATCATTGAATCACTTGATTATACTTGATTGGTTTGCGTAATTAATTGGATTGAATTGATTGATTTTGATTGCAAGCTGGCATGGTTTCTGTCCTAAATTGATCTGTTTAAATTGATCAGTTAAAAATTATACCAATAAATTTATACTAAAAATTGATCGGTATAAATCAATTTATACTTTTAACTGATCAATTTATACCGATCAATTTTTAGTATAAATTTATCGGTAAAAATTGATCAGTATAAAGTGATTAGTATAAAGTGATTAGTATAAAGTGATTAGTATAAATCGATCAGCACAAATTGATTAATACAAATTTATCATTATATATATATATATTTCAGTATATGTTTTTTGAATCTCAGATTGTTTGTATTGCATAAATTTCGTCTTCATTTTCCGAAATCCATATCAGTGTAGTAGTACCAGTAGTAGTATAATAATCACGAACGACCAAATTGACCATTCCATTGATTGAGCTACATAAATTCCATCCGATCTGCGCGCCACGATCTGACAATCTTTATCATTCGCTTCCGGTTGGAAAGAGAGATCGAACGACACCAGAGGTGGACCCGTGAACCTCCTGGTCGTCGTAACGCGTGCAGTGGCGGCTCTGCATTAGCCGGGTGGCGTGTCACAAGTAGCCATTTCGCTAATAGCCATGATCAGCGAGCGGCGGTCGCCAACGACGTCCGCGCGTTCGCCTGCTGATGGAATGTCTCCCGTAAGGGGTCTTCCATGAATAATCCGGCTCGTAATTGGAAGAATGCTGCTGTCCGTGCATGGTTGGCAGGCCCCGGTCGAGTCCACCGTTTCCGTGGGGGTACGGTGTGGGGTGGGGGGTTAGGGGGAGGGGGTCACACGTGTTTTTCTCGAATTACGACTGGAATGAGTCGGAGGACTCTGGGACTTGGAATGTTATTACTGAAGAGCCAGGTTCTTAATTTCGTGCTGTGCCTTTTCATTCGTTCATCCATTCATCGTATATTACTCCTCCTTTCTGTTGGTCCGTGTGTTTATCTCGTATGGTGCCTTTGGGTGCCAGTGGTTGCTTCTAGTTGCTGGGGGGCCACTGTGAATGCATTCGTCTTGGAACAACGCTCAGTTAGTGCATGGATGGAATTATATCCAACCTACTTCAGATTGTGTTGAGAATGCTTAGAGCCATAAACCGTGAATTTGGGACAGTTGCATTTTGGTCAGTGACTAGTTATTTTGACATTCAACGAACAGAAACTGTCTCTAGCGATCGATATCTTCTTGTTTGTTAATGACAGTGATGCATTGAAACGCAATTACACGTAAAGAAACTTTCTCTAGTTCACTAGCCCCCCCTCCCCACCCCCACCCCTCTTGCATTCCCTGGCAACTGTGGGAGGGTGGCACATCCCCAGGATCATTCTTGTTGCACTTCAGGCATTCACTTACAGTTCATCACAAGGAAAGTAGTCCTGGACGCTTCACATTATCCGCCATGAATGGATTGCGGTAAATCCATCGTGCGAGCGACACCGCACCATTGTTGCACTAATCCAGGTCACATGACATGATCCATCTTCACTTCTGCATCGTCCGAGAGCTACCACCATATATGAGCGCGCGTGTGAGAGCAGATGTTATCCGCGATAAATTGTCATCGCGTTGCATATGCCGCGGACCCTACCAGAAATTGCAAGACAAGATTAAATATTGTTGTGCGTCGTCGGTCGTGACTGATAAATGGACACGCTCTCGGGATGGACGCGGGAACAATGGACGACGGGTTGTGACGACTGGGATTTCGGCGGACACGGTAAAACACGGCCTCCGCATTTGCCGTATACGGCGCTCACCTCTCGGCGGTTCGTTGTGAGTCGCCAATAATTCAGAGTTTACGTTTTCAAAGAGTCCGGTGGCTGTTCTGGGATGGCCCTGTGCTCGTCCGTCATGATCTAAGGACTTCGGTGATTGCTGGTGACTTGCGGGAAGTAACCGTGTGCTGTTACTTGTGCTTGTGGTTGGTTATGCCTGGAATTAAGTCTTTGTCCGGTGGTTCTTCTTCGGTGGATTATTGCCGTGTTATTGCAGTGAATGGCTCCAGTCTACATGTAGTCCTTGCACAGTCAGGAGCGAAGAGCAGAAATTAAGGGCACGATATATCTCGTGTGTTGTCTATACCCGTATTGTGTTACTGTAGAAGTTTGATTGTTTTTTCAATTATGTGCTGAGCATTAGTTGATTCATGCATATTTTAAAGCAGTTTTGGAATAATATATTTTAATAGCTTTTAAAAAACTTATTCACATCCTTTAGTTCTATGACTAGTTGCCTCAATGATTAGATAGAACAAGAAAATTGTCTTTTGGTAGTGGTATTCATGATGGTGGTACCAGGATTAAGGCTCTTATCAGCTAACACTAGCTACTATGACACTTATTTCATATTGGCGTTTACAAGATAAAACGTAGACTTCCATGTTCAGTAGTAGATGGTTTTCTTTTTCTAATATTCCAGGTGGTAATGACGGTCCAGAATCTTCCGTTCGCTCTTTCCAGCAACTACCAATGCTCGTTTGCCGGATACGGTGTCACTCGCAACACGAGTGTTGTCCAGGTCGACCGGCAGGATACAGGCAACAGCACTCTCAAGTGTGACACACCCACTGCCAACCTCCTGCCACCGTTTCCAACTGGTAAAGGTGAGCTGTCTAATGATGATACCTGGAAGTGGTGTTTAACACCACTTAATTTCAGTTTGGTTAAATATATATACTGTGTGAGTGTTGAAATGTTGAATAATTGTCTTGAAGGGGGTTCTGTTGTTGAGTCACACTGTGTGATCTTGCTTACTCCTTGGTAATTTTAAGAATCCTGCATAGGAGCAGTTTCTATATACAAGCAGAACAGCTGGGCACTCACTTGTTTACTCCTTCTTTCAGGGGAAGAAGCTGGATGCCTTCCTAAAGTGGCGCTTATGGAGAACGTTTCCATTTCCATGTATTTTGTATACATATGACTAATGCAGACGTTTTCAGATGCTCAGAATAGAAGCCAGATGAATGACTCTGGAAAACTTCAGATGTAAAGACACTTTGCACGGTGTGATGGTTGGCAGGGCCGTGCTATGGGGCACTCAAAGCCGTGAGTCTTAAATTATCCCTAAGCAGTGGAGCAGTGGATATTTACCCATTGTATTCAAGGCTACAGACAGCCTGGAAATGAGTGCAAGATCGAGACTATTGGTGGAATGTAGTGGAAGCAGCAGTGTTCCAGAGAAAAGGGGTATGCCATTGATTGGTGGTGGTGGTGGTGGTGGTGGTGGTGGTGGTGGTGGTGGTGGTGGTGGTGGTGGTGGTGGTGGTGGTGGTGGTGGTGGTGGTGGTGGTGGTGGTGGTGGTGGTGGTGACGGTGGTGGTGACGGTGGTGGTGACGGTGGTGGTGACGGTGGTGGTGACGGTGGTGGTGACGGTGGTGGTGACGGTGGCGGTGGCGGTGGTGGTGGTCACTATATAGTGATTTATTATAATGATAATTATGATGGTGATGATGATTATCATCATGTTTAATTGACCAATTCCATGACCTGACTTGTTGCCATTGTTGCCTTGCATCTGAGTGTTGTCACCGTTCTTTTCGAGAAGCAATTTTTCTGGCCATTTAAACACAGTACTATTGTGCCAAAAGCATCAATGTACGCGTGCATGTTTAATACCAGTGTTCAGCGGCCATTCGATTAAGATTTAGATTTAGTGTCTGCTAAAGAATACATGATGTTGGATCTCAACGTTCATCTCTTAAATAAATTGCCTGAATTGTCGTCTTCTTGTACCATCATTTGAAAAGAAAAGTGCAACGCTTCCCTTCTTCATTTCCATCACATTTCGCAGCGCATTTTGCTTAGTCCGCCGTGAAATCGATACAGATAATTATCTCTGATGGAGGAAGAAGAAGGTATTAGACTTAGAAGCCGCAACGGCTTAGAATGGCTCGCTCGTGCGTCAGGCGATGTTGCATGATTCCTACAGGGGGGAGGGGGAGGGTTAGGGGTAGGGTAGGGGGGATTTTTTCGCCATTAGATTTTACCAATGGAGCGACAATGCATGACTAATGAAGTCGGGTCTTTTGTTCGCCGTGTCGTTCTTTTGCCTCGCTCTTCTTTCTCCCTCTTCTTCTTTTTCTTGTTTTTTCCCGTCTTGTGATATTTTTCTCGTGCTGCCCTCTTTCGTCTGGGTTGTGTTTCTTCTGCACGAATGCATGGACGGACTGTTCTAGTTGTTCTGACTTGTAAGCGACCTATACTGACACACAATAGATCGTTTGCAGTGGTTTGCTGTTGAGTGATCCCAGTGCTTATGACGTGTGGGCTGAGATGATGCCTTTATGCTTTTGACATGCGAGCACAATAGACGTTGCTAATTAGCGTGATGCTATTGTAAATTCTGGTTTTAGCACTAAAGTCTGTTGGTCTGATTGTTTAGCTGCAGTGCACTGGTAGTAAGGGCGTCTCTGATAGGATGTTCCTTACTGTGATTATTATGGGATTAGCCCTTGTAGTGCTCAAGTTGTAGCTAATGACCTGAATAAGTATGTAAATCGATTGCCTGCCGTTGGCTAAATGAACTGATTTTCTGTACTGAAAATAATAATGATACCAGGTCTTGGATGGCGATGTTGCCTGGATGGATTGAGGCATTTCTGAGTACACGGTTGAGGCAAGGGCTCCTGCATAATAAAAGCTTAAAGGGTTTATCTAGAAGTAGGTGGTGGCTGCGTTTTTATAAGCTGATGCACGGAAGGGTTAATAGATAATTAGTTCAAGAGTTTTTGTTTAGTAATAGGTCATTGTAGTACATCTGTTGCTGGATGGTGTTTCGCAGTAGTGGTTACAATTAATTAATTATTTATTTATTTAATTATTTAATTAATTAATTATAATTCAAGGGTTTCTGTTGAATTAGGTCACTGTTGTACTTCTGTTGCTGGATGATAGTGTTGCAGTATAGTGGTTAGCGGTATGTTAAATAAATTGCGGAAAAATAAATGGGATCTGGTGTTGGTTGGTCTATGATTCGTGTGGAGATGGGATGTGAAGAGCAGACTTTACTATGGGGCCATAAGAAAGACTGGGGGTTGAACCCCTCAACCTCCCCCCAAATTCTCTCTCTGGGTTAGCCTGCTTGACTTTCAGTTGAGAGAGTTCATGGGCCAAACCCCTGCCAGGGCAGATATATTTGGTGTGAGATTTAAGCTCCACTTGCTGCCCCCCCTTAGCCAACCCAGCTATGGTGAGTACACTGACCATAGGCTGTTCATGGGAAGACAAGATGGCGAGGTAGAGGACTGGTAATCTGCCCTCATATGCCAAGCCAAAAGAAATGAAGTTCCTAGCACTTCCTATATATATATCTGCCTCAGGGCTAGCTAGCTCTGGGGGACTGCTATTCTTCTACATATCAGGATAGTATTATAGATTGTGTCGCATGTAATAGGAATAGGTGGTGCAGCTTTATTTAGTTATTTATACGTTGCAATTACATACACATAATTATTTTTATTTATATTCGTGTATTTATCAGCAAGACAAGCCGATCAAAAAGTACTTTTGTCATGACGAATTGTTGTTCATCATCTTTTCACATTAGTCCTTCCCATGGAAATTCGAGCCACACAGTTCATTTTTCCAGAGCAGTATTCCGAAATTTGATATATACCTTATCCACTGTTGGACAGGTTTTCTGGTCATACGTTATACATCGTGCATGATAAACCGAAGATTCCGCCACTGAGTGGGATGATCCAAAGATGCAATGTATCTAGATGTCTATTGTATTGTATTTAAACATTTATAAAGCGCCTCTAGTAGGGTGAACCGTTCAGAGGCGCTCCCAGTGCGCAAGGCCCAGCGAGAAGAAACAGGTTTTGAGAAGAGACAAAGCAGAGGAGAGACTACCAGAAAGAAGTGTAGAGCGAACAGAAGGAGAAAGGGCATTCCAAAGAGAAGGACCAATTGAGACAAATGATCGAGACTGAGATTAAACATAACTGACAGGCGAGGAGAGTCTAAATTGGGGTGGAGAGTCTAGAGTCTATGGATATGTCTATGGATGATCTTAGGATAGACTTGTAACATTAGGACTCTGCTGTGACTCGGCTTCATCCACCAGCCAACGAATTGCCTTGCATCTGCTGTCACCTGGCGTTGAGTTACGAAACCATTCCGTCTGATGAGGAGGCGTTCGAATGGGAATGGATCAGGCGAATATCTCGTCATTTGTATGCTTCGTCTTCAGCCAGACCCTAGCGTGGGGTCACAAGGTTGAGCTGAATTCTGGCCCTACTGCATGAGGAACCGGATGTCATGGGGGCGTGGGGGTGGACCTCTCCTCGCCTGTCAGTGGGCGGATGGATCTGCAGTACAAGCATTGTTTGCCAATACTCTGCACATGTTGTAGGCCGTTGGTTGGTCGCACGAGATGTTGAGGATTGCGGTTGTTAGAAAACTCCATCTCTCGCCATAATTATTTTGTCCTCACAGATCTTTCACTTGAAACTGAAAACAATGTTTTTTTCACAGATTATATCCTGAATCTTCCATATCCCCCTATACCTCCTATACATCATCCACCCTAGTCATGGACAGGGCTGACTTGCTTGTTCCTCGGCTGTGAGCGGCGCTATAGAAATTACTATTTACATTACATTACATTACATTACATTACATTAGTCGTCTGTCTAACTCGTCACGTGACTCTCCGGATCTTGATCTCCTGCCCATCGATTTTGATTTTTGATTGAGCGCCTGGTTCCCGCAACTTAGCTTTTGTGGGCACTGTAGAAGTTCCGAGTTTACGAATCTTACGATTGCTGAAGATGGTCCCTATTCTTAGACTGGTGTACGGGGTAGTTAAATTAGTTTGTGCTGGTGTATGTTGTTTAACTGCATACAATGCCATACACGTATTTAATGTATATAAGGCTTTAAATAATGATGTTCTTAAAGACCCTTGCATGTTTTAGATGTGTAAACATTGTCTGTATGGTGAAATGAACTATTTATGTCCTATGCAGCATCACAGAGGTTTGGCAATTCTTGCCAAGATGTAGTACTAGTGAGTTGGAGGAGGGTTGTTATGGAGGGTTGTTGGGTTGCGTTGTTGGGGAGGGTTGTGTTGGTGCTGATCAGCTTTAAGCATCTGCATTTCAGTCACAGTCATTTTCGAACCGTAGGTTTCAGTTAATCAGTTTGATTTGTTTTTGTATTATGGTTCTTATGAATGATTTTACAATAATTAACTATGCAGCAGCATGGTTCATCATTGTCTGTGTATACATCCTGACCACTTCTGGAAAGAACTCTTCAATCTTTTGACAACATTAATGTCTGTTGAACTTCCTGCTGGATTAGAATGAGAGTTTATCCAGAACAGTGAAACTCTCCTGATCTGCGTTCTATAAAGCACATTTAGGGGGCGCCCCCCCCCTACCCCGCAAGAGCATTTCAGGAACCCATCAAAAGCGTTTAACCGCGAATGCCCAGCAGAGTGTGTCAACGCCCACTTAACTGAACAGTCTTGTCTACAGGAAGGACTCTCTTCTGGAGTTGCTGCTGCTGCTGCTGCCAGAGTTCCTGGCAGGGGCACACTCTACGTTTTGTGCTTTATCGGGCGTAATGGAATTTATTGGATGGAGGAGGCGACTGTGTTCCCTTAGCCCCTCAGCCCCCCTGCTGCTGCTGTATCTCTTTGTTTAGCGACGACATTTCCGCCACAGCTGCGGCGTCGTGCACATTTTCCTGAATCGATGGCTCGCACGTCCGTCCCCGTGATTTGTAACTCCAGAGGAATCGGGGCACATCCACCCGAGGGGGAGGGGTTGGTGGGGGGCCGCAGTATATTCCGCGAATTGAGTGTGGAGCGTTGTTGCGTGGTGGACTGCCAGGGAAAATTATTATTTGTGGGCGAATAATAATACAGTGGTTGTGTTTGCCGGTGATTGCCAGGAATTGCCTTCGAATTACGAGAAAGTGGTTGGTGTGATTGCTGCTGTGGAATGGTCTTCAGCAAGTTCAGCTGCTGCAGAAATTTTTATTGTATCGCATAAACCTCCTGTGGAATATCTGTCTGTCTGCATGTGCTACTGTGCGTTTTTATGCGAGAATCAATATAAGCATGGTGTGAATTAAATTCTGAAATGTACCGGTGTTTGGAGATTCTGAATGCTGGATATATGGAATAGGCCTATTCATAAAATGAACATGCTACTAGTTACTGACCTGAATACTTCATTGAGAAGATGAGAGCAGTCTTTTTAACTAATCATGTGAGGGGCAACCATATAGGTATAGTTAACAGCTTCATTTTTAAGCCTCAACATGGGCAAGTGACCCCCATCCTTTCTCTTCTCTCTATTGTTCCCACTGATAGTTTATGGACGGTGTTGCCATTTTATGGTAGACTTTACTAGGACTAGGTAGTGGTAAAGATACATGTAGAGCGGATATCTTGAAGTGTGTTTTGCCCAGGAAGAGATTTGAACCACTGAATACAGTGCTTCACGTTAACCATTAAACTGTGGTGCACCAAAAATGCTTGATGAGTTAGCGTAATATTCCAAATAGGCCTACTGCTAGATAGTGGGGGAATTTTCCATTCTGCTGGCATTTATTACCTTGTGATTGAAGAAGCCTGTGTTTATAAGATAGGTGTCTTGAGGAATTGCCAGACACTCGATTAACCTGGCTTAGGCGAACACAGAGAGGAATTCTTCTTTTATCATTTCAGGTGCAATACATCCCAAGCCAGATGCATTATATACGGGCGGAATATTCGACATACTTAACAGCCTGTTTATCTTTGTTGCACTTTCTCTAATCTTGTCTGGCACTCCTCTTCTCATAATAGAGACTATCTTTATTCTGGTCTTTAATTCAGTCTATGCTATGTCTAGCCTGAGTACTGTGAAGCATTGGTCTGAACTTTCAACTCCTCCCTTACACTCCTCCTCCTCCCTTGAAGGTCTTGTACAGCAGATAACAGACAGCTGAGCATTGGCCAGATGGTGATCGGATGGTTTCAGTGGCTGGTGGTATGCCACATTGTGCTGTGATGGCTATCATGCACATTGTAAGCCATGCGTGAAGCCTTTCACAGCTCCCCTCTCAAGGCTCTCATGGTCAACTGCATGGCTGGTAATGGAGACGAAGAATTAGTCTACTTTATCGAATTACCGTGCAGCCCTAGTGCCACCCCACTGTATCCATCGACCCTTGCTTTTTACTCCTCATCTCCTCTTCTTCTTCCTCCTCTCTTCTTCTGTATGTCTGTCTGTCTGTCTCTCTCTTTTGCTATGTCTGTCTATATCTTGCTCTGTGTTTCTCTTAATCTTGCTGTCTATTGTTCTTTCTAACTGTTTCTCTTTCACTCTCTCTGTATCTTATAACCTCATCTTCTTCTCTCTCTTTTGCTCTCTCTATCTCTCTTCTCTTGTCTGTCTGTCTGTACGTCTGTCTATCTGACTGTCTGTCTTCCTGCCTGCCTGCCTGTCTCCGTCCGTCTGTTTGTCTGTTTGTCTCTGTTTCTTGGTTTCTCTGTGCCTGTCTTGCTGTCTCTGTCTCTCTCTCTTCACTCCAGTGCACCAACTGAACGCTGCCCTGTGGCCATTGGACATTCGAGGAAGACGATGACGATGATGAAGATGAAGATGATGAAGATGATGAAGATGCTGATCGGTAACTGACAGCAGATGGTGCTATTGTGAAATTACTCTTGCCAGTGAAACAACCAACCGCCTGCGCTCTCCATCCGCCTCCTCCTTCCACTCCTCATCTATTCCTCCTCATTTTCCTCCTCTTCCTCCTCCTCATCTCTTCCTCTCCTTCTTCTTCTACTCCTCCTCTTTTTACTCTTCATGCCCTCTTTCACCTCCTCCTCCTCTTCCTCAAGGATCTCGAACACTCGAGGAGGAGCCTTCTGCTCCTCAGCCAGATAATCATTGGACCTCGAGGGGGTAGTGGGAGGTAAAGGGAGTAATCGAATCGACCTTAACTCCAGTTAGTTGATCACGAGAGCAACAGCCACAGAACGGGACGAGGAGAGCAGACCAACCATCCATCCATCCATCCGGTGGTCAGTCCTTCCTGCCAGGTCTAGCAGCAGCAGCAGCAGCAGCAACCGTTGCTTCCACTGCGCCATCACCGTTACCACCACCGTCGCTGCCGTATGCCTCGTGGCTCCCTTTAGACTGCGCTGATTGCTCGGCCAAATGTCCGGTGCAATCAATCAACTGTCGGCCACCGGACGAAGGACGAACGGACGGATGGATGGATGGATGGAGGAGGACGGCCTTTCCTCCAGTTCCAGTCCGATGGAGATGCATCGATTTCTGACCGTCCGTCCGTGAGTCAGGTCGTCCGTCCCCCGCACGTCGTTCGTTCGTGCGTGCGTCTGTCCGTCCGTCCGTCTGTCCGTTCGTCTGTCTGTCTGTCTGTCCTGCTGTCTCCGTCCTGCTGTCTGTCCGTACGTCTGTCCATTTGTCTGTCCGTTTGTCTGTCCGTCCTTCTGTCTGTCCGTTTGTCTGTCCGTCCTTCTGTCTGTCCGTTTGTCTGTCCGTCCTTCTATCAGTCCGTTCGTCTGTCCGTTCGTCTGTCCGTTCGTCTGTCCGTCCGTTTGTCCGTCCGTTTGTCCGTCCGTTTGTCCGTCCGTCTGTCCGTCCGTCCTTCCATCCTCCTTCAGATGGCCGTCGACGATTTCGATTTCGTCTGCTTGACTCGGTGCACTGAGTACTTGATTCAGCTGCGAATTGTGGGAGGGAAAGGGGCAGAGGGATATGGTAGAGGGGGTCGTAAGGGAGGGGGCGGTTCAGTTGTTGGCGTTTTTGGTTACGGGTCTGGTGGGCATTTCTGACGGCGGTTGTGCTGTGGGTGTCGGCGATGGCAGTGGCGCAGTATCCGATCTAGCATGTTATTAATATTAATAGCATGCATGGCTGGTCCTACTGTTCGGCTGTGGCAGACAGATAGGCAGACAGCTAGGCAGACAGATAGGTGGATTGTCAGGCAGAGAGACAGATAGACAGACAGATAGGCATACAGACAGACAGATAGGTGGATTGACAGGCAGAGAGACAGACAGATAGATAGGCAGACAGACAGATAGGCAGATAGACAGACGAGCAGACAGATAGGCAGACAGACAGATAGGCATACAGACAGATAGACAGACAGATGAGCATACATATAGACAGACAGACAGGTAGACAGACAAAGAGGTAGACAGACGTGTGCAGACAGGATGCAATAGAATAGAGGCAGAGGCAGACTGGGTTCTAGAGGTTTCTTTGAACGCAGGATGGGTGGAGTGGCCTGACACACATAGATAACGTAGAACCGAACATGTATTATTGTTATTAGGAGTGATGCCTGCTTGCCTTCTGCCTCCCTGGTGGACCTGGTTTCACTCACTGTCTCCACGGAGTCAAACGTCAAACCCGTCGTATACCCTACTCTTCCCTTACGACCCCCTCTACCATCCCTCTGCCCTTCCCTATTACAATACTCTTCCCTTCCACGCATTCCTCTATACTTCCCTAGCGGGTATACATCGCTTTCCAAGTGCTACTACCCCAGTCTTTGGTCACACACATGTGTCTTCTCTAGGCTACAGTTTGTTCCAACTGTTTGATCTTCTGCCGCCATGGAGGGAGCTGTTTCCCATTTTGCATGCTCTGCAAATATGATGATGCTGCTGCTGCTGGTGCTGCTGCTGCTGCTGCTGCTGCTGCTGATGATGATGATGATGATGATGATGATGATGATGATGATGATGATGATGATGATGATGATGATGATGATGATGCTGCTGCTGCTGCTGCTGATGATGATGATGCTGCTGCTGATGATGATGATGATGATGATGATGATGATGATTATGATGATTATGATTATGATGATGATGCTGAAGTGGGGTTGTCGTACCTCATTTGTAAGCGGATATTGTTACGAGATCTGTGATTGGTTTAATCATTAGCGTATGTGCTCCGTGTCATCGGATATCGTTTGATAAAGAAACCAGTGTTCACGTTTCACAAAGATCCCTCGGCTGGTTGTTTCTGATGAAAGCCAGACGTTTTGTTGTGACCCTAAGGGTGGAGAGCATGATGCGTACAATAGAAGAAGGCCCCCTACTGAGGTACTTATTGGTAAGACTATTGTTGTATGTATGTATGTATGTATGTATGTATGTATGTATGTATGTATGTATGTATGTATGTATGTATGTATTTATGTGTATGTGTGTGTGTGTGTGTATGTATGTATGTACGTATGTATGTATGTATGTATGTATGAGCACTTGTAATAGTGCTTTTTCAAGAAACTACTCAGAGGCGCTCCCGACTTCAGCGCAGGCACTGAATCGGAGTTTCACACCGAAACGCATGACCAATTGCGGATGAACGACTTGCTCACGGTCCCTATGCAGCGGCTTGAGCCCACAACCTTCCGACTCCAAGGCACGAAACAAACCCCCTAAACCACCACACCCTACAATGAATATCACTTAGGCATAATATAATGGCAACACTTTTGATGGCAGGGAAGTCGCCAGATACGACATTATCCACAATTATGACAAGACAGATTAACCAGATACGGGTGGTGTAGTGCAGAAACCAAACGGTGCAAATCCCGCTGCATAATTTGACGCAGGAAATTGGCTGCATATAAATGCAAATTGGCTTTGTTCAAATCCGGGGGCTGGCCTCTCAGCAGGCCTCGGGGTTAGATCAGTCCCCTTGTCTCAATTGCCGGTCGTAAATAGGCGCTAAAGGAGACGGCGTCGGCAGGCGACTTCCGGTCATAAACCCTTGTGTTATCCACTGTATCCAGTGATATTTTCATTAACGATAAGTGAAATTAGAACTGAAAATATTGATTTCCGTTAAGTATAACTATAACTGTAACTGAAATTATTTTAAGAACGAAAACTGAAATAGAACGGAAATTGAGCACACCGAACTGAAATTAGAATAAAAACGAAAATTAATTCTCGAACTGAAATTAATGAAAAAAATGGAAATTTTAGCTGACAGTTTTTCCGATGCAGCTGTGTTTGTTTAAAAGACGCACATACTTTCTGACTCTTACAACTTTTGTATCTTTTGCCTAGCATGTGCTTTACCACAGTTAGTTTATAAACAATTTTTCATTTGGACTTTCCCTGTAACTGTAAGTTTATAATTTTCAACTTCGCAACAAGACTGGAAATCACTTGGCCAAATGACGAAAATCATGTATTGGACTTTTTAAGTAGGTTGCTGCGAGGAATATGAAGGATATACACTGTTCGAAAGCTTGTCAAAACTAAATGGGGCGGGGGGTCCACGATACATGGGCATTTCTAAATGCGGACCATGGCCTGATGTGCCCCGCCCGGATCCGCCCCTGGTAGACCCTTCAGTGGAATACTATTAAGGAGAGTGTAGTAGCCTATTTTTAGAAAAACGTATGCCAAAGTCAAACAGGGCTCTTTAAAGTTACAGAAGCACATCGTTAATGAGAACGCTGAAACTCAAGTTGTAAAAAGAAGTATAACTGAAAATATATTCATACAAGAACTGAATTGAGAACTGAAATTATTTCGAAAACTGAATTAGAAGTATAACTGAAATTTTTTGAAGAACTGGAACTGAATTAGAACTGAAATTGAGACCATCCGAACTGAAATAGAAGTAAAACGGAAATTATTTCCTGAAGTAAAATATCACTGGTGTTATCCGACGTGCATTTTCGTCGCCGCCGCTCTACTGCGAACTGGCGCTGTATAAATTCTGTGTAAAAAGCGGTTGTCGCGATTGAAAATGCCCGTCGCCTGTCAGAAATAAGCTCGATTTAGATGCCTGTTCTGTTCGCACAAATTGGTCGGCAATTGCCGTCGTCGTCTGCGTGTTTCGCGCCGTTGTTCTGCCTTTGGCGGGAAAACGTGATACATACGTCCAGGGATGCCACTCTGGATTAAAAAAATTCAGATCCAGCCGAAGGAATGGCTAAAAAGCTATAAAAATACATTGAATTTTCGGACTTGAAATTTCTGGCTACCTCTTATTTTTAGTCCTTCAGGTCTCCAAAATTTCTAGATTTTTCCTATTTTTCCTTTCCAATTTTCAGATAATTTTGCTCAAATCTTCCTACTTTTTGCTCGTCTTTTGTATTTTTTACCGAAAAATTTCTTCTTTTTTTAAATGTCAGAAAAACCGCCGTGACAAAAAATTCTAGATCTTGACCAAAAAAGCACCTAGAAACCTAGACCGAAAAAACCCTAAATCTAGGTGAAAAAAGCTATGAGTGGCATCCCTGCATACGTTTTGGCGGGCATAACTTTGTGTTGGGATATTATATGGTATCCGTGGCTGTTGTGCCTCGGGCTGTATGCCACGCCGTCGTTGTATGTACACAGCGGCATTCATACGAATTGCCTTTGTGCTTTGTTGCAAATATTTTGCTAACTGCTAAACTGTTATTGGGCGGGAATTAGTTTTGTGATTAAACATTTCCCCGGGCTGTTGGTAAATTCGTGAGAAGTTGGACACGAAATTGGCGGGCAATTATGCGGAATGCCTGCATAATGGCGCCGTAATTGGCTGGCTGCCTGCCTGCGCCTCCAGCCACCGAGCTGGACATGAAGGGAGACGCGCAGTTTCGTTGGGCTCTCTCCAAAATTAACCTGCTTGACCTCGGCAAAACACTCGAAGCTATCTAATTTGTTAGTTGGCACGACATTTCTGCATCAGGCCTTTTCAAGCGAATCGAATCGTTTACTTTTATTATTCAGCGACGGCGGAGGTTGTAAATGTAGCCTAAACTGCTCCAGGCTGATGTTTTAAATGTGCGGGAGTTTTGGAACAGAGGGAAGGAGAGCGTGTTTACTTTGTATCATTGAGTGTTGTGTATGGAGAGAGAAAATGACTGCTATCAGTTGGTGTCACGTGCCGTTTGAGGGACATGGTAGCCATAGTTGGTTAGAGGGCTTGCTCAGTGCTCACCTTGTAGCATACTCATTTGGTTTGAGTCTCCCATAAGAATGATAATAGATGATGATGGTGGTGGTAGTGGTGGTGATGATGATGATACTTTTTAGTGGATTTGTACAGTGCCTCTTCAAGGGTACTACTCGGAGGCACTCCAAACCTCAGCACTGTCAGACATAGGCTAGCCGTCTTAGATGAGAGAGGAATGCCCGAGAATTACTGTGCAGGGCCATTGAAGGAGTCTTTCACTCCTAGCTTCCCATTTGCCATTGATTGATATTGGTGCTTAATAAATATACATAACAATAGTATTTATAGACGTACCAAATTTTATGAATAAAATGCAACTCTTGTAGATGCAAATGCTACTTTGCATAGATGCATCGTGCATGCTTGCAATCGTATAGGCCTACATGTCAGGGCTTCTTTTAAGTACCGGTAGTCTTTAGAACAGCCCCCCCCTTCTCTGCCATTCCCATCCTGCCCATGTTAAAATTATTCTAAATCGGATGACAATGAACATTTTTAACATAACAAAAGTACTTTTACAGCTGCACAAATTTGTTTAGAACTTGCCTTTTTGTGTAAACTGCACACGAACAAGCCCAGATACATGCGCACAAATGCAATATTACTTAGATGCAATCATGCAACGTGTGCTTTGATTGGTATGTATATGTATGATTGTTTGTGTACATAGACGTGTCTGCGTGTGTACTCTGGTAACACCAGTTTTCACATTAGCGCATTAGATGCTAATTCAAAATCCATTACGACATCGCTCGGTGAAAAAGCGCTACAAAAGGAACAATTTCCGGTTGTCACGGACTCTTTAGAATTCGAGATGACATGGCGCTGAATGCCAACGTTTTATCGTTGCGTATTGACATCCACGGTGTAGAAAAATTGCGTGCGCGTGGTCTCTTAGCAACGAGGCAGTGAAGAAGACGGTTGTCCTTTCTGATTTGAAAGTTCTGTCCATTTATACGAACCGGACAAATGGACGTCTCTGTTGTGGTTCTGCAGTAAGACTTTCTCGTGAATCGTTTTATCGTTTTCCAAATTCGAATCATCTCAGATTCTTCGGCGGCGAGCAAGGTCACGCTCCCGTACGGTGCCCCGCTAATCCCACAATTCCGTTCGTCCCCACCCTCCTTCCCATGTTCCTTTTATGTCCCGTCGGTAGTAATCGATGATTTCGAATTTCTGTTCGTCGTCTGCTCCATGCTGTATGCGTTGCAATGCGTCATGGGCGGCGGCTCATCTTTTCATGTTTTCTACGATTGCCCCCCCCCCTCAGCACAGGGGCCCCCTGTGGTGTCGGTGATCCATAAAGTGTTCTTTGAGATCGTGAGATGCATACATAGTAGGCCTACCAGGAAATCACGTTTGAATTCAACACTGCCCTCTTTTATCAGTCCTTGTGCATCATGATTGCCACCATCACATCACAACCATACCGCCGTCATCATTATCATCGTCGTCATGATCATCATTGTCGTCATCATCATCATCATCATCATTACCCCTACCTGTTAGTCCTCCTCTTTGTCGTTGTCATTTGACATCAACACGAACAACATCATCATCATTATCATCATCGCTAGTTCCTTCAGCCAGCCATAAATAGGCTACATGACGATGATCGGTGGAAAGTAAATGATCACCATCTTTTCTTCATCATTTTGTTGTAATTATTTAGCGCCGTTTCTAGTTCCTACGCAGATGTGTGTGTCTGTGTGTGGGGTGGTAAACGAGTTTACCTTTAGGATAGACACACAGCGTTTTCAATGTTCCTGTGTTTATCTGGCTGCTGTCTGTCTGTCTTCCTTCTTGTCATGTGTGCAGCTAGGGGTGATAGAGTGAAATGGAGACAGGGCTTTAAGTGTAATCCCGCCTTTTCTTTGATCTTCTAAGAGGGGAGAGGGGTGGGGTGGGGTGGGGGGGGGGGGGTAAGGAGGTGTAGGTTGAGAAGAGATGCTGAGCTTTTTTTCCCTTCCAGTCAATAGCTACCACCTTGCTCGTCTCTTCGTCCCTCTTCTGTCCATGATTGCCTCTCTTCTTTCCTTCCTTCCTTCCGTCCGTCCTTCCTTCCTTCCTTTCCTCAAAAGCACCAGATTTAAGGCTTAAGCGCTGAGAAATGAATCCACATACACTGAATAGTTTCTCTAATAAATATATTGCATGCATATTATTTCATATAATTATATATTTATATAGTGTATATTGTACATGTATGCTATATGTGTGTATATATATATTATATAATATATATGTATATATGCTGCCTGCATTCATACATACATACACATACGCATGTATGTATATATGTGTGCAAAACTGTGCATACATGTATATGCATTTGTATATATGTAGCAGCTTCACCTGTTTGCTGTTTGACAGCCATGTGGAGAAAATCAATCTGATGCAAGCAGAAGTTCTTATGTTCCACCATGTATTCTTTTCTATTATTACAGTGTCTGCGCCTTCAGTTAGAAGTCTATGGTTAAAAATAGATGTTTATATATATATATATATATATATATATATTTCTGTGTATATACATTGCATATACAGAATATTATACATACCGGCTACACGGACTGTCGGACACTATATATATATACATATATACATATATATATATATATACATGTATATAATTATATTGTATATTATGTTTGTGTATTATATATTTAGTCTCTGTGCCTTTAGTTAGAAGTCTATTATATAACTAGGCATGTCTTTTTTGTTACGTGTATGCATAAAATAAAGCGGGTGCCTTATTGGAGATGTTTTTTATAATTAGATGCAGTTCATCAAACGTCCTGTTGCTTCTTTAAGTTTTTTCAATCTACACTGGTTAATCCCCGTTATGTCTGGACAGCCAGTCTAGATTTGTTTGGAGTTTTTGTTACTACTATTCATTGTATTTTTATTTTTGATATTATGAATACATTCGTGTTTTATTTCATTTTCATATGTATAATTTTGATTTTTAAAACACTAGACATCGATCGATGGTGGGCTAATATTACCAAAATTAATGTGGTCAACATATCTAGAGATTAGCGTGGATGACAGAGCGGCAGTCTATGGTATAATAGAGACATTAATGAATATTAAATATTATTAAATTGGAAGCAAAAGAAGCAAAGAAGGAAGGGAACAGGGATAGGGTAAAAACGTTGAATAAGACCTTCCAAAGGAAGGCAAGGGAGGATAAAGAAAACCATCTCAACGAAATGTGCAGAGAACTGGAGGAAGAAGGAAAGAAAGGAAGAACTAAAGAACTGTTCGCAAAGATGAAGGAAATAACAAAGACAGCAGGCCCTAGAATGGGTTCACTCAAGTCGAAGGATGGGAAGATAATAGGAGATGAGGAGGAGATAAAGGAAAGGTGGAGAGAGTATACGGAAGAGCTGTACATGGAAGATGAATGTGTCAAGAAGGAAAACATCAAAATAGAGGAAGTTGAGAACGAACCAGATATATTGGAGGTAGAGGTGGAGTGGGCGATAAAACAGCTCAAGGACAACAAAGCGCCAGGACATGATGGAATACCTATAGAACTGGTAAAAGCGGGAGATGAAGCAGTGGTGAGAACTATTACAAAACTATGCAATCAAATCTGGAAAACTGGGCAGTGGCCGGAGGATTGGAAAAGGTCCGTGTTCATACCAATATTCAAGAAAGGAGATGCGAGAGAGTGTGGAAATTATCGAACGATAGCGATGATATCGCACACGAGCAAAATACTCCTCAAAATAATCCACAAAAGAATGGAGAAGACAATCGAAAGGGAATTACCAGCCAACCAAGCGGGATTCAGGAAGGCGCGAGGAACGCGCGATCACATCGCCAATATAAGGTGGATTATGGAGAGACAGAGGGAATACGGGCAACAGGTGCATATGTGTTTTATAGACTATAGCAAGGCATTTGATTGCATAGACCATACACTACTGTGGCAGACGCTAATTGAGATGGGAATTCCGAAGCATTTGATTAAACTACTACAGGGCCTCTATGTGGATCAAGAAGCGGTAATAAGAACTGAATATGGTGACACAGGGAAATTTAAAATAAGGAAAGGAGTGAGGCAGGGGTGCATTTTGTCCCCTTTCCTGTTCAATCTGTATGCCGAGAGAATTATGAGGAGGGCTGGATTGGAGGAGGCAACAGAGGGGGTAAGGATAGCGGGGAAAATACTGAATAATCTGAGGTACGCCGATGATACGACATTATTGGCGGGTAAGAGGGACGACCTAGTCAAGTTAATAAGAAGAGTCAGGAAGGAAAGCGAAAAGGCGGGACTATACTTCAATGTAAAGAAAACAAAGGTTATGACAACTGCAACATGGAAAAACTTTGAGGTGGATGGAGAAACGATAGAGGTAGTATCGAGGTTCACATTCCTGGGATCTATGATAGAGAAGGAGGGAAGAAGTGATATGGAAATAAGGAGGAGGGTAACAATGGGGAAAACGGCAATGAACGGTCTGGAAAAGATTTGGAAGGACAAATACGTGAGCAGGGAAACAAAGAAAAGACTGGTAAGAGCACTGATCTTCCCAGTCGTCCTATATGGATGCGAGACATGGACAAAGACACGGGATATGGAAAAGAAAATCAACACGTGTGAGATGTGGATTTGGAGAAAGATGCTAAGGATTTCATGGACGGAGAAGAGAACTAACGAATCGGTGCGCGAGGAGCTCGGAATAGAGAGGGAGGAGACACTGCAGCAAACAGCAACTTGGAGGAAATTGAGCTACTTCGGCCATGTGATGAGATCTAACGGTTTGGAAAAGGAGCTGATGACGGCATGCGGTGAGGGAAGGAGAAGATGCGGAAGACCAAGGAAGAAATGGTTGGATGAAGTACAGGAAAAGTCTGGCATGAGACTGGAGGAACTAAGAGAGGCGACTAGGGAGAGGATCAACTGGAGAGGATGCACCAGGGCTTTCGCCAGAGCTCCAGTAGCTGACGGCACCAGGTGACCAGGTGTGATTAAATTGGAAGTTTTATATAACAGCTCTTCAGTCTTCAAGGTAGGCTGTTCAAAAGCTCTCCCAGCCCAACCCCGGCTAAATAGGACAGTTTGAGATTCTTCAAGAACAAAGAGGAATGGCCCCTGGCCCTGGGTAATAAGCACAGTGTAACTGGGAGGCCATTCCAGGTGGTAGGTATTTAATGTTATTGGAGTATCCAGTATTGTATTGTATTTAAACATGTCTTAGGCACCTCTAGTAGGGTGAACCATTAAGAAATGCTCCCATATACAAGGCCCTGTGAAAAGAAGCAGATTTTGAGAAGAGAGGACTTAGATTGCCAGACAGTATTGTAGAGCTAATATTAGAAAGCCTAGTTGTTTTGGTTATCATTTTCATTTTATTATGCATTATTTTATTATAGATCTTTTACTGTATTGAATTATTATTATGTGTTATTTTCTGTTTGCGTTTCAACACCGTTTTTGAGCAGTGGCGTTAATTTTGAAAGGTGGTTAGTTGGCGAAAGAAGAAAATTGACTGTTCATCGGGTCTGTGGTGTATATTACTCGTCAGTTGGTGGTTGGTGTTGGTGGTTGGTGTGCATTTGGAAGTGTTCTGCTGCTGTACTGTCTTCGGCTGGTTCCACTTAGAAGAACAGCTGCTGCTGCTGCTGCTGCTGCTGCTGTGCTCTAGTCTTAGTTTTCTGGTTTTTATTTGCTGTGGGATGTTTTGTGATGGTTACATCTCTGTGTTGTGGGGCTATAATATGCATGCATGTGTGTGTTTGTGTGTGTATGTAATACTATGTATGTATGTATGTATGTATGTATGTATGTATGTATGTATGTATGTATGTATGTATGTATGTATGTATGTATGCATACGTGTGTGTATGTATGTGTGATTGTATGTATGTGTATTCATTAGATGCATTTATATAGCGCCTCTTCAAGGGCGCTACTCAGGCATGTATATATATATATATATATATATATATATGCATGTGTGCGGTATGTGTATATATGCATTTGTGTATGTATCCATATTTTTATGTATGTGTATTATTGTGTATAGAATATATATTTATATGTATGTGTATACTGCTAGCCTATATGTGTGGATTTTCATGTATGTATGCATATGCTTATGTAGATGTGTTTGTATGTATTGTATATGGGAACAGTTATGCATTGCAATGTAATTCAAAGACCGCTAAAAGCTGCAATGTAAATTGTTTACATTTAGATAGGTGGTTGCCATCCATTCTGCTTGACAACCTGTGGCAACAGAATACAGAATGCTCCTGGATAACGTTGTCATGGTTTTTTCATAGTTGTTTAAAACGGTTTTTGTTTTTTATTCGCTCCCAAAAAACGTGGTTTTTTCCCCATCGTTTTATTCCGTTTTTTATGTAACGATATTTATTTATTTTCTGTCTCTTATTATTTTCCTTAATTTTATTTTTTCCTGATATTCCTTACGTTTTCAGCCCGATTTGAAGGTTTCAGCTAACTGTTGTCATTATTTAATTGTCTAACGTCATCATTTAAGACAGGGGTGTCAAAGAGCTGGCCCGCGGGCCATTTCTGGCCCGCCGACGATTATTTTTTGGCCCGCGGACCCTTCCCTAAAGATTAAAAAATTCGAGAATAAAAGTTTAATTTTTTATATTTTACAGTCAGCGCCAAATACATGGAGGTTTTGTCTTACTGACGTCATTTTTGCTCAGACGCACAGCTCTGTGTAGAGTCTGTAGACTGTGTAAAGTGTGTATCTATGGTTTCTGGTTGGTTGCCTGTTAACAAAATTATGAAAGTTACGAAGCACTTAGATTATTTAAAATGTTCTGGGAATTGGCTGACCAAGCCCGAAGTTCCCTCTCAGATCTCTACCCAATTTTGCTCGGGAAGCTTCGACACCCTGGCCCGCCACTTGTTGGAAGATGTTCATACTGGCCCGCCACTTGTTGGAAGACGCTCGCACTGGCCCGCCGCTAAAAAAGGTTTGACACCCTGATTTAAGAGATACATGTAGCAGGTAAACAAGGGTTTTAATTTTAAAATGCCGTTTAAGATGTAAAAAGTCAAATTATTTTCCAGTTCCGCTTTTTACCGTTTTTTTCTCTTGAATAAAACGACGTTTTTTTCCGGTTTTTTTAAATTCCGTTTCCATCGTTTTTTTATATCTATGTTTTTTTGCATACAGTCATGACGTTGCTATGGTTTCTTACTTTCAGATCATATCGTCATGACGTTGTCTCTCGTGTCACATGGTCAGGACTTCCTCTCAACGAACTTCACGTTCTTCGACTGCTCGCTGCACTCCACGTAATTATAATTAAAATCATTTTACTACTTAAAAATAACTATATATATATATATATAAAATATATATAACTGAGCTATGAAATGGTAAAAAAATTAATATTACATACAATTGTGTGTTTGTATGTGTTTGTATGTGCACTTGTTATAGCGCCCCTTCAAGCTCTCTCCTCAGAAGTGCTCTAGACTGCAGCGCAGACACTGCATCGGAGTTTCACACTGAAGCACTGAACAATTGCGAGTGAAGAACTTGCCCAAGGTCCCTACAGCGACTTGTGACAGTATTGTCTGCGTATGGGAGCCACTACAGTTAAGACTGTCTGATATATGCAGGACGACGAATGTGGCCTAGAGCTATACACTGCAGGAACTGGTGAGGTTGCTGGACAAACTTGAACAGTGGCACCGAAAACTGGTTTTGCTCTGATATCAGACACTACACGTTTGTGAGCGTTCTAGCAAGCACTAGTGTCTGCAGACACGTTACCCTTTCAGGTGAACCTCACGTCATGTACATTATTCGACATGTATATTATTTCCAACTAAATTTTGCATATGAAATTATTCCCCGTTGCGTCGTTCGATCAATCATTTTGCGCAGATAATATGCAGAGGACGGTCATCGGACATAAGTGATGCATGATATTATTTTATGCACCGGGCATAAGGGGTCGCTTTCGTGGCAGAGCTGGGAGTTTAAAAATACACGACCAGAACGCTGGTTCCGAGGAGGAGGAGGAAGCGGACGAGGGGAGAATGGTATGCGTGGTCAGTCGCAGCTTACTTACAATCGTATGCTCAAGGGACGACCGACAACGACGACGACGACGAGATGGTGATGATTATGATGACGACGACGACGAGGCACCTGGTCATCCATCATCCCTGGCGATCGGTCAGTGACTGGCGACTTGACAGGCGCAGAGACGGGCGATACTACCGGCTGCGCATATGAAAACTGCCGCCGCCGTTTCTGCTGCAGTAGCGCGGTTTTTGTTGTTGTTGCGATATTAATAAAGTTCCCTACGCCATCGCCATCGCCACCGCCGCCATTGCTGATATTAATCTGCCAACCCGCTTCTTCGCCGTCGTCCGCCGATATTAGTCTGGTATACCGCGTTCGCTGGCTCGCAGCTCGCTCGGAACTCGCTCGGAGGAGACGTATTCATTCGTCTTCCGGCCGCCATCGATTTTCCGTCACTCGTGACGCGCCGGTGACGCGTCAAACGATAGGTGTCGTGTCCTACGTGACGCTGCTCCATGTGACAGGCTGCGTGACAGCTAAAACACAGCCAGCGCCGGTGGGGACGGGGTGGGGAGGGGTGTTGCGGGTGTCGGATTGCAGTAATTGGATTCTGCCATTTACCCTCTGCTTCCACCCTATCACTCCCTAGTCGACGTGGCTAAGAATAGGGTGCCATCGCTAGGACCATGGTGGGGGTTGAGCTGGGAAGTGGTGGTGGTGGTGGCACTATGAGCCTGTATATGGTTACACTGTTGTGGTCGTAAGTTCAGATGCCAGTGACAGAGAGAGGCATTCCTGTTTGCATCTGCGTTGTCCTACAAGATGTTAACTCGATGAAGAAAGCAAATGTCAGCGAATTTGAATGAATGAGTGTAAAGCTTTCAAGTTGTCATTGTGGTGATAAGAATCAGAAGCGGAAGAAGAAGAAGAGGAGGAAGAAGAGGAGGAAGAAGAGTAGGAGGAAGAAGAGGAAGAGGAAGAGGAGAAGCTATCCTATCCAGATTCTATTCAGGTTCCACCAGACTACCACCAACCCTACCATCACCGACAACCACCGTAGCACCACACTGTCTCCTCGGCTTGACCTCCAGGATTTTGACCTGGCAACGGAACGAAAACGGCACCTCTGGCTATTGCGGACTTGATTTTGATATAGCACCGGTGAATAAGCTGGTCTCTCTGACATGGCTTTCTCGAATTACATTTATATGCGTTCACGCATATTCATATGCATATTCATACATATGCATTTATCCATATTCATACACATGTATGTATACATACATATTCATACTTATGCATTTGTGCATATTCTTACTTATGTATCATACATTATTCACATAATATGTGAATAATGTATGATACATGTATGAATTGTATGATGCATGAGTATGCATGAATGCATATATTATATGCATTCATGCATACTCATGAGAATGCATTCATAGATAATGCATGCAATTAGTTTGCAGAATGCATTTGAATTAATTATATTGGCATATTATTTATTGCTACTATTGTTATTATTATTATTATATTTATTATTATTATTTTTATTATTATTACGTGTATAAACTACGAGTGGACGACGCACTCATTCGTCTGTGCTGAAACTGAGATGCCGACGACGTTGAAATGAAAAATTAGATGGATCTTATCTGCGACAGGCGTTTCCTGCAAGTGTTTATCCTCTCTAGTCAACTTGAACCTGAAAGGTCAGCACAGACACGGTGGCACTGCTTCCTTATAACATGAATCACTGTGACGGGAATTCTCTTATATTGCATGCCTTCGGTCATGTAAACACGACGAAATGAAATAAAACCGAGCTTCCTAAAAAAAACAACTGTAAAAAAGGTCTGCTTCGTACAATCGTGTTATTGCGTTGACTTGATGCGTTGGTTGCGGACGGTCTGTTTATATATTGCTGGATGGTATTGTGTTGAGTTCGGCTGGATCTACAATAACGGTACACGTTGTCGTTTAGGGTGTGGCACCTGATTAACCCTATCCCGACCAAAGTGTAGTGAATGGTTACAGAAATCCTATACCTGTGGTCATGAAAGGGTTAAACCATGTGTGCTGTTGTTATTTCTTTGTGATGTGGTCAGGAAAGGGTTAAACCGTGTGTATGCTGTTCTTATTTCTTTGTGGTGTGGTCAGGAAAGGGTTAAACCATGTGTATGCTGTTCTTATTTCTTTGTCATGTGGTCAGGAAAGGGTTAAACCATTTGTACGCTGTTATTATTTCTTTGTCATGTGGTCAGGAAAGGGTTAAACCATGTGTATGCTGTTTGTAGCGTTTATCTAACTAGGCCGTGAATTCGAGTTAGAAAATTACTGGACTCCTAATATCATAGCACAAGAGAACCAATATTAATAATGAAATATATATTTAAAATAGAAAGTCAACATACATCAATGCCGTAACCTAATTACTTATTTGGCGTTGATTATTAATAATTATTATATTCTAATTATTCTTATCTGATCTTGACAGATGAAAGTTTCTTCGGAATATAGTTCAGCTTCTTGTGTAAACTGTCTTGCTCGAAGTTCGATGAATATGCAACCATGTGCTTCGAATATGATGTGTGAGAATAATTTCACTGTAGAAGAATTCGGTCTATGACGAACCGAGTCATCTCCAATGTTTATGTAGATTCACAACACCACCATCAGCCGTTGAATTCAAATAAATGTGATGCGTCGCAATGCAGGCGAACACACACAAGTCACCGATCACCCAAAGTGATACTCGACAACGTCTGAATATTCTTCCAACCAACCGTCAATCGTTCCACAACCACACACGTCTTGACCAAAAGGTTCCAAAACGAGCCACCAGAATCTATTCAGCAGAATTCTGTCTCGCAACCTATTGTCCTCACACGACGCTTCAATATTCTATTGACCACGTCCAACAACTCTCTTCCTGGCCGCCAAATATAACTTTTAGAGAAGATTGTTTCTACAATCCAACTCTCTCTTTTGACGTTCATGCACAGGAATCCCTTATTCCTGTTTCAAAATCCTCTGACGTGTAACTTTTCGGTTTTAAATCGATTTCCACGTCCCTGATTCGTCTATTTACTTTTAACCGTCAATGTCAAGGTAATTGCCATGACAACGTCATGACGTCACGTTGCGTTGCTAAGTTACCACATCACGTGACTTATAATTTCAAGTTATATTGCTCATTTTCGCCAAATGATTAAATAACTAAACAACGCCAGTAATTACTCTATCTTAACTCTTACCTATAATTAAGAATTAATATTGATAACAAATTAGTTTAATCGATAATAGCGCAATAATTCGCTACAAATACCCCTCCTTCGAAAGTCTGTAATCAGGCTTTAACAACTTACCTAATTATCTATTCACTACTTTTTCATCAACTTCCTTACTCTACCTTACAATACAACACAACATAACTGAATTATATCTTATCTACATCTAATCAGTACTTACTATTGACTTACTTAAGTACTAGGTCAAACCTCTACTCAAATAATCAGAAACTACATTACTGCTTCCCTTAATGTATCGAATTGTAAAGCAATAATTTTGAAGGGCAAGACTCCACCTCATCACTCGTGCATTCTTCATCCTCCCTTCTTTCATGTATTGTAGTCCACAGTGGTCAGTCTCGATCACAAACTTTCTTCCACACATGTATCGATCAAATCTACTGATTCCCCACATTATGGCTAGACATTCCCTCTCTTCTACTGAGTATCGCATCTCTCTTTCCAATAGTTTCCTACTAGCATATGCAATTGGATGGTTTGTTCCTTCATACTGCTGAATAAGAACACAACCTATTCCTTTTCCTGATGCATCTGTCTGTATAATGAATTCCTTCTCGAGATCTGGCAACCTAAGGATTGGTGTCTTGGCTAGTGCTTCTTTCAACTGCTTAAAACTTTCACCTAATTCCTGGTTCCATTCAACAGTATTAGGAGCAGACTTATTGGTTAAGTCGCTCAACGGAGCCATTACTTCTGCGCAATGTGGAATAAATTTTCGATAATAATTTATTGCTCCTATGAAACTTCTCACTTGTCTCTTTGTCTTTGGTTGTGGCATGTCCACAATCTTATCAACAGATTCTCCCTTAGGGCTAATATCGTCGTTGTCCAATGTATGGCCTAGAAAATCTATTCTGCCATATCCCAATGAACACTTCTTAGGCTTCAATGTCAAATGAGCCTTCCTCACTCTCATGAAAAACTCTCTTAACGTCTTCATATGTTCATCCCAACCTCTTGTATGAGCAAGTATATCATCCACATAGCTCTCCAAGTTCTCTGTTCCATATAGTATTTTTCGTATCAATCGATTGTAACTGGACGCACTATTGACCAGTCCAAATGGAAGTACATTAAATCTATACAATCCACTCGCACAGATAAATGTCGTCAAGTCTTTCGATTCTTCACTCATTGGTATCTGCCAATACCCTTTGCAGAAATCGAATTTACTATACACCTTGCTTCCACTGAGTTTGTTGAAAATATCCTCATTCGACATCATTGGTTCTGGATCGAATACTGTCACTTTGTTGAGTTGTTTATAATTGCAGCAAAGTCTATTACTTCCATCTGCCTTCTTAACAACTACCAGTGGCGCTGCATACGCTGCTTCTGATCTTTCTATAATTCCATTTTCCAACATCGTCTCTAATTCCTTGTTTATCTCCGCTTGAAGATGATATGGCGTTGGATAAGCTCGCAACCGAATCGGTTCATCACTCGTCAGATGAATCTCGTGCTTAACCATATCTGTCCTTCCTGGTTTATCACTGAATATGTCTTCATATTCTCTCAATAATCCCTCTAACTCTCTTTTCTGTTTTTCTTCCAATTTAGGATTGATATCCACATCTTTGTAAGTTTCCGTTTGTTTGCTTACATATAAACTCAATATTTCTTCATCTTCATCTTCACCATCTTTACCATCATGTACTATCGCCGATACGTACGCTGACGTTTCTACATCATCCTCTCCTTCATTTCTCTCATAATACTTTTTCAGTATATTGATGTGGTACGTTTTGAGTTTTCCACCCTCAATTTCCACTTTGTAATCATAATCTCCTATTTTACCTCTCACCACATATGGTCCCTGCCATTTAACAAGCATTTTATTGTTACAACTGGGTAACAGCAATAAAACCTTATCTCCTACATCCAACTTTCTGTAACGTGCCTTCTTATCATAATACTTCTTGTTCTTGTCATTGGCTTTATGTATGGCCTTCTGTGCCATGTCACATGTTTCTTCTATTCTTTCTCTCAAATCAGTCATGTATGAATAAACATCTTTTACTTCATCTTCCACTTTCTCATTTGTCCAAAGTTTCTTTAATATCTGTATCGGTCCCCTACATGACCTTCCAAAGATTAATTCAAAGGGTGTGAACCCGTGATTTTCATGTACAGTATCACGTAATGCGAACAACAAAGGTGCCAGGTATCTATCCCATTCCTTGACCTGTTCACCTATCAACTTTCTCAACGTTGCTTTGATTGTCCCATTAAGTCTCTCCACACATCCATTTCCCATAGCATGGTACGGGCTAGTAAAAGTATGCTTGATTAACAACATCTTGTTAACCTCAGCCATCAGTTCTGAAGTGAATTGGCTTCCCCTGTCAGTATGGATTTTCTGAGGTACCCCCATACGACAATAAAAATTGAACAAGGCTTCAGCCACCTCCTCTGTAGTTATACCTTTAAGCGGAATTGCTTCTGGGTATCTGGTACTCAAATCAATTATCGTTAATATATAACGATAGCCCCTTGATGACATCGGCTCTATCACTCCGATAATGTCTACACAGACATGTTTGAATGGTACATCTAGTACCGGAAGATGTCCCATCGGTGCTCTGTAATTCACCTTTTTGTCCACCGACTTTTGGCATATATCACAGCTCAGGACATACCTTCTAATATCTTGTCCTATCGATGGCCAATAAAATTCATCCACAATCTTATCATGAGTTTTCTTCATACCCAGATGTGCTGACAATAGCGAGTTATGGGCCACTGCTAATACTTTATCTCTAAGTTCTTTCGGGACCATTAATTGCCACTTTGCATCATCTTTCGATTTCTCCTTGAATCTTCTATACAACAGTCCGTTCTTCTTCACATAAAGAACCTCTTCTGTTATATTGTCATCATCACTCCAAGCTATTGCTTTGTTCCAAATTTTCTTCAAAGTTTCATCTTTCCTTTGTAATTCTTGGATTTCCTTCGTCGTTATATTCAAATTCGGCATTTCAGTGACTTTCAGCGGTTTGTATCTAGTTACTTTCTTAGACTCCGCTCTGGTTTCCACTGCTGCTGTCATTTGCCGTACGTCATCACTCTCTACGACGTCATCCATTACATCATCACTTAATTCGTTCTTGACGTCACACACAAAACGAACTTTCTTTTTAACTCTTTGTCCTTGTGATTCCACACTCAAGGATTTCTCAATTATTCTTTTTATTATCAATCCTTTCCGATCTCTCATCTTTATTCTCGGTATCTTCTTTATCATTCTGATCACATTTAATCACGTCATCTGTAGTGTCATTTACTACTAGATATTTTAAACCTTTGATCCGACCGATAATTACTGGTTTCACCGGTTCCTTCATCACCATCGCTTCAACGTTCCCGGTAAAATATTCGCTTTCAATATTAATCCTTGCTGTCGGAAAATTTCTCAATGTTCCATCGACTAATATGCATTGCGTTTCTCTTCCCGTGAAATCGCTATCATTGACTAGTGATCTCTTTATAATGCATGTACTCGATCCCGAGTCATACAAACAACTAGTACTCATTCCATTCACCTTTATCTGACCTTCATTTTTATTCTCTAAGTCACTGTAGTCATCTCTCCTTTCTTTAACCACAGTACTTGCTGCCATCTGTATTGGTAATCCCTCTTTACTTCCTTCGACTTTATCTTCCACGTCTCTTGCAACTTCGCCTAATTTTAACATTTCATTTGCTTGCGCTATCTTGTATACTCTGTTCTCGTAGATTTGCACAGCTGCTGCTGTATGTTTAACAACTCCCTTTTGTTTGTGCACACAATCGTACGCTTTGTGCCCGTTTCTGCCGCACGCGAAACAAGTTATCTTATGCTCAGCCGCCTGTTCTCTTTCACGACTGAATCCTCTGTTCATATTCCCACTATTGTTCATATCTCTGTTATGTCTTATTTCTCCTCTCCCTCTATTCATGTTTCCATTAAATCTCTCTCTAGATTTATCATCGAACTGTTTCACATTCGGTCTTTCGTTACTGAATTTTCCTGTAGGTCGCAAATTACTCTCAGCATATTTATATCCGTGTGCTTCGATATACGACTCTGCACAACTCAAGGTGTCCTCTAAACTCATCTTACCTTTTTCCTTGATAAACATCTTGAGTTCATTGCTGCATGTCAGAAAAAATTGATCCTTCAATAACAGACCCTCCATTCCTTCATAAGTTTTCTCGAATCCGGCCTGCAGTAACCACTGCTGCATATATCTCCTCAACCTATGCACAAAGTTCGAAGGTGTCTCACCTGATTCCATTTTACTCGTCTTAAATTTGGTGCGGTATCCACCCTCTGTCAATTGAAATCTCTTTAATAGGTGTTTCTTCAAACACTCGTAACTCTGCGTTTCCTCCGTCGATAATCTTTGATATACCTCTAGCGCTTTTCCTTCAAGATGCTTAGCCAACATCAGAGACCAATTCTCTGTTGCTACTTCGCATGCTGCGCACGTCCTTTCAAATCTTAAAAGATACGCATCCAGGCAATCTTTATTTTCGTTAAATATAGGAAACTTGATGTCCTTCATCCCTTTATTATGGTTATGGTTTCTTTGGTACGAATCATCGCCAACCATCGTGAACGTGGCTTCACCTCGATTCTGACAATTCCTAGAATCTATCTCCTTAATTCTCATTTCACATTCAAGCCTTTTGATTTCCAGATCCATATTTAGCCTAGCCTGACATTCGGCTGCTTCCCGTTCAAGTCTGGCCTCATTCACTCGACTTTCTCGTTCAAGTCTGGCATTATTCGCCTCTCAAGTCTGGCGTCATTCGCCTCTCTTTCAAGTCTGGCGTCATTCGCCTCTCTTTCAAGTCTGGCGTCATTCGCCTCTCTTTCAAGTCTGGCGTCATTCGCCTCTCTTTCAAGTCTGGCATCCGCTATCCTCGCCAATTCTAATTCTTGTGCTCTAAGAGCTTTTGCCTCTTCTTGTGCTCTGGCTGCTTGTGCCTCTTCTCGTGCAGCTTTTGCCTCTGCTCTTGCTTCACATTCTTTCTTCTCCTCTCTCTCCTCAATTCTCTGTCGTCGCTGTTCGTCTTGTCTTTCTTTGACAAACTCTTTCAACTGTTCTCCCTCGTACTGCAACAGTTTTCCCATGTCAAGCCACGTCTTTAAATCTGCGCCAGTGGACATCTTTCTCCTTACTCACTTACTTTTTGCTAAGTGGTAATATTCACAAATAGCTATACGCTATTAAATCTTCAAATCCTACGATTTACAATCCAATAATTATTCCACAATAATTATCAACGCTAGTGTGGCCTCTTAGCCACAACTAATATATATAGTCTGCGGTATCAGAATTTAACGCACCTAACGTAACGCCTTCCTACGCATAGGCTAACTCACGCCGTACAAGCGCTGCAATGTTTAAATAAATTTCCATTATATCGGTAAAGTCTCTTGAAATTAATTGTCAGTAATGTTCAATATATCATCAATTTTAAACTGCTAATAATCCCGACACGGGCCTTCCACATGTAGCGTTTATCTAACTAGGCCGTGAATTCGAGTTAGAAAATTACTGGACTCCTAATATCATAGCACAAGAGAACCAATATTAATAATGAAATATATATTTAAAATAGAAAGTCAACATACATCAATGCCGTAACCTAATTACTTATTTGGCGTTGATTATTAATAATTATTATATTCTAATTATTCTTATCTGATCTTGACAGATGAAAGTTTCTTCGGAATATAGTTCAGCTTCTTGTGTAAACTGTCTTGCTCGAAGTTCGATGAATATGCAACCATGTGCTTCGAATATGATGTGTGAGAATAATTTCACTGTAGAAGAATTCGGTCTATGACGAACCGAGTCATCTCCAATGTTTATGTAGATTCACAACACCACCATCAGCCGTTGAATTCAAATAAATGTGATGCGTCGCAATGCAGGCGAACACACACAAGTCACCGATCACCCAAAGTGATACTCCACAACGTCTGAATATTCTTCCAACCAACCGTCAATCGTTCCACAACCACACACGTCTTGACCAAAAGGTTCCAAAACGAGCCACCAGAATCTATTCAGCAGAATTCTGTCTCGCAACCTATTGTCCTCACACGACGCTTCAATATTCTATTGACCACGTCCAACAACTCTCTTCCTGGCCGCCAAATATAACTTTTAGAGAAGATTGTTTCTACAATCCAACTCTCTCTTTTGACGTTCATGCACAGGAATCCCTTATTCCTGTTTCAAAATCCTCTGACGTGTAACTTTTCGGTTTTAAATCGATTTCCACGTCCCTGATTCGTCTATTTACTTTTAACCGTCAATGTCAAGGTAATTGCCATGACAACGTCATGACGTCACGTTGCGTTGCTAAGTTACCACATCACGTGACTTATAATTTCAAGTTATATTGCTCATTTTCGCCAAATGATTAAATAACTAAACAACGCCAGTAATTACTCTATCTTAACTCTTACCTATAATTAAGAATTAATATTGATAACAAATTAGTTTAATCGATAATAGCGCAATAATTCGCTACACTGTTATTGTTTCTTTGAGATATGGTCAAGAAAGGGTTAAACCATGTGTATTATGTTATTGTTTCTTTGTGATGTGGTCAGGAAAGGGTTAAACCATGTGTATGCTGTTATTATTTCTTTGTGATGTGTTGCAGGTGTACGCGTTGTACAAGCAGTGACTTTCCGTGTACGTGGTGCGTGGAACATCATCGCTGTACAGGCAACAAAGAGGAATGTGGAGGCGATATCCTTGTCACTGGAAGACGTGTAAGACCTCGAATACATGTCGACCCTGCCTGCCTGTCTGTCTATATGTCTCTGTCTGTATGTCTCCAATGTCTGTCTGTATGCCTGCCTGCTTGTCTGTCTGTGTGTCTGTCTGTCTGTCTGTCTGTCTGTCTGCCTACCTGTCTGTTCATCTATCTGTCTGTCTGCCTGCTTGTCAGCCTGCCTGTCTGTCTGCCTATCTGTCTGTTCATCTATCTGTCTGTCTACCTGCCTGCTTGTCTGTCTGTCTGTTATTATTTCTGTCTGTCTGCCTACCTGTCTGTTTATCTATCTATCTGTCTGCCTGCCTGCTTGTCGACCTGCCTGCTACTCCATCTTTCTGTCTATCTGCCTGCCTGTTTTGTCTCTCTGTCTGCCTACCTGTCAGTCTGTCTCTGTTTGCCTGCCTGCTTGTCCTTCAGTATCAGTCTCTATCGTTGAATGTTGCTTTCTGTTTGTCTGTCTTTCCTTTCATTTGTTTTCTCTTCTGCTGCTATTTTCTTTCTATTTTTTTAGCCGTTATTCTATTCTTGATGAATTTCAATCCAGGTGCGAGGAAGAAGCGACATGCCTGGCCCAACGTATTGTCCGCGAATTGAAACCGAAGGAAACTCCTCAGAGATCCTTATATCATCAGGGTCAGAGATCAGCCTCAAGGTCATGGCCGTTCATCTGCAGGCAAGTGCTAGATTTTCTTGAGGGTTTTAAGTTACAGTTTGGTTTGAGATATTAAAAGTTTTTATAATGATTTAGCAGAATGAGCAGATGCTTAAATGTAATTTTTTTGGCCTTTACAGATACAGGCAAGTGCTGCATCGCTTGAGTATTTTAACAGTTCGGTTTGGGTTAGTTAAACTTTGTATAAATGGTTTAAAAATAGAGAAATATAATGATGTTTTTGTCTGTTTGAGTTCGTTTAAATTGTAATTTTAACCCTTTAATGCCGGAGGGTACAGGATTTTCCATACCATTTACTGCCATCTCGGCATTAAAGGGTTAACCGTTCGTCTGATATTTTCTATCTTTGATTTGCGTTGTGATTTGTTTTAGGATTTCCAATCGATGTTCAAGTGCTACTTCAACTTCAACCGCGGAGAAGAGAGAAACGCTCGTCTGCGCCAAGATGTCCGAGGAAACACGTTCATAGAATGTGACCCAGTTCTCGTTAGTATTCATAGAATGTGACCCGGTTCTCGTTAGTATTCATAGAATGTGACCCAGTTCTCGTTAGTATTCGTAGAATGTGACCCAGTTCTCGTTAGTATTCATAGAATGGGACCCAGTTCTCGTTAGTATTCATAGAATGTGACCCAGTTCTCGTTAGTATTCATAGAATGGGACCCAGTTCTCGTTAGTATTCATAGAATGTGACCCAGTTCTTGTTAGTATTCATAGAATGTGACCCAGTTCTCGTTAGTATTCATAGAATGTGACCCAGTTCTCGTTAGTATTATCTGCCATTGTCTAGTAGCTTCTCTGTCTTTTGACATGTCTTTTGTCTGCCTTTCTCTGTCTTTGTCCATCTCGTTGTCTGTCTGTCTGTTTTTCTTTCTTTTCTGTCTTGATGGTTTATGTACACAACATGGACGTCTGACCTGTAGCAAGCTTTTTACATAGTCAAGTGGAAAATTTACCAAAACAGACATTGTATTGTATTCTATTGTATCTGACCATTTATAAAGCGCTTCTCGCAGCAAGAGCCTTTCAGAAGCGCTCCCAGGTCATTCAACCCGGACGGAAAAGACAGATCTATGAGAATGCTTCAGTGTATGGTTTTGGTGTCGACTTAAATGTGAAATGGGATTAAAAGTAGCTCTATCTTTTTCTGTGTTTAGTTTCAATATAGTGGATCAACTCACTATATCAATGTTCCATTCAGTATCCGGTGGGGAGAGCTGGCACACAAAGCTCTTGACAATCCTCATAACTTACAAGGTATGGGCAGGCCAGATCAGTTAGCTTTGACATTTTCGTTTTAATTATTAATAATTAGTAAATTTTTCTGTACACGTGAACGGTTTATCATTGTCAATTGCGCAATTAACCTTAAGTCTGCTATTGACATCTGGAATGCCTTAGGGACTGCAGATCCTTTTTCTCAAATCAAGTCAAGTAATTGTAATTTAACATTTATAAAGCGCCGCTCACAGATTCAGTAGCGGTCCCGACCCAAATTAGCACTTTGATACTTTTAAGTACTATAATTGTGCTAATTTTTTGGTTGGATTTTTAAAATTCCATGCAGAATTTTGTGGGTTGTTGTAGAACGTACTTTACGGTCTGTTATAATGTTAACCCTTCAACGACCAGCGTGTACTAGAATGCATGGAAAACATATGCAGCCGGTCGTTAAAGGGTTAACACTCTAACGACGAGCTTAATTGGTTTCCAAGTCACTGTGAGTACCCGCTGGTCATTAAAGGGTTAAACATGTGTTAGACTGGTTGGCTTCACCAGTATATAATTTGTCTCTTTGTTTGTTTGTTTGTTTTCTAGTTCGTGTGTTCAAGTGCAAGGAGATGGCTTCGAACTGCGGTCGGTGTCGTTCGATCGACATAAAGCACGGCTGTGGCTGGTGCAGTGGAGTTCAGTTGTGTACCACAGAAGTCCAGTGCCATCATGGACCGTGGCTGCAGAGAGACGAGACTTGTCCCGACCCAAGCATCACTATGGTCAGTACTCAACCTCGAATAGCTGCCTACCATTCGATATAATATTCCTGTTACCTTGGGTTGTCTCGTCAGTGTTTTACAGACTGTGTAAATCCTATTTATATCATTGTGGTTGGACTGGGAGCACCTCTGAGTGGGCTTCTTGAAGCGGCGCTATAATAGCAGCTATATAAATTCTTGAAAAGAATGAATGAACCTTGTCTTCTGTTGGTTGACTTCAAAAGGCCGAAACTTTTAGCATGGATTAGGTAAACAGTAAACACGGATTGACTTCACACGTTCTTCCGCTGTCAACTGCATGTATTTTTTAGCTCTATCATTCATTCAACCATTTATATAGCGCCTCTTCAAGGAAACTACTTAGAGGCGCTCCCGACTGCAGCACGGCCAAACAGAACAGTTTTTAAGTGTTTATAGAATGTATCAGAGAGTGATCTAGAGAACAGGCAAAGCTCAAGGGGGAGGGCATTCCATACCACCGGGCCAACCACAGAAAAAGAACGACTCTGCATGATAGAGGTACGAGCATGGTTCTGGCTTTGCTTTCCGATTGTAATTGTCATGAAGAGAAGAGCTCTAATCATTCTTAACGATGCTTCGAAATGTTGGTCAAGATTCTGCAAGATCTATTGTTGCGTTTAGTTTCTGCCGGAGACCGGTCCTCTTGAAGGCGGAACAAAGCTGAACGTGACCGGAGAGAACCTCGGTCTTGGATTCAGTGACACGATCGTCACGATATCCGGAACTCCTTGCAACATAGTCCGCTACAAACCATCTGTCTGGTAAGATGCCTATGATAATTATAAATAATAACAATTGTCTTTGTTTATTTTTTCAAACTAGTTGACATGAATGCATATAGTTTAAATGGATGATCATCACAAGTTATTACAGGAGTCGAATTTGACTGTTTTGCAGCCATGCAAAAGACACGTATTACATTCTACTACTCGTTTGACCAATGCCATCAGGGATTGAAAGGCTATCGTTCTCTTCACTTCGATCTGCATGAGGCTTTAATCTCTCGATGTTATCTTCATATCTCTCTTTTCATCTTAAAACCTAAATCTTCTCTCAGGGTTCTTGCTCTGGGAGCGCTACTGAATGGCCATGGCTGTGATAGGTGCAATGGAAATTTCAAAAATTGCATTACAATTATAATTAAGATAAGATACGAATATTCTTTAATATACCAATTGCTATCCGCATTTTGGTGTACAGACATGGTATAATAAACAAACGTTCATAATTTCTATATCCAATCAATGTCAAAATGTTTTCAAATGGCACAATATCCTAGATCCAAAATCCAATATTATGGACTTCTTGTTTTTTTATATCGTAAATTTCTGCATTATTTCTGTTGTCAGGTTTGTTTGTGAGACGAGTCCATCGGAGAATCAGACGACTGGACCGCTACTCGTTACGATTGCCAACAAATTCACCGCTGCATCGCCATACGTCTTTTCCTATGTGGTAAGATTCTTTCTACTATATGTGAATATCTACTGATGTGCATACATCACCTGGTCACCTGGTGCCGTCAGCTACTGGAGCTCTGGCGAAAGCCCTGGTGCATCTTCTCCAGTTGATCCTCTCCCTAGTCGCCTCTCTTAGTTCCTCCAGTCTCATGCCAGACTTTTCCTGTACTTCATCCAACCATTTCTTCCTTGGTCTTCCGCATCTTCTCCGTCCCTCACCGCATGCCGTCATCAGCTCCTTTTCCAAACCGTTAGATCTCATCACATGGCCGAAGTAGCTCAATTTCCTCCAAGTTGCTGTTTGCTGCAGTGTCTCCTCCCTCTCTATTCCGAGCTCCTCGCGCACCGATTCGTTAGTTCTCTTCTCCGTCCATGAAATCCTTAGCATCTTTCTCCAAATCCACATCTCACACGCGTTGATTTTCTTTTCCATATCCCGTGTCTTTGTCCATGTCTCGCATCCATATAGGACGACTGGGAAGATCAGTGCTCTTACCAGTCTTTTCTTTGTTTCCCTGCTCACGTATTTGTCCTTCCAAATCTTTTCCAGACCGTTCATTGCCGTTTTCCCCATTGTTACCCTCCTCCTTATTTCCATATCACTTCTTCCATCCTTCTCTATCATAGATCCCAGGAATGTGAAGCTCGATACTACCTCTATCGTTTCTCCATCCACCTCAAAGTTTTTGTATGTTGCAGTTGTCATAACCTTTGTTTTCTTTACATTGAAGTATAGTCCCGCCTTTTCGCTTTCCTTCCTGACTCTTCTTATTAACTCGACTAGGTCGTCCCTCTTACCCGCCAATAATGTCGTATCATCGGCGTACCTCAGATTATTCAGTATTTTCCCCGCTATCCTTACCCCCTCTGTTGCCTCCTCCAATCCAGCCCTCCTCATAATTCTCTCGGCATACAGATTGAACAGGAAAGGGGACAAAATGCACCCCTGCCTCACTCCTTTCCTTATTTTAAATTTCCCTGTGTCACCATATTCAGTTCTTATTACCGCTTCTTGATCCACATAGAGGCCCTGTAGTAGTTTAATCAAATGCTTCGGAATTCCCATCTCAATTAGCGTCTGCCACAGTAGTGTATGGTCTATGCAATCAAATGCCTTGCTATAGTCTATAAAACACATATGCACCTGTTGCCCGTATTCCCTCTGTCTCTCCATAATCCACCTTATATTGGCGATGTGATCGCGCGTTCCTCGCGCCTTCCTAAATCCCGCTTGGTTGGTTGGTAATTCCCTTTCGATTGTCTTCTCCATTCTTTTGTGGATTATTTTGAGGAGTATTTTGCTCGTGTGCGATATCATCGCTATCGTTCGATAATTTCCACACTCTCTCGCATCTCCTTTCTTGAATATTGGTATGAACACGGACCTTTTCCAATCCTCCGGCCACTGCCCAGTTTTCCAGATTTGATTGCATAGTTTTGTAATAGTTCTCACCACTGTTTCATCTCCCGCTTTTACCAGTTCTATAGGTATTCCATCATGTCCTGGCGCTTTGTTGTCCTTGAGCTGTTTTATCGCCCACTCCACCTCTACCTCCAATATATCTGGTTCGTTCTCAACTTCCTCTATTTTGATGTTTTCCTTCTCGACACATTCATCTTCCATGTACAGCTCTTCCGTATACTCTCTCCACCTTTCCTTTATCTCCTCCTCATCTCCTATTATCTTCCCATCCTTCGACTTGAGTGAACCCATTCTAGGGCCTGCTGTCTTTGTTATTTCCTTCATCTTTGCGAACAGTTCTTTAGTTCTTCCTTTCTTTCCTTCTTCCTCCAGTTCTCTGCACATTTCGTTGAGATGGTTTTCTTTATCCTCCCTTGCCTTTCTTTGGAAGGTCTTATTCAACGTTTTTACCCTATCCCTGTTCCCTTCCTTCTTTGCTTCTCTCCTTTCTATTGCCACCTCAATGGTCTCTTCGGATAACCATGGGGTAGTTTTCCTTGATGTTTTCTTTGGTACATGTTTCTCCGCAGTCTCCTGGATCGCAGTTTTCATCTTTATCCATAACGTGTTCGTATCCTGCTCTTCCATTGTATCGTCTGTCTCTAAGATCTCAAACCTACATACATACATACATACATACATATAAGCATACATACATACATACATGTACATACATGCATACATGCATACAACATGCATAGGCTACATGCATACATACACACACAGAGACATACATACATACTTTTGACATATATATAATTTATTATATATTTATATATGTGTCAGGTCGGGAGCGCCTCTGAGGAGTTTATCTCGACGTGGCGCTCTTTGTAAATTTGCGATTACGACATGCATGTTTATGCTAGTTTTTATATGATGTTTCAAAGAGTTCTCAAAGGTGGTGAAATGTTGCCGTTGGGTGGCCTATGCTTAAGTTAAACGAGATAAAAAAACATGTTTTAGCCCGCAATCACTGTTATAATTGAAGTGCATTTAACATTTTTAAGGAACGTATTATAAATTGTTACTCCAATGCATTTCTAAGGCATCAGACAAGATCTTCTTGTTTGTATGTGCACTTTTTATAGCGCCCCTTCAAGCTCTCTCTCTTCTCAGAGGCGCTCCCGAATGCAGAGCGGACACTGCATCAGAGTTTCACGCCGAAGCACTGAGCAATTGTGAGTGAATGACTTGCCCAAGGTCCTTACGCGATGAGGTGGATTCGAACCTCGAACCTTCCGGCTCCAAGGCAACGACGCCACCACTACACCACCTGCCCCATGTAATAGTCATAGCATACACAACTTATATGAATTACTGTGAATTTCAGTTATACACATGTATACCGTATGTGTTACCATGTAAATAGCGCATTGCTGTATATTACATTACGTGTTTACCACGGCTTGTTTCGCTTCATTGCAGCGGCCGTTCATTACGGGCTTCAGTCCAAAGCGGGGTCCTCAGTCGGGTGGAACGCACCTTACGATGCACGGCCATCATCTCGACGCTGGCTCCAGTGCGTCTATGCTCTTCTCGAATGGCTCGCTTGAGACTCGCTGCTCGTTCGTGCAGCGCCAGAGGCACAGCGCCGTCTGCGTCACTGCGCCGGCGCCATTCCTTTACGAGGCGGACACGGTGCTGATGAGTATCGACAGTGCACTTCCGACGCTTATCGGTTCGAGGTTCCGCTTCGTTGAGGATCCAGTGATCGAGTTCGTTGTACCTGAGAAGAGTGTCTTTAGGTATGTGCACTTGTTATTGTTTGTATGTGCACTTGTTATTGTTTGTATGTGCACATGTTATTGTTCGTATGTGCACTTGTGGTTGGTTGTATGTGCACTTGTTATTGTTTGTATGTGCACTTGTTATTGTTTGTATGTGCACTTGTTATTGTTTGTATGTGCACTTGTTATTGTTTGTATGTGCACTTGTTATTGTTTGTATGTGCACTTGTTATTGTTTGTATATGTGCACTTGTTATTGTTTGTATGTGCACTTGTTATTTTTTGTATGTGCACTTGTTATTGTTTGTATGTGCACTTGTTGTTTGTATGTGCACTTGTTATTGTTTGTATGTGCACTTGTTGTTTTTATGTGCACTTGTTATTGTTTGTATGTGCATTTGTTATTGTTTGTATGTGCACTTGCTATTGTTTGTATGTGCAGTGTGCACTTGCTATAGTGCCCCTTCATGTGTTGCTACTCAGAAGGTCAGATGTTGCTCTAATGACGTTGACTAAATCACGGCTTGTCTTTTTTATTTTGCAGTGGAGGGTCGAGGATTTTCGTGAGAGGCAAACGACTTGATTCTGTAACCAATCCAAGTATGGTTGTCTACGTTAAAGGACAAAGCATTCGGAGTGTAAGTTTAAAATTTTTACTTTTATTTAATAAATTTCAGAAATTGTATCGAATTAGTTCTGATGCATAGTTGAGAATTTTCTTTTGATGGTGTGCAGTGTTTTTGTTGCCTGGTTGCTGTTAGGTTATGTCTTAGCTGTGCTGCAATTTGCGGATGCATTCATGACTAGGATCATCATTTTCAATTTCAATTCAATTCATTTATTGAAGCCAAAAACACATTTGCAATTAAGTAGAAAAGTAATAGTGCATATGAAACAAAGAATCCATTAAAACAGCAGATTTAAATTCATTCATTCATTCATTCATTCATTCATTCATTTTTTATTGAACCCAAAAGAAAAAACATTTTTCAATTAAGGCAGTACAGCATTAACATATTGTAATAACAGAACAAATAAGACAGCAAATTTATAAGAAGGCATAAGGAACATGGTTATGTCCAGTACACAGAGCTATTTGACGTGACATATCCTGTATTCGAACGCACATTGCGAAGATGAATAGTCACTCAGCCAACTCAACAACTGTTCAGTGTTCAGTCTTAGACTTTTTGTCTGAAGGATCCTTTCACCCAATGAGCATTCTTCATGTTGTACTAGACTGATAAGGGAGCTTGTAATAAAACAGCAGCAGTCTTATCTTATCTTACCTAGTCTGCTTGGTTCCAGAATGCTTTATCACGCTGTAATAGAACGTCGGCTTGCTGGCCAAGTTTCAGAATCAGTGACCTTGTTTGCATACATGTGTGTGTGTGTGTATGTATGTATTTATGCTTCTATATATGCGTTACAAGTGTGTTGTGTATGTACCTATCTGAGTGTTACATGGCACCTTTCGAGTATCCACGAAAAGTGCTGGTAAATTGCTGTCTAGGGTTCTAAGAATCTGCTCCTAAGTGTAGCTGAAGATTCCATTGACTGTTGCACTAGCATTACCTACAGTGTTTGTTTTGTTTGTATGTATGTATGTGCACTTGTTATAGCGCCCCTTCAAGCTCTCTCTACTCAGAGGTGCTCCCGAATGCAGAGCGGACACTGCATCGGAGTTTCACGCCGAATCGCTACTTAAGCAATTGTGAGCGAAGGACTTGCCCAAGGTCCTTACGCGGCGAGGTGGATTCGAACCTCGAAGCTTCCGGCTCCAAGGCAACGTGTGAGTTGGCTTCTTCTTCTCTGTTTTAGCCATGCGACCTTGTGAGCACTGAGCAGATGATCTGTACAGCTCCAAATCTTCACAGCCTGAGCCAGCCGGCATTGTCCGAACCAGCTCCCGACGAGCCTCTGGCTGTGCACTACGGCTTCATTTTGGATGGTGTCGAATCATTGGCCAATATGACGGCTTCAGAAGCAGGGTTCCACATGTTCCTCTTCTACCCCGACCCAAAGTTTGAGGAGTTTGAAGGTGGCGTGAAGCAGTTCTTCTCAAGCAAGAATGAATATCTCACGATCAATGTAAGTGCTGACCATGCAATGCTATCCAGTTCTCATAATAGTTGCTTTAATGTCGGTCTAAGGTTTATCTAAAGTTTTGAATGTTATTAAATAGTTTGTTATAGTCTTGTGTGGTGTAAGTAGCCTAATTTTACTTAAATTTTAATCAGGCTATCTATTGACATCCATTAAAAATCACAGATTGTTATTGTGATTGAAAAGAATAATATGCAAAATATATATCACGTTCGTTTTTTGTTGTTGAGGCGCCAATGTGCTCTGTTGTAGCGCCATAGCAACTGTTGTCATTTTTATTATTATTATGATGATTTACACATTTGCACTGGTCACTTCTTCAAGCCTTCAATACATACATAATTGTTCTCACTAACTATTGTTTTTAAACTCAGATCCTCTTGCTGATTTATCCATGTAAAACTTTGATGATTTTAATCGTGTTCCTTCTTGATAAAATCATTAACTGATCAAGCAAATATTGTCGCTTTGGTTATCTTGTTCGATTTCTTAGCACGTTAGTTAATTAATTATTAACCGATTATAATGTAAATGATAATTCCCATTACTGATGTTGTTCTTCTTCCAAACCGTTGACATTGTTGCTGACTGGCTCTATTGTTTTCCTCTTATTGTCTCTTTCATTGTGTCTTTTCCCAGGGCAAATACCTGACCTTGGCTCTAACGGAAAACGACATTCGAGTGACGGTCAGCGACCTTGAGTGTGGAATAACGTCCATATCAAGCACTCAGTTGACCTGCTTACCCTCTGAGCTGCACTCACAGCCGTCATCCATTGGCAAAGTCTTGGTGAGTTAATTTTTTTGCCAGTGAAGATTGCTTCCTTACTCCCTGCACCCGCAACTCTATGACCGTATTATTCCCAGGCAGAGAATCTAACGCAGAATCACTCGTAACTGGGTTGTTGTATTTTGGCCGACCATTGCATGCACAGCAGAGTGCGGACAGGCAGTTGGTTTATTAAAGAATATACTTACTTATTTGTGTTGTTCTACATGGTGACTCGAGCAACACATTTCATCTTAAGTTATGTGTGTGAATTATAGTTTATGTTGTCAGGTCAAGAGTACATCTGATGATTCTCTTGTTTGAAAAGGTGCTATATAAATATGTGATTGCAGTCACAGTTGTGTATGTACCGGTAAATATTTCCCTTTTGATACCTCTCAAAAGCATTAATTAATTTTAATTAATGTGTTATAGTGACTTGCATTGTGTGATGTTCTGTGCTGTTTGTGGCCAGGTTCATATCGGCAACAACACGAGCTTTTTCATTGGAGACCTGAAGTACGAGGGTCCACAGAGCTTCCTACTGACGCTGCCGTTCCTCATTGGCATTGCGGGAGGAGCAGCAGTCCTAGTCACGATCATAGTCATCATCTGCGTCGCGTATCGTCGCAAGTCACGCGAGAGCAATCGCGTGATGAAGCGCATGAAGAATCAGATGGACGTCCTGGAGGCGAGGGTGGCCAAGGAATGCAAGGAGGGTGAGTAACGGATTGATTAAGGGCAAGGGTGGCCAAAAAATGCAAGGAGGGTAAGCAATGGATTGATTAAGGGGTGGCCAAGGAATGCAAGGAGGGTGAGTAGCGGATTGATTAAGGACAAGGGTGGCCAAGGAATGCAAGGAGGGTGAGTAACGGATTGATTAAGGACAAGGGTGGCCAAGGAATGCAAGGAGGGTGAGTAGCGGATTGATTAAGGACAAGGGTGGCCAAGGAATGCAAGGAGGGTGAGTAACGGATTGATTAAGGACAAGGGTGGCCAAGGAATGCAAGGAGGGTGAGTAGCGGATTGATTAAGGACAAGGGTGGCAAGGAATGCAAGGAGGGTGAGTAACGAATTGATTAAGGGCAAGGGTGGCCAAAGAATGCAAGGAGGGTGAGTAACGAATTGATTAAGGGCAAGGGTGGCCAAAGAATGCAAGGAGGGTGAGTAACAGATTGATTAAGGGCAAGGGTGGCCAAGGAATGCAAGGAGGGTGAGTAACGGATTGATTGATTAAGGGCAAGGGTCAAGCGAGGAGCAATGATTTGATGTAGTAAGGCTTGGGGCTGTGTCACACATGTGTGGTGTGAATTTTTTACTTTAAAGATGCCTCTACTTCGTTTGTTTGTTCGTTCAGTGCATTTCTGGTATGCCTTGAGAAAAAACAACCATTTGAAATCGGGAGGTGTACGTAGAAAAGAATTCCAAGATAAATAAGATAACTTAAAGTATGTTTTAAAATTGTTTTGAATTATTTGATAGTCAACAGTCATGAATATTCATTTGCATTATATGAACTTATGTCTAAATTACATCCTATTGATTTGGTCCCTTCCTCATGGTTGCCAGAACTTGACAAGGACAGGCTATCAAGACGTGTCTTTGTGATATCATGTGCAAACCCACCTTCTTTGTTTCTCTTCCTTCTCTCTGCTCTCTGGTCTCTCTTGATCTGTGCATTCCTCAGGCAAGTACTGATGTGACCCAATGTCATATGCCTTTTCCTTTCGATTTCCTTTCTTTATAAATTCTAAGATTCCGAATGAGATCTCTTCCTCATCTGCTCGCTGTTTGAAGACTGTTTCTTCAACGCTGATTATGTTGGGAGGTCCTCTGAATAGCTTTGCTTCTGTGGGTCATTCCTAGACTGTTGTGGGTGCCTTGCAAATTTTCAAATGCTATACAAACGTTTGCATGACAGTTAAGTGTACATAATTATTATACCTTACTCTAGCATGGATACTACATATTTTGTTTCCAGCGTTTGCTGAGCTTCAGACGGACATGACTGTAGTGACGAGCAACATCTCAGGTCCAGGAGGAATTCCATTCCGAGAATATCGTAACTTCTCCATGAGAGTTCTCTTTCCCGGTGTTCCTGGAAACGAGCATCCCGTCATGAGACCACTCGATGTAAGAAGATGTCACTCACATTATTAATTATGCTATCACCAAGGCAGAAACAATCTGACATTATACTTTTTTTTAGCTTTTTCTTTTCCTTGCATTTACTTTCTGCTTTAACTTGCTTCAAATGGCAACATCCCTTCAGTAGCTTAATTTTGTTTGTCGAATTTGAATATTTGTTTATGAATATTTATTTATTGTCTATTGCACAAAATGAGCATGGTTGCAGTCTTGAACAACAGTGAACTGTGTCTAGATTTTTCTGGCATTTTAAAGTTTAATATGTGTCTGAACATTTATGTAGCACCTTGTTTGAAACCTCACCAACTTTATTTTTAAAGATTTTTCTTGAACTGCGTAATCTGTCTCTGAACTTTTATCTTTAACATATCTGTTGCTTCTGCGCCTGACATGTTTAAACGTGAATGTTTTTGTTACCAGACGGACGTGCCTTGCACTGAAGCGACTCAGTATGGACTGAGGCTCTTCGAACAACTCATCGGCAACAAGACGTTTCTTTTGCTCTTCATCCGCACACTTGAACAGCACGAGAATTTCGCTGTTCAAGAAAAAGTCAACGTTGCCTCGCTGTTGTCTGTTGCGTTACAGAATCGCATGGTTTACCACACAGAGTTAGTTTTCCCCCTGTTTTTTCTGTATAGTATCTCGAAACCTGATGGTTGTTGTGCTTAAACAACCTTTTTTAAATTTAAGACACTCACGTAGAGGATTGGAGTTGTTAATTTTGCAATTTATCAATAAACTTTGTCGTTCTTATTTGATGTCTAACTGTCTATAAAATAATATCGTAATATTTAGTTTGATTTCTCTTTGAAGTGGTTTTTCGTCATCAAGATATGAAGTGTTGTTGATGTTGACTCTCTTCTTGACTCTGAGGAGAATTATTCTGTTACATTTGAATGGCAAGTTGCTCTGAGAGAGCATTACCTTTGTTCTTCTCACTACATTGCCTTTGTTCTACTCAGCAATTGTTTCAATGATCAATTCCGGATTTCAAGATGCAATATGTACAACTGTTATTTAATGTCTGATTTAAAAAAAGAAAGACCATTGTCCAATGACTCTTGGTGAGTTTCTTATGAATTTTTAAAATTCTTTAAGCATTCTGAAGACGCTTCTCGCTGAGCTGATTGAGCGAGCGATGGCCGGCAAGTGTCATCCGAAACTCCTGCTACGACGAACCGAATCCGTGGCCGAGAAAATGCTGACCAACTGGTTCACGTTTCTTCTCTACAGATTTCTCAGGGTAAGATACTCACTGTTGCTCTTCAGCTCATGTATGCTCTCTGTTTGACCATTGACCATGTCTTATGCTATGCTGTTGTTCTTATTATTATTATTATTTTTTGGCGCGGTGGTGTAGTGGTGGCATCGATGCCTTAGAGCCGGAAGGTTCGAGGTTCGAATCCACCTTGCCGCGTAAGGACCTTGGGCAAGTCCTTCACTCGCAATTGCTCAGCGCTTCGGCATGAAACTTCGATGCAGTGTCCGCTCTGTATTCGGGAGCGCCTCTGAGTAGTGAGAGAGCTTTGAAAAGGCGCTATAACAAGTGCACATACGAACAAGCTCTCTGCATGACCATTGACCATGTCATACACTATGTTGTTGTTATTATTATTGTTATCATAATTATTATTATCATAATTGTTATCATCATGATTATTATGATGACGTGTTGTATGTTGTAGGAGAGCGTAGGTGAGCCGCTGTTTGTTCTGTTTCGAGCGATTAAACAGCAAGTGGAGAAGGGACCAATCGACGCCGTCAGCGGTGAAGCGAAATACTCACTCAGCGAAGACAAGCTGATCAGACAACAGATCGATTATCACCCGATGGTTTGTCCATGAACAACAGTTTCTTATTATTATTATCATTATTTTTTTTTGCCTCGAGATATACAGGATCCCTCAGGGACTTATCTACCGCCTAATATAAAATCACAGTCTGGAACGGCCCTATTCATTATTATTATTATTATCATTATTATTATTATTATTATTATTATTATTATTATCGTCATCATCATTATTATTACTATCATTATTATTATTATTGTTATTATTATGATCATTATCATTATAATTATTATTATCATCATTATTATTATTATCATTGCTCGTTGTTGTTATGGTGCAACACTGCAATGCTTACTGAATTGACTATGATCATTTACACCGTATTTTTTTTTGTGAGTTGCCTGTGTATGAAACGTCAACAGACCTGCCTCAGTTTTGTCTTATCTTTCTGGTTTTGAAAAATTGAGAGGATAACATTTCTTCTCCATCTCTGATTGGGCTGTAGAAAAAAGAAACATGCCGTACCGGCAGTGTTCTTGATTAGTTTCGACATTTTTGATTCAGAGTTTAGATTGACTTTAGTTGGGTGGATTTTGCTAGTTCATGCTAATCATACTAATGTCTTTTTCCACAACGTTGAAATTGTTAAGGCGGTTGGGTGATTTATCATTTTGCACTAATCTGAATTCTTCAGACACTGCGGGTTCTCGATCCGGACATCCAGTTCATGCAGGAGTACACGGTGAAAGTACTCGACTGCGACACGATTACGCAAGTGAAGGAGAAGATACTGGACGCCATCTACCGCAACAGTCTCCATTCCAGCCGACCCAACAAAGACGACGTTGAACTAGGTAACGTCATTTCAAATTCATTTGTTCCTTCATTTAATTGCTTTTCAGCCTAAACACTCCACTCCCATCCCACCCTCTGTTCCCTTTCTCCTTTCCCCTCCCACCTCTCCCCTTCACGTCCTTTCCACCCCATTTAATAGTTTTTTTAGTGTTATGCCTTTCTGGTAACAGTTGCAAATGTGTGTTTCTGGATATATATTGTTTTAATAACTAATATGAATGAGGTATGTGCGAAGATTGAATGATGAATCTACTACCATGGTTGTTGTAACAATGTGATCTAGATGATGTCCATTCTGTTGTTGGGATTTCTGAAGAGGTCTGTGTGAAGTTGAGTTTCCTGTGTCCCATTGTGCGTTTGCAAATGGAGTGATAAAAGCTATGCGTACTTACTTACTTACTTACTACTTACTTACTACTTACATACTAACTACTTACTTAATACTTACTACTTACTTACTACTTACATACTAACTAATTACTTACTAGGTACTTATTTACTACTAACTTACTATTTACTTACTACTTACTTACTAGGTACTTAACTTACTACTTATTTGCTTACTTATTACTTACTACTTACATACTAACTACTTACTTACGTACTACATACATACATACGTATTTACTTACTTATTTGCTTACTTGAAGAGTGGCGAACTGGGTCGACCGGCTGCGTCCCGCTGCGAGACGAAGACTTAACGACGAAACACGACGGAGAGTTCCGGCGCCTTAACACACTCGCTCACTACTGCGTACCCGAGGGAGCGCTGATGGCCATCGTGCCGAGGAAATGCTCGATGGTCAATCTCGCTCTGAGCACAGAGAAGATTGCGCAGTCGTCGAGATTTGGTAAGTGCATTTTGTATGTTTGTTTGTTTGTTTGTATGTGCACTTGTTATAGAGTCCCTTCAATCTCTCTCTCTACTCAGTGGCGCTCCCGAATGCAGAGCGGACACTTAATCAGAGTTTCACGCCGAAGCGCTGAGCAATTGTGAGTGAAGGACATGCCCAAGGTCCTTACGCGGTGAGGTGGATTCGAACCTCGAACCTTCCGACTCCAAGGCAACGACGCCACCACTACACCACCGCGACCCATTATTTCAATTATGATGTCTTTTAAGATGCAAAATAGCGTCGGATAATTTAGGTAAATCTTATTTGTTTATTTACGATGTGGTAAGTTTGGTAAGCGCTGGAATTGTATTATTCATGGTTTATTACCTTATCATGATTAATTTTGTATCAATGTTTCTGTTGCAGATGGGTTTTTCTCAGGAAGCCTTCCACACAGTCCATCAGTTTTGGCTTCAAACAATATAAACAAGTCACATGACTACGGTTCCAGATACTACCATCTCGTAAGTTCGATCTACATGTTGTAGTATGCTTATTGTACTTGAGCACATTTCATTATCAGTGAAACGTATGCAATCATTAAAGTACAAACTGGACCTTACAAAAGCAAAAGCTTAAACACGGTTTGGTCCTGATTTCCAGTTTGTAATTATTTACATTGGTAGTGTGCATGGGCGGAGTTTATCAGGGGCTAGGGGGAGCTAAGCCCCCCCCCCCAAGAAGGCCCAGATTCAGCTTTTTTACCATGAAAATTGTATCTTTTTCCGGGTTTAGCCCCTCCAAGAAGGCATTAGCCCTCCCAAGAACGGAAACCAAACTCCACCCATGGTAGTGTGCTATCACCAAGTTTTAAGCTGGATGACTGATTGATGAAATGAGCTAGGCTAATTAGTTCAACCCTTTTCTATTTATTTATTATTTATTCATTTTGCCATTGTTAAGTTATTGATTAATTGAGTGGTTGATAAATCATTTGGTTTTGGAACAATTCACTTAAATACCCAGACTGATTTAATTACTTACATTTTAACTACTTTACAATCTGTTCTAAGATTAATTATGTTATAGGATTCATTGGGCAGTTGGACAGTAAAAGTATGATAAGTTTGTTTTGCTTTCTTTCTGTGTCAGGTTAAACCACATGACCCAGATCTTCAGAAGGAGGGTGAGCGAGGAAGTAAGATGGTCTCGGAAATCTATCTCACTCGTCTACTCTCCACGAAAGTAAGAGAGCCAGATTTTGCTGAATAACCTTTTTTTATTTATATCCCTTTAACAACGAGCGTCTTTCAAGAATTAATGTTTTTCTCTAAGAGTGCATAAATTAAATGATAAAATGCGAGTGGTGATTACGTTGACAGTGTTGCTGGAGATGGCGACAGCAGTGGTTATGATGATGATGATAATGGATTTGATGATGATGAGGATGATGATAATGATGACAACTGTGGTGATGACCATGGGTGATGGTGGGTGGTGTTGGTGATGATGTTGGTGGTGGTGGTGGTGGTGGGGTGGTGGTGGTGGGGTGGTGGTGGTGGGGTGGTGGTGGTGGGGTGGTGGTGGGGGGGGGTGGTGGGGTGGTGGTGGTGGTGGTGGTGGTGGTGGTGGTGGTGATGATGATGATGATGATGATGATGATGATGATGATGATGATGATGCAATGATAACTGTGACTGCAACTGTGTATTGAATACAGTAGAACATGTTTCGTTTTATATGCTTCAGGTGACGTTACAACAATTCGTTGACGATCTTTTCGAGACGCTCTTCAGCACGATCAACCGTGGATCGGTTCTTCCGTTAGCGATCAAACACTTGTTCGATTTCCTCGACGACCAGGCAATCCACCACGGAATCACCGACCCAGAAGTCGTTCACACGTGGAAATCAAACAGGTGGGCACAAACCCACATGATGGTGGGTGCTAAGGGTGCTGCCGCACCTGCGCCTACAGTTTTGAGACGCCTGCAGTTATAGATATGTGCGTGGTGGGGCCCAGAGGTTGTCAGTGAAGTCCATTGGATTGGAGGTACCCGGGCCCGCAATAGCCTTAATGCGTCCCTGGGTGGGTTACACGTGAGGTTCAATCTTATAAGTTGCATCTATGGTGCCTTTGTCATTAGAGTACGGTGGCTTATGGCAATGTTGGGCAATGGGCATCAAATTTTATTTAATTTATTTGGCTCTTTAGGGACAAGGTTGTATTTAAAGCTACACGTGAAAATGACTGCGTCATTACAACGTTGAATCATTTTTACATGTGTAAATTCGTCAAAATCTAAAGGACAAAGGAATGTGCATATGTGGTGCGAGCCAACCAATGGATTCCTATTGTCATTAGACATTGATTTTCAGAGTCTTTGTATTAATATAATATGTGTGTTGTCTGTTTCAGTCTACCTCTTCGGTTCTGGGTGAACGTGATAAAGAATCCCGACTTCGTATTCGACATCTTTAAGTCGAACATCGTTGACTCGTGTCTTTCTGTTGTCGCGCAGACGTTCATGGGCAGCTGTGCGATGAGCGAACTCAAGCTGAGCAAAGACTCACCGTCGAGTAAACTACTCTATGCCAAAGACATTCCAAAGTACAAGAAATGGGTTGAAAGGTCAGCGAAACAACGAGATATCCAGTCTGATTTTTGATCTTTTTTTTACGCGTGACACGACTCCATTATTTGTTGATGTGACTTTTACGTAAATCGTATTTTTTTAAGCTAGTCTATTGCTAACGGCTATATGACTACTGCTGCTGTAGAATATTTTCTGAAGATTTTATCGGCGTGCAGCTCTTAATAGTAATGATGATGATGATGATGATGATGATGAAAACGGTGATGCCATTGCCAGCTGTTTATAATTAACTGTTCTCAACATGTCGAAAGTGACTAATGCCCACAATTAGCAATATTTTGGCATATTCAACAATGAAACATAGATACATGTCAATCATTCAACTGAGCAATGAAGTCAAATATGGAAGAAAACAATTTAACATATCACCTTCAGAACACTTTTCCCCAGCAATAAACAATAACACGGGGGACTTCTGAAAGACTCTTGCTGCGAGAAGCGCTTTATAAATGGTCAACTGCAATACAATACAATACAATAGTCATTGGTTATATACTGTGATCCTGCTGAGCATTAATTACTGTTTGATGTCTGTTGCAGGTATTACGAAGACATCCAACAAATGCCCGCAATTAGCGAACAAGACATGAATGCAATGCTGAACGAAGAGTCACGGGTAGGTGGTTGGTGTCACTCTGCGCTTGAGAACATTAGGACATGGAGATGGTTGAATGGTAGCACACTGGCATAAAGATCAGATGGACGTGGGTTCAATGCCTGCTAGCACCATAATGTTGACTCGGCCTTCCATCCACTCCCTAAGGAGGTGGGGGGGCGACTTATTTTAAACTTGCTATCAATTATTACTACTATTATCATGTAATCTTACTCGTGGCTGGGCTGGGAGCGCCTCTGATTAGATTTTCTTGAAGGGACGCTATATAAATCCGTACATAGAATGAATGAAAGAAACGATTATTATTATTATTATTATTAGCATTATGTTAGTAATTCCTCTTTTGCATTACTAATATTTCTGCCGTGCATACCAGTACTTCAGTACTGTGGTATTGCATATGACAAACAAGCTGGCCCTTATGGCAGCCCAAGTGCAGCATGGATATTCATTCTTCTTTCATTGAAGTATTTATATACATGTAGCACCTCTGCAGGAAAACTATTCAAAGGTGCTTCCGACCCCAGCATGGCCAAAAAGAACAGTTTCAAATGCTTATAGAATGTATCAGAGAGTGACTTAAGTAACAGGTGCAGCTCAAGTGGTAGGTCATAACATACCACCGAGCCAACCATAGAAAAGCAGTTTTCATGATAAAGGTACAAGCAAGCAGGACTGAGGGCACTCTTCTTCCCTCTGAGGATCATGCACTTAATATTAATAACTTAATAATTAATTATGATAATGAAAATAGAATAAAAATAAATAGTCGTACAGTACTAATAATCCTGGTTGTTAAATTGTACCGTACTTATAAATGACACAGAGTGTTTTCTGTATCATGATGAGAACGTGTGTGTAATCGTTGTTTTAATTCTTTGCGATTTTGTTTTTGATTTTTTCAGACTCATCAGAACGAGTTCAACACAAGTGCTGCTCTCTATGAACTCTACCAATACACAAGGAAGTACAACGATGATGTATGTCATTTATTATTCTCTGCTCTACTTCATCTTGTGGACCTCTTGTTACCTTTATCTGTTTCGTAGCAGAAAAATCGTCAGATTGCATTTTGTATGTCGGCTCCTAATGGAGATCGTGGGACCTGCTGTCTTTACTTGCTACATTTGGCTTCTTTTAGTGTGTAGTATTTACTAATAGTGATATATTATTTATATGTGAATGTATTTTCTGACATACTGGTGACCAGACATTACAAAGGTTATTATGCTAAGCATAGCATGAGTAGGTTCTTATTGGTGCTCCTTCTACTTAATCATCATTTGACATTCTATCTTTTTTTGTTGGTTCGTTCTTTTTAGACAGGTTCGTACTTCTAATGTTGCCATTCTTCTCATTGTAGAGCTGTCTATTTTAGCTTCTTGTAACCGTTCATCATCATCATCATGCAATCCACGAATATCATTCTTGGTCTTCCTCTTGACTCTTCGCCTCCGTTGATGCTCTATGGAAAGCTAATTATTTATTTATGTACTGTTGTAGTTTATGCAAGTCCTGGAAGAAGACGAATTTGCGAGGAACCACAAGCTGGCTTTTCGTCTCAACCAGGTCCGGTCTGCGATGGACAGTGAGGTCTGACACGGCCGTTCCTCCCCCGTCTGATTATTCACGATGTCACCAGAATAACGGGCACGAATGCCGTGGCGCCCTCCTCGGTTAATGGACACTTGCATCGGGACATTTCCAGCAATAAGAACTGCGCGAACAATTTCCTAGGAACACAAGATCAAAATTTGTTGCTTTCTCAGTTGCAAGCTGGTCTGACTGGTCTCGCTTGGGCTTTGACGTCTGCTGCTGTCCAGCTGTGGCGTGGTGCTTCGGTGCCAAGCTGGCACCGTCAAGTGCCATTTTGTGCCTATGATTCGAGTGCCAAACGAGGCAATCCAAACTTGCTGATGTTTTCGGTGTATCGATGTATAGCACGGCATGAACTGTGGTTGGACATAATGCTTATTATGCTACGATGTACTGTGGCGGACTTAACAACGTCTGTAATGTAACGTAAAATATCTATTGTTCATGCCATGTACTTTCAAGACATCTATTCAGATGAAAGGTAAGATGATGATGATGATGATGATGTGTTATCGTTGAATATATCCAAGGCTACGTTTTGTCTACGTCGTGTTATTACTGCCACCTGCGTCGCCAATGTTTGCGGACTGTGTACCTGTGTTATCTATATGATTTGTTCATCTGACTTGTAGAGCATTATTCAGATTGTAGTGTGACTAATAGTCTCCGAAGCTTTGCTTGTAAATCGTGATTCTTTCTGACTCTGCTTTGCTATGTTTTATTAAATAAAGCGCTGAAACTAAAGGTAGAAATGTGTGTGTGTGTGATATGAAAGCAATTAGGCTATTCTGATTATATTTCAAGAGTTATATGACTAATTTGAGTCCCATTTTGCGAAAATAAGAGTTTACAGATCTGCAGGAAAACTATTGCATAACGACCTGCTTGTATAAATGTGCTGTAACTTCAGCTTTTACTTTGTATCAATTTTTTCCACTATCTGGCTCAGAATCAAAAAATCTAGTAGTGTTCCTGCATTTTTAGAAAATGTGCTAAGATCCGTGAGAACTGATTTAGCGTGTGATATTGTGAGGAAGAGTGTATGATAATTTTAGCAGTTGTAAACGTATTGTATTCTGTGTTTTGCAAAACGTACTCGATGAGTTGGATCAAAATTGAGTGTTTTAAATGAGTCAGATACATCTCTCAGGGTTGCAAACGCTATATACATGCTTTTCAATTTAATCGCAGCCAAGTTCTGATATTATCTGTGGCACCGCACACCGGTAATCAGCCTTAAGGTGATTTTCCAAGATATTGAGTTTGATACATCATTTCAAAGGCCTTGTCTCATGCATCAAAATGACACAAAAATTATTGCTCTAGCTTAATTCTAACCGAAGATATAAGGAAATAAGTGATATAATGAAATTAATTAATTAATTAAATTTAATTGATTAAAAAATAATATGCATATCAAAAGCATTAAAATAGCTTAGCAACTTGTCTTTTGGAAAAAAGAGTGAAATTTTTTTTAGATTCGATTTTTTTTCTAAATAAAAAAATCACAAACATACGGTACTATTTTCCTAATATCTCTGATGTGCAATTTGGTGTGCGGCGCCACATCTAAGGTGTGCATTGGTCGGGCAATAATAAAATTAAACGGCAGTAAGGCCACCGTGGAAGTTAGCCAGAAGAGAGATTAATAAGATTTGTTGTGTGAAATAATTATTAGTAAAAAGATTGCTCATCACAGTTGAGATTTGTTGTGTAAATTTTTACTCTTGAAAGTTGCAGGATTTTTTATCGTGAATGTTTTCTCATTAATCGGATGCGCAGAAATAGGACCACAAATTGCAGTTCATCACATAGGCGGAAACCTGTGCGGAGACTTGGGGGGGGGGGACGAACGAGTGGCCAAAGGAAAGACTCGAGATTTTTTTTTGTCCCAAAAGTCAAGAACATTTTCTCTTTTCACCACCCAAAAAGTTGATGACCTTTTTTAGTCATTTGGCCAAAAAAATTAAAGAAAAATTTAGATTTTCACCGCCAAAGTCTAACCAAAAAATTAATGTCTATTTTCACTGACCCCAAAAAATTGTATGCCATTTTTTCAGTCTTCACGCTCAACGATTGGGTGGGGAACCAATGCATAAGCCGTCCCCCCAACACTTTTATTGGTGGGACCGTCCCCCCCTGTCCCCCTAGGTTTCCGCCCATGGTTCATCATGAGATTCACAATGCTAGTCATGACTCTAAAGAAGAAGTCATGCGATGTACGAAGTTTACTTTAAATTGAGAAGATGAGGTTTGCTCTAGTCAACACGTACTCCGTTTTTGTGTGTAAAGTTTCAATTGTGTCTACGAAAACGTTTACTGTTGAAACTTTTGTTTAGGTCAGCTTTTAGACGAGATTTTTTTATCAGCGGACTGGACATCAAGCTGAAAGATCATGTCTAATGAAGAGCATACATTCTTCAGTTCTATTTATATATAATTTTTATATATGCATATTTGTTTTATTATAAATCAAATGCTTGGATGACACATCGCACCCAAACTCACATTGAATGGTTTGCAATTATTTCAACATTTGTTTGCGTGCGTTTGTTAAGTCTACGATTCTTGCAGATCAAAAATACTGCCACCGACTTCATACTTTTGTATTTTATATCCCGCTATTTGTAGTAATAAGAAATTTTCGATTTTTAATTTGATAAAACACTAACCAGTGTTGCTGAAGCCAACTGTGCTGTAGTGACAATTCCTTGCTGTATTTATTTAAGAAATTTCAAACTTCTGTAATGTTGTGAGGCAACTGGGAGTGCCTCTGATTGGTGTGCACTGCAAGAGGCGCTATATAAATTTATAGATACAATACAACGCCTCTGCTTTGCTTGCTTGTTTTCAAGATTTATTTTTGCCAATTTGTGTTTAGGTATTTTAGCCAAGGTATGTAAGTAAAACTACGGCATTGCATCTTTGCTTGCCATACTCTACTTTCTGTGTGGTATGAACAATTTTGAGCACAGCCTCAGCTTTGCTATGTACTATATAAATTTCATCTGTAATATTTTAAAACTCGTAATAAAGACAGTCTGAACTGAATGTGATTTCTGTGAGTGTAACTGTAGGCTGATACAATCCGTACAGTAGTTGACTACCGCATTGAGTTTCCGCATGAAATTGAACATGAACGTGTGATAGGTCCAGGCCTGTAATCGAGGGTATATGTTGAGTTCGCATCCCTAAATTTTACCATGTCGAGAGTAAATGAGAATGCACTACACTGGCTTCCTATTCCACAGCGGATCACCTATAGGGTTTCTGCATTACGGTAGTCTAGCACTGCATGGAGGGTGTGGCTCCCATTTACCTGCAGCTGGAGCTCTGCTGTCCCACTTCTGGTGTCCAGCGGTGATCTGACCTATCGGCTGAGCTCTTGTCCACTGGCTCATGGACAACTATAATGCAACGGCGCTCTTTCTCAGTGGCTGGTCCTAGAACCTGGAATGAACTCCCTGTTGCTCTCCGCCTGGTGCTTCTAGAGGTCGCACCAATATGTTTCTTTCTCACTTAAAAACTGCCTTATTTAGCCGTTGCTGGACTGGGAGCGCTTCTGAGTAGATTACTTTTAAGGTGCGCTATATAAAAAAAGTCAATAACAATAACAATACAGCATGTACTGACTTCACAAATATTTGTGTAAGCCTATAGTATACAGGAAAACTGACCTGCAGACAGTCCAAGGCATCTGTAGCATGTACTCCTCTCTAAATCTCGGCTGAACAAGTTCTCTCTGTCCTTTTTGTGATATGCCCTTCGATCAGAAATGTCCCCCTCCCGCATTGGTGTTCCACTCCCTTCCTAGAACCCCCTTTCCCAGACATTCCTCTCTTTCAAGATGGTTTTATATGGCTGTGTCGGAGTTGGGAGCGCCTCCATGTAGTTCCCTTAAAGAGGTGCTATTAAATTCTCATATTGAATGAATGAAGGAATGAATGAAAATACGAGGCCAACTGACTTGACCATTCCTTAAGCTACACTTCTACAGTGTACTGACCTCTCGAGCTCTCTTTCTTCCTGTTTCCCAATCCTCCAAGATAGCAACTCGGCAGTCATGCTTGACTTCTATAAAACCTATACTGTAGCTGCAAAGTGTAAACTCTCAGACATGCTTAGTTCATCTCGGAAGGAATGAAGGATGCAACAGCTTCACTCTACGCTAGAATCTGCGTGGCTGAAAACATGAAATAGGGAGTTATACACAATGTAAATTTCTGAAATTTGTAAACAATACACAGAAAACATGTCTAGGCCTATGTCAAATAAAGACCTTGCGAGCACGGTTGTTTCAGCCTTGGACAAAAATCTAAATTATTATTAACAGGTTTGAAAGGTTTCGATTCATTCATTCGGACATTTATATAGCCTAGCGCTCCTTCTAGTAACAAACTACTGAGAGGCGCTCCCGACTCCAGCGCGCCGAAAGAGAACAGTTTTAAGTTTAGTAATAAACGATGCCAGGTGACAAGCGCTAACGCCACTAAAGAATTAGAAAGTTTCAAAAATATGTATCAGAAACGTTTAGATACATTATCCTCGTATAGGCCTATTAACCTTTTCCTGGGATCAGTGCTTAAAGTGTGGAAAAATAAGTGCCTGGACGCCCCTTACCTTTCCGGGCTGTGTTGACCAATAAGTGGCAGGACGGCATTCATATTTTAAACTAAATGCATGGACGTCGTCCATGACCGTCCAGCCGCACTTTAAGCTCTGCCTGGGATGCGAAATAGCGACTAATACGTATTCTCTTAAGTTTTTACACGAGCTATAAAACTTAGGCTAGATGACGCTAGACGGCAGAAAAACGACAAATGCGATGCAGAATTTATTTATTTATAGTCTATGTCTATGCTTCTTTCCCACCATCCGCGAATCACAGACAGTGCCGCCTGGCGATCCAATATTTCTCTGTCGTCGATGTCGCTGTAGTGTCTTAGATTTGTTGTTGTATGCGATTTAAGGTCAGCTTTAAATGATCTCCAACGAGACATGAGACCAAATTTCTCGCGCTGTTGTCGACATCCGACGTCGACGGGAGTCTGCAAGGAAAATCCGGGCATTATGTTGGATTGTGACTGAGGACAGACGACATGAGTGGCGTCCGCCGAGCGACCGGATCACCCTCAGTCGCATCGCCATCCGTTTTTTCTTCTTCACCCTTCGTGGTCAGTCATGATTGTTTTCGTAATAATTTCAGTATTAGTCAAGAAATTTTTGTGTTCTTCAACTGTAACTTTCAAGGTTTGTGAGGGACCAAAACGGAGTCTGTTCGTGCTTGATATCGTTATCGACGCCTGGAAATGTTGTGTATCGTTTACTGGACCATAAATTATCGGTTATCATATTCTCGGCATTGGTGGACCCACGTTTTATAAAGGAAAACAGAGTTGAGTGATTAACGTAGACTGAAAGTTGGCGTGCGCGCACTCAAGACATACTGATAGTTATGGGTTAAATAGGTGCAGGCATTTGGTTCAATATCCAGGCATACCTTCTGAAACTGCAGTAGGCCCTACTTAGTATTTGTGAAACTGACTGAATTGATTGTTAAACTTAAGATGAGCGATAGTCCATGAAGCCTTCAATTGCAGCAAGCATTAGCACTTCTCAGTTAGGGAAGATATGGGGATCGATCCGAGCAGTGCACGCGTCATAAGTCTATAAGTCGCACTTGGGTATGCAACTGTCTCAAATAGAACAACCAATTTATTTAAAACTTATCGAGTAGTATAAGTGAAATATTCAATTATATAGCTGGGTCATTTTGAGTAAATTAGCTACTGGCTTTGCATCTGGAAAGTATTAAATTATATATATATAGATATCATACCTGTGCATATTTTAGCTTTGAGTTGTGCAAGCCGACTCCAAAATGGCTTCCGTAACCGCCTGGCTGCCATTTGCACGCGCAGCAGCGATAGGATGGGTACCGCTGGCAATGAGTCCCATGCCAGCACATCCGTTGCCCAAGGGAAAAACCCATGCGGATGAGAAGCTCAAGATAAACGTCAGTGGCCAGCAGTTCGAGACGTGGCGGAACACCCTCGAAAAGTACCCCGATACGTTGCTCGGCTCAAACGAGAAGGACTTCTTCTACGACGAGGAGGTCAAGGAGTACTTCTTCGACCGTGACCCCGATATTTTCCGCTACGTGCTCAACTACTACCGCACGGGAAAGCTGCACTTTCCGAAGTACGCGTGCATAATGGAGTTCGACGAAGAGCTGTCGTTCTTTGGAATCATGCCCGACATGATCAGCGACTGCTGTTTCGAGGAGTACAAAGACCGGAAGAGAGAGAACACCGAGAGGCAGGTGGAGGAGCGAGATCCGGAGGAGATGGACGTACACGACACGAGCACCACGCTGAAGGAGAAGATGTGGCGAGCGTTCGAGAATCCGCACACGGGAACCGTCGCGCTCGTCTTTTACTACGTAACCGGGTTCTTCATCGCCGTTTCCGTGCTCGCAAACGTTATCGAAACGATCCCGTGCGGCACGATACCGGGCACCGACCAGAACCCGTCGTGCGGGGAACGTTACGAGGTTGCGTTCTTCTGCCTTGACACGGCGTGCGTCATGATTTTCACAGCAGAGTACCTCCTTAGGCTCCTGGTCGCTCCAAACCGGTGTAAGTTCATGGGCAGCGTCATGAGCATCATAGACGTCGTCGCCATAATGCCGTACTACATCGGACTCGGTATTACGGACAACAAGGCGGTTAGCGGCGCGTTTGTGACGCTTCGGGTCTTCAGGGTGTTCAGAATCTTCAAGTTCTCGCGACATTCCGAAGGGCTCCGAATCCTCGGCTACACTCTGAAGAGTTGTGCCAGCGAACTTGGCTTTCTGCTGTTCTCGCTAACGATGGCCATTATTATATTTGCCACTGTGATGTTTTACGCGGAGAAAAACGTCGTCACGACAAAGTTCAAGAGCATTCCGGAAGCGTTCTGGTATACAATCGTAACGATGACAACATTGGGGTAAGGGATGATTAGAATTCTTACGGCTGTATGATTTTTTTCATTTCATGTATAACTTGTTCTTTACCCTTTTTTTTACAACAGCCAAATGTTATCGAGATAGGAGGGGTCAATCCAGCCATACGACCTTTTTGGATTGATCCTTTGACTTATGCACCAGTCACTTGAAAGTCATTGAGTTTGTACCGATTGCTGTTATTTTGTATGTTGTTGATGCTTTGTCAATAAACGGCTACTACTAAAATATTCTGAAGTATTCTAAATTATGAATATTTTAGAATTTCTCAAGGCTGCTAATATTGTTGCCTGAATCAGAATTTGCTTGATCTATTGGGGCCGAGTCTGAATTTGAACTGATTTGTGTTTTTCTATGAATTGTTGGCCATTCATTAAAACTTTGGGATTTGTTGATGTTGTATTGTAAATATTCCTGTGAAGGCAACAGTAAATGTTGTAGATGATGAAATTATAAAAACCGTTCGTGAGGCCAATATTTGAATTTCATCCAGGTATGGAACTATCAGCTATGACCGAAAAGACAGAATTACTTGTGAAATCGAATGTTATCAAACTGATTTAAGGTTATAAGGATCTGCACCATGTCTCCTATAGTGCAAGTTTCTCATCTAACGCATTTATCTTACCACCGGAGTGCATGATTAATTAATTTCATGTTTTCAAGACGACTGAAAAGATGTGGATTAGCGGCACCGAAGCGGAGAAAAGGATACAGGATTGAAGCTTGTGAGGAGATTTTCAACATTGGAGATGAGGCAATACCATGAGAGGATTTGGAGTAGCTGTAAATAAGTAAGAAATACTGGCCAATGTGCGACCGTATACAGGGAACGCACATTATTTTCTCCCATAACGTACGTTCAGTACGCATGTACGTTATTATGTCGTACATTGACATCCCATAACGTACGTACAGTACGCGTGTACGTTATTATGTCGTACATTGACGTCCCATAACGTACATACAGTACGCGTGTACGTTATTATGTCGTACATTGACGTCCCATAACGTACATACAGTACGCGTGTACGTTATTATGTCGTACATTGACGTCCCATAACGCACATACAGTACGCGTGTAGTACGTGTACGTTATTATGTCGTACATTGACGTACGTTAATATCAATTTATTTATTCGGGTGCATCACTCATCTGTTCTTCAGTGTTCGACTTAATTGATGTCGCTGGGATCATCACTGCTTCCATCCCAGCAACTATACACTCATAATTCCAGTCAACAGCTGCCTCTTCGTGATTATTATGCACATAATTTATGTTGTCCAAAAGACAATCATTTGCATGGATGTACACATTGTACAATGTACACCGATTTTTACACACACATATATATATTTTGTTCATTATGCATCATGCCACTGCAAGTACCGGTACATCTCTAACTTATGTGTACGCGGCGTGGCATGTGCATTTGGTACGCGTATGTTTTTCCCTCTGTAATGTACATACGTTACAAGTGCGTTATTCTGGTAGGTAGCGCACGGTCGCACTATGAAACTGATAAATAGATTTAAAGTAACCGAATTGAAGCAATGAAACCAACAAATGAGTACTGTTGGGGGGGGGGGGGAGAGAAGAGGCAGGGTTGAATGTAGTTGTTTATTAATATCAAGCAAGATGACATGATTTTACGATATATTCGACTAAGCGTACAGATTGCGTGGCAGATGAAATAAATGTTCGAAGGTGGATGAACACCTGGAGGACGGCATTTGATGGATGATCGAGGATGCAGACAGCATTGACCAGTTTATAATTTAATGAGGACAGCAGCAGCAGCATCAGCAGCAGCAGATGGAGAAATGTTTGGTGACAGATGATCTGCCTTTGGCAACTTAGATGGCAGCATTGAAGACAAGAGCAGAAGAATAAGAAGATGTTGTAATGCTATGTAGACATTTACTCCTGCGTTTCTCCTTGCTAGTGTAGCACCTGTTTAGCACGGGTTCTGCTGCCTATATATAGCTATGGTGCGTATTAATTGAATCGCAAGGCTGCTGCACTGCCTGTGCCAAGATAAATGATGTTAAAGTGATTATGAGACAAAGGTTGATCAATAATTAGTGAACAGTGCTAAGATAAATGGAAGATTTACCAGGTGAAACATTTAGACCAAACCAATGGATTCCTATTCTGAGATGTATATGGAGATCTTAGATTATATATAGCGATAAAAAAGGAGCAAAAACAAGCGAAGCAGCAAATGAACCCAACTGGCCAACTACAACCAGTCGCTCGTAGATGGCAGAAGATGATGTGCCCAATGTTGCCCATGGATTTTCTATCCCACCAGGTGTTGACGATGACATTCTTCTCAGCCTTCATTTATTCAGCCAATACTGATATAAAGTGTTTATAATTTATGATTTGATGTTTATCGCATAAATTTTAATGTGCCCCTTAAAGTTCGCTACTCAGAGGCGCTCCCAGCTACAGTGCGGGCCTCCCGTTTGCAACCAACATCTCATCAGTCTGTTATGATGTTTTGTTTGAAATCAGTTGCAATAAAATGACTTGACTTGACTAGATGTCAATGTCACTGAATTGTTGCAGGTATGGCGACATGGTACCAGCCACAATGATTGGTAAGCTGGTCGGCAGCATGTGTTCACTTAGTGGCGTTCTTGTTATCGCACTTCCTGTGCCAGTCATTGTATCCAACTTTGCGAGGATATATCAACAGAGCCAGCGGAGCAACAAGTCGAGATCCGAAAAGGTCAGAAATTCCATTCTCGGTCAAGTGCTTTCGTGTAAATTGTTTCCAATTTGTTTGGAGGTGTTTCAGTGTCTGGTTATTTGCTTTCAATATAGTACTGTGGAAACCCTAGCATTCAGTCACTATGTCGATAAATGTTCTTATCTTGTATTGCATATAGTACTTATGTACATGCACACATAGGTACGTTAACTTGTTGAACATGTTTGCATGAATGCATTAACATGTTAAACATGCTGGCATTAATGCTTAACCCTTTAATGCCGAGATGGTAGTAAATGGTATGGGAAATCCTATCACCTCCGGCATTAAAGGGTTAACATACATGTTCTACATGCGTGTGTGGGATTTAAATACTTTTTTGTTAAGTGAGCACTGCATCTTCTCTTAGCATCTTCTAGGAGACCTGTAGCTTAGCTGGCTAGGAACCACTGTTCTACAACCCTTAATCGTTTTATGGTCTTGATCTCTATCTGCGTAGAAGTAGGACTAGGTGATTGTATGGTTATATGCTCATCCACATGGTACCCTGATCCATGAAGGCAACTATGCTGGTAGTTGTTGTGTGTCTGGGCTTTAAGTGTGACTGGATGGTCATGGAAGACGTACAGGCACAGGTCTATTTTCAAATCTGAATGCTGTCCTATCACTTATTGGGCCAGCACAGCCTCAAAAGATAAAAGGGGCGTCCAGGCACTTCTTTATTTACATCGTAAGCACTGTTTTGCGTGCACTGGTCATCTGCTGATGTAATATATATAGATTTTCTATATATATCTTGATGGAGATATAAAATTATACATGTATCTTAATAAAGAGATATATATATATATATCAGGTCATCCAAGATGTCTAACCTACTTCTTGAGGAATTTCGTCAAATTGGGCTAAATTGGGCTAATGGCTGGACCATTAAGGTGGGACATTTGATATCTTCCTATGGTTTCCAGTTACAGGGTGTAGAAGCGTTTGTGGATGCATGCTGAATAACAAGATGTCTACAGTGCTTGTATGGACTTGCCGTCCGTCCTCTGTTTGTCCACCTCGCTGCTTTCCATTTAGCTCAGCGGCTGCTGCTGCTGCAGTGCTCGAGTCGTGGCATATTGTTCCTACAGTGCCTCCGTCGTAGCATCTGCCGTGCACACCACACGACGCTCCCTACCAAACGGAGGAGGAGGTGCAGGAGGAGAGGGACTGGTTATTCGCTCACAACAATCGATATTGTTATGCGACAGAGGAAGAATGAATAAGTGGGATATATGACACTTATTCCGACCATTTGAAATGTCATGTGTGGCGGTTGGCGACTTCAATCGTTGCCGCAACTGCCACCACCACCGCTACCACCACCACCGCTGCCACCACCACTGCCACCACCACCACCACCGCTGCCACCACCACCACCGCTGCCACCACCACCACCGCCGCAACGTTAATCAATGGCCACATTCGTTCCTGTCTTCTTTCTGACAGTGTATTGTCGCATGGTTCTCTCTCTCTCGCCAGTGGCGGCGGTGGCGGGGCTCTTTTCATCCATCGCACCACGACGCCGGTTGTCAGCCGTGCCCAGCCACCACCACCATCGTCCGTCCGTCCGTCCACCCGCCCCATCTAAGATATTGATTTTCTACAGCAAATTCGCCATCTGAGATGGCAGCAGAGGAGGAGGGCTGCTGCTGCTGCAGCCGCAATGACAGATTTTTCGAATTCCAAAAAGCCGGAGGAGGATGAGGAGGAGGACACTACGGAATTGATCCAATGGAAAGTGCATTTGAAATTCAGTATATAGTGCTAAGCCAGGACCCAAACATTGGGAAGAGTCAGATGTGGAACGCACCACAGGCTGTCTCATTCTGCCGCACTATCTTCTGTGCTTTACCTGTTCCATAGAAATGATTACAGTGCTGGTCATCATCTGTCCCAGGGTGAAAATTGATGGGAGTTGTGGGGGTTCAACCCCCTCTAGTGTTTCTTAGGTGGGCCATAGTAAAGTACTCATTTCACACCCCAAATTCATGTGTATCAATGTCTGTCTCCCCCACCCCTCCTCCATTATTTTTCTACAATTCTCATACCGATCTGTCCAGTGGTGTCCACTGAATTAAGTGTGATGCTTAATTTTGCGCAGAACTTGAAATTTTAACTACAACTACGATGCTTCAAACTAAAACATAAGGGATCACAACAGTGAAAACACTAATTAAATGCTTAGTTGTGTCAAGCTTATTTTATGTTCATCATTCCCAGTGTCAGCCATTTGGCGGCAATGCTTGAGTTGGTGCTGTTGCTCATGAATGCAGTCCAGTAGCTTGTATCACATCTAGTCTTCTTATGTCTTAAACGGGTTTGTCTATGCAGTGCAATCTTGTGTCTGGTGCTTGAAAACTAACTGAGGTCGGGCCTGAGTTCAACTGGGGATGGGGTGGGGGTGGAATGAACATCCTAAACTCTTCGGTAAAGTTTGTGGCAGAGAACCATTTCAAGGCTTTAATGTCAGATTGAGCACATTTGGACTGTGCATGTTTGCAGAAGTTTTTCTAGTTGGAGGGTACAAACAAATGAAATTTGGTGAATCTGAGACAGCAGATGCCCGTGACTCAAAACCGATGTGGAAATAGTATCATGCACCTCCCACTGAGGTCCTGGGCAAAGTCGTGGAAGGAAATGCATTTTGTGAATACATGACAGGCCATGTGTTATGGAGATGTTTGAAATTCAGGTCATCATGTGCTCTCTGCATGTGGTTGACTATACAGCATTGAGTGGACACCATGCATGCATGCACTCTCGTCAAGTTATGAAAATGTTCAACGATCAATAGAAATATAGCTTGGTAGCATAGATTGAGTATACTCGATCTATGCTTGGTAGTGGTGCGACCTAGAGAAAGTATAAACCATAAGTACTGATTCCATTTCCTTTTCTTTCGCAGTAATACACTGCTGGTTCAAGGTCTATAAACAGCAAGTGCATGGACACAACTCTTCAATATATCCCTGGAATTCATTTAAGTTGCAGGTTTTTCCCATTTTCCAGGTCCTTCGAAGCTTCTGATGCACCACCACTTGATTAAACCTTCCGCTTCCTTCTCCCTCTCCCATTATCTCCTCTCTCTCCATCATTGTACCGATACACAAGTAGGCCCTATATATTATACATTGGTACTGCAATATTTATCTGGCACACTCTTTCAGCCGCCACTCTTAAACGCGCATGTGTCTGACTGCATGCCTCCAATTGGCCGCTCTATTTAAATGTCATTTATATTCCGTGTTTATCACCTGTCTGTTGTTGGAAGTTACACACCTATACAACCAGTATTGGACCAATGTCAGACTCAACTCCGCCACTGGTTGCACTCTGCTAGTGCCAATCCCAAGCCTGGATAAAGGAGGAGGGTGACACATGTCCTAAACTCACTTCTCCCTCCTATAAGGACACTCCCATGCGCCCCAGACCACATGACCGAAATGTCCCACGGGCAGACAACTTAATGAGAAAAACGTTTTTAATAAGAATGCTTTATGATGCCTAATTTTATGTAAACCAAAGTGCGGTTATACAGTTGGGTTAATAAAGAATATACTTACTTACTTACTTAATCATCACTGATATGGCAGTGTGGTTAAGCAGTAACAAGCAATGTTAGACTCATGTCCTTATGTCTAATGTTCATTGCTCTTTTTTATCCACTATCACAAAAGCGACGAGCGTGCATTCTACAATCTTGATTTGTATGATGTACAATTGGTACATCAGCTTAATTCTCGGTTTATGGCATACATTCTATGGTAGTCATTTTATTTTTTACCAATATGGTAATAATGGTGTACATGCTAATTAATATACAGCAATATGTTGTGATATCAAAGCAAGGTCTGACAGTTTGCTATAGTAGAGATTTTAAATAAGTGGGATATCAGCATCAAATTCTATCATGGTCCATGTGAACTGAAGTCAATTAAAAGTTCAAGATTGTAATACCTGCAGACCGGTGGGTTTTTTGGTGATAACCATCTCTGTGTAAAAAAATGTGACAATCGTGTCCTGAAAATAGGAGGTGTTAGTTGAAAACATCATGCATGTATTTCATATCTAATAAATGTTAAACTACCGATTGACACGTTGACCGCCTACTACGAGTTACCCCATGTTACCTCGTAGTACAGCCAGTCATTTACCATGGCGTGTAGGAGGTCAATGTGTTAACATTCCTTAGCACGACTAGCTGAATCGGAAGTTGGCTAAAAGGTTTTAAAATGGAATGTCCGATAGAATCTGGCTTAGAGTTCACACGGGCCACCTGGGGTAAGAAGATCTTATTTCCATTGAGTAATGGATCTCCACAGGGAATACTGAATGCTCCCTTAAGTACTTTTGCAAGGTTATTGTAATTGTAATATTCTGAGGATTACTTTACAGAACCCAAAAGCTAAGACTCGGGTGCACAGTCAAAACGGACCATAGGCGCAACCACCCTATGGGACCCATGGTACGCGTCCCCCCAACTTTTGAGTGGTCCCCTAACTTTATTATTATGGTCCCCCCAACTTTTGAGTGGTCCCCTAACTTTATTATTATGGTCCCCCTCCAACTTTTAGGACGTGATGAAACAGACCAATCGTAGGTCTGCAATTTGCTCTGTATAGCTATGTGCACCCGAGTTGTGCTATTCAGACATATTCATGATGCCATTATTTTGTAAAGGTTATTATTGTTTTTAAAGAACACTCGCTTGTTATCAGACTCCCCTTCAGGCTGCCTACTCAGACTACAGCGCAGAGTGACACTGCATTGGAGTTTCATGCCGAAACGCACGATCTATTGCGGGCAAAGAACTTGCTCAAGGTCTCTATACGTGGCGGCTTGAGGTGGATTCGAATCGGGAATCATCCTCCGGCTCCAGGGCACCAAACCCACCACTACACCACCATGCCTCACAAACTAGGTGTACATGTGCATCGTAATTTAGCTTAATTTTTTTAGCCGGATGTAATGTAATGTAAATTTTCAAAGATTTCTCAGGATCTAAAAAAGCAACAACAATGAATAGACCAGCTTGCTTATTCATAGAACTACCAGTAGTCCAGTATATCAAATCAAGTCCTCAATAGCCAAGTGTTGAAGTGTTCTATTTTACTCCTGTGCCTGGTCAGAATCCGGGGATGGGGTGAAAACATTAATGAGAAACTAGACCTGGGTATAAAAATCACCACAAAATAGCCCTTCAACTTCAAAAATACCTGCTACAATGGACGCCACGTGCAGTGCATGACGGATAGGTAATAGTTTTTGCTTAGAATGGATAGGTAATAGTTTGCTTGGAATGGATAGAGACTGGCCCGTCGTGTTTGAATCTATTGGTCCTAGTCTTTTTCAGTGGAAGATGACTCCGGCCATTTGCATGTACCACATATACAATACGTGTGCATGATTATCCATACGTGTAGCCGACCAACTACAGCAGGCTCATTGCTCATTGTTTTGTGTATATCAACGCTGCGCTGCGTATATGCACTGCACGGCTTACAACATTCCACTGGCCGTGGCATTATACCTACAGGTGGATTAGCCGGGACTGCTGACGTAGCTGTACTGTGGCCCACATGAGCAGGTAATGTAAGTGAATGCTTACTGAAGGAAGTATATAGGTATGGTATGTAAGTATGGTATGTAGGTATGATATGGTGCTGACCGGAGTGGTGTGTTTCACCAGTGTTTGTGGCATGTTTGGTTATGTTCCCTGCTGCTGTATGATTGTTCGTAGAACAATAGCGGCTGTAGGCAGCCAGACAAAGCCACCGTTGGCAACTGACAATGGCACAGGTGGAGGTATACAGCGTGACATACCACTGCGTTGCAATGGTAACTGGACAACTTTGGCATTTGTTATTTTATAGCAGCCTGCGGAACTGCTCAATTGATGCATCTTATAATAATGTCAACCACAGGCTTAATGTGTGGCTAGGACGGTCATGGACGGCGTCCATGCACTTATCTTCAAATCTGCACCAGGGCCGGATTGATGCATGTTCAACATGTTCGGCCGAACAGAGGCTCCCACACTTTAGGGGGGCCCACACGTGCGGGGGGAAAAATTTTGAGGAAAAATATTCTCACGAAATTTCGACCAAACGACTGAAAAAGGTCATCAGCTGTTTTGGCGGGGAAATCAATATATTCTAAAGAAATTTCGACCAAACGACTAAAAAATGTCATCAGATTTTTCGATCGAAGATCCCCCCAAATTTTCTGAACAGGGCCCCCACATTTTTTAATCCGACCCTGATCTGCACACCACCCTGCCACTTGTTAGGTCAGCGCTGAGCCTAAAGGAAGGGGCGTCCAGGCACTTCTTATTTTACACTTTAAGCACTGGGACTCGGCCAAAAGTACAAGCGCTTACCATCATATCTGAAAACTATTGAATATTTTGAAGTACAGAAATGATGAGTTTAATGTAGCTGCAAGAATCCGATTTATTTAAACAGATGAAGAACTGGATAACCATCGGACTTTTAGAGAAAAAACCGCTTAAATTCACAGTGACTTCCTAAAGATTTGTGGCATTTCGATCGGAGATATGGCATTCGAACATAACTCAGATGCATTCGAATATGATTCCACCCCACCGACTTCTTGCCTGTCTCTGGTCTCGCCTTACGAGATCCGTCGTCCGGAAGAAGAAAATTATTGTTCAAACACCGCTACAGTGGAACTGAGAGCTTTGTCTGGCTGCAGGGGTCCGTTCTGGGTCTTGGACAGCCCCATCCTGTGCTCTGTTCACCCGGAAAAAAGCAGCCGGACCAGAGTCAATGCTTCTTCCCTCCCCTCCCTCCATTCCCCCCTTCCCCCATTCGGTCGCCACTGTTCTCTTGCATTGTGTTCCGCATTGCTGCACGCAGCCCGGCATAAACGTTTCGAGCTTTTGCCGTCATCTATAATTTATACAAAGCATCGGTCGTCGTCGTCGTTCACTACAGCAGCAGGGTATTGGGCGCGACGGCGGCAGCGGCTCACATTGCTCCCTATACCATAACCAACCGCTGTATAGGCGGAGGCGGGGAAGGCGGCGGGCGCGATCGGCGACAGCAGCAGAGGCGCAGCGTTGCCACTCCTTGGGTTTTTTCACAAGATCTTGGTTTTTTTATCCGAACTTGGGAAATGGGGTTTTTTCGAGAAGAACTTGGGTTTTTTGCTTGGGTTTTTTTCTAGACAAAATCTTGGGTTTTTTCTATCTCCGAACTTGAAAAATGGGGTTTTCTCGGAAAAAACTTGGTTTTTTTGCTTGGGTTTTTTCTTTGGACTAAGAAAATCGGAAAATTGTGAATATTTTGGAGAAACTTTGGCCGGATGACTAAAAAAAGTCATCAGAATTTTTGGACAAGACGAGAAATTGAAAGATTTTTTGGTCCGGATGACTAAAAAAAGGTCATCAGAATTTTTGGACAAGACGAGAAATTGAAAGATTTTTTGGTCCGGATGACTAAAAAAGTCGTCAAAATTTTTCGGAAGGTTAATTATGTACATTTACGAAGATTTATGCAACT
>OX243814.1:32841474-32868974 GCA_945859605.1 Lumbricus rubellus
GAGATGATGATGAAGTGAGTGATTTTTATCGGACTGTACTGTTACCGCATGTTGTATTTGATTGCTTGTGGATTGAAGTGGTTGAATGGCAAATCAAAAGCCATTTATAGGTGAACAGGAGACTAGGATCTGTGGCAGCATGGACCAAGCATGGTGTTGGGTTGAACACGTCCAGTCACGAAGGTCCGACACAGGAAGGGGTGGCATCCGGTTATGCTCCCTAGATGTGATAGAGACCGTTTAATTTTGTTTACTGTAATAATCAAACACTTGGCTGATATGCGTGGTGCCAGGTCAGACATTTTTGTGATGATGGTGCATATGGCTAACACGTTACGTAACGTGAGTACCGGGTATGTGTTACTTTGTACAGTTAACTACGACACTTGTCTATCGCATGTTGGTGGTTTTGTTCCGTAGTTTTCTTACTAAGCTTATGTTTCTGTATCAGGGTGTCAGCTTTAGTTGCGACGGGATGAAGAGCTTTCCTTGATCTGGATGCATTTCCGTAGTCTAGCAGGGGAGAAACTTTATAAAACTCTTCTTCAGGCGATGTCCCTAATGGGAACACATTTCTCTCATTTTCATATTGTTGCACAGTGACTAGTTACTGGACTGCAAAGAGTGATTAGCCGCAATAATTTATTACTTTTGTTTAGAAAAGTAAATGGTTACTGATAGCAGAACTTTGCTTGTTAAAAGTAAATGGTAGTTACTTTCGGTTACCACATGTACAAATATTAAAGTTCAATTATCTCCTTTTGGCATGTAATCAGCAGAGTAATATATTAATAATAATAATAATAATAATATGATTGCTCATGCAGCACTGAAATTCCGGATTAGAGATGTAGAAGTCTCTAGTGACTTGCAACGTGGGAAGCATCTCATAAAATATTTGCTCCCAAGTCAATTTCAAGTGCAAAATTTTAAAACTAATAATGCAAAAAAGCTGTAGTGATACTGAATTTGCTCCCAAGTCAATTTCAAGCACAAAATTTTAAAACTAATAATGCAAAAACCTGCAGTAATACTGAATTTGCTCCCAAGTCTATTTCAAGTACCAAAATTTAAAAACTAATAATGCAAAAAGCTTCAGTGATACTGAATTTGCTCCCAAGTCAATTTCAAGTACAAAATTTAAAAACTAATAATGCAAAAACCTGTAGTGATACTGAATTTGCTCCCAAGTCAATTTCAAGGGCACAATTTTAAAACTAATAATGCAAAAACCTGTAGTGATACTGAATTTGCTCCCAAGTCAATTTCAAGTACAAAATTTAAAAACTAATAATGCACAAAGCTGTAGTGATACTGAATTTGCTTCCAAGTCAATTTCAAGCACAAAATTTTAAAACTAATAATGCTAAAACCTGTAGTGATACTGAATTTGCTCCCAAGTCAATTTCAAGCGCAAAATTTGAAAACTAATAATGCAAAAGCCTGTAGTGATACTGAATTTGCTCCCAAGTCAATTTCAAGTGCAAAATTTAAAAACTAATAATGCAAAAAGCTGTTGTGATACTGAATTCTAATATTTATAGCCTGGGATAACAGTGGGATATAGTTATGTTCTGGGACTAGCAAAAGATGCAGAAGCCAATATATGAGCAAGCTGACTGGTGACAATGCATCCAGGATCATAGGTGGAAGTGTTTGTTGCCTGTGTCATTTGGTTTTCGATTTTATGTGCAAGTGGTGTACGGTAACTTTATTCACACTTTCGTGTCGTGACTCTTAACCCTTTGCATCGACTCTTAACCCTTTGCATCGACTTGCTCCCAGTTGCTCAAAATGCTTTCCAGCTTTCATTTCGTGATTTCAGACAAACTCACAAACATCTCCGCTTTCTTCAAGCTGTAGGTGCCTGGGCTTCAGTTGGGAATTGGGAATGCTTGCTTCCTAACATTGTAGTCTCGTATAATTAAGAGTTCACCACGCGAAGGTGTAACGCAGGGCGATAGGCTGCTGACAGTTTTCACATGATTCACTAATTATTTCTAGCTGTGCGTTTGTAACTTTTTGAGACATGTTGTCGTTTGGTATTACGGTGATTTTAACTCTTTGAGCTTGACTAGGTTTTCTAACCGTCTGTGAAGTTTGCGCTGAGAGTAATCGTCTTCTGCAAGTTCGTCGTGTAAAGCGTTAATGGTGCATTATTAGAGTGTGCCAGCTAAGCTTCTGCTGGTGCTTGAAGAAAAAACATCTCTTTCCGAATTACTTCATTTTTGCAGACGCACGTCCGTTCTCTATTCGCAGGTTGCAGGCTTTTCTTATAAACCTGTTGATTTCCGATAATTAATTAATTAATTATATAGTAGTTGTCACTTGAATATTGTTACAATGTTGTTTACTTCTCTTCATGGATATACATACGGTGGTTTTGATAAGAATTCGATACGGTAAAATGCTATTCGACAAGAATAACATATCAGGGTATCTCCTATGCCTGTGAATATTAATTATACACGTTTGCTCATAGAATGGCTATGAAACGTTGAGATTATTCTTTCCTGTACTGATGTACTACTACTACCACCCTGTTGCGCCTTCCTTCTTACCGGTAAGATCTATGATCATAGGATGAATTGATGATATAGTTTGCTGATGATATGCTTCAAACAACGTTCCACGAGATGATTATGATGTACCACAAGGCTATGCTTTGAGGACTTGTGTTATACATGGAAGTGGGAGAAGATAGGGAATGTTCTATTTCGATATTTTGTACGCAGTATCCATTGGTTGGTCTTGTTCGATAATTTCATTGTTTTTATTTGAGTTGTAGCTTTTGGCATACGTAATTATGTGCTAACAAGTGTTTTTTATTTACGTAGTCGTCGTTTTTAGTTTCTGTCGTCCTTTTTGTTGACGGTAAAATATTAATGACCTGTTAGAGAGATATATATGTCTGTTAGCTGTAAATACATTTTTAATTAGCTGATGGTGTTGCAGTATTCCAATATATTTCTGATGATGCTCATAACAAGTTCAACTAAACTTTCTGTGCACGACTTCTTCGTTGGCTTCTTCTGTCCATTGACTTCTCTGAATGTATCGCAGAAGTCTCGTCGTCGCTTGCAAGTCGAGAAGTTAACGCTGCGACTTCTGCAATGCATATTATGGTTGATTGTTTACGAGGAGAATCTTTTTATACTCTGCTTGGAATTAGATTTAATACGGAGTCATGAATGGCATTAATCATTAATCTCTGTTGATCTTTAATTAATCTCTGTCGATCTTTTTTGGATGTTATTAGTGTTGGGTCGTGTTTAAAAAAAACATTAGCATTTTCTTTATTGATATTTTAATTAATACTTGATAAAAAGAAACAAATTATTTCACTCATAATTAAGTTTCTCATACCTTGTCGTACAGTTGCATGAGCTTACTTAAAATGTTTAATAATGAAACTTGCTGTCAAAACCCCTTTCATCTAAGTTGCCAGTGACTGCATATTACTAATCAAATCATTTGTTTGGAATCCAATCAGAATTATACAACACTACATTTTTTTACAATTGTACACACATAATAAACCAGTAAGCATGTAATGGTTATACTTTCGGTTTTACAGGGGACCCGAAAGGGGTCTTCCAACCCTGCAACCCCTGAGCATTGGTGCCACGAAGATGATACCCACTAAGTAGTAATGGCTTGGTCCTGACATAACGCATTTAAATTGGTATTAAGAAAGAAACAGCTGACACCCAGCTAATTGCACAGCTTTGAAGATTATAAACTAATCGGGCAAATTTAGATGGCACAAATGTCCTTATTTTGAAAGATGTCTGATATATCTGATCTCCAATTTTATTATGAGTGATGGATAGGAGGCTATTTAATTGTTTATTAATTTAGTCTCTCAATAATGAGATACATAGTTGGCCAGGATGTGCCAGAATAACTAATTACTATCAAGTTCAAATGATCACAGTCTCACCTTAAGAAGACATCGATTAGATAGTAGTCTGATGGAAAGGGAATCTCATTCCAAGTTTGGGCCCCAAACAAAATTACATTTACTGAGAAATTCAAATTGTCACCTGCATCCTTTCATAAAAAATGCGTAACTGTATGTGAAATGATAAGTCAGAAGTTTAGGTATCAGAATTGGATAGTACATGTATTTGATTTGAGCAAATCTCTGCAAAATAAATACTGAAATTCCTAATGCCATTCGAGAATAATATCTGCACATTCGACAATGGCAACTGCATACTTTGTGCCAGAAAACACACTGTTTTATGCCCTGCATAATAATAATAGCCTACAGCTATTTCATTTCATTGATTTGCAATCAGTGAAATGAGTGTTAAACAGTTTTCTTAAAATTGAGCTTGCAATTGTTCGTTAGTGTGTACGCAATCATACATGAAAGATTTTAATTTGAAGACGTATGAGAGATGATGAGTTGGATGGATCCAGATTTGATGAGGGTCTATGACAACAGAGACTGTCGCCCTACCAAAAAATTGTCTGGCATATTACAGGAGATTTTTGATGACAAGTTCGTGTGAGCAATACCTACAGTCCTACACATATAATTATTGTGAATGGATGAATTGAAATTTTGAACCGGTTGTTTGACTAAAAAGGTGTGCTACTCTGAAGATGATGGAGGATGGAAAAGAGCGAGGAGGAGATTTGAAAAGAATGGTGTTTGGTTGGATTTGGGGATCGATCTCAAGTCAGCATTTGCTCAATGTTGTATCTTACTTGTTCTTTTTTTTCTCATTCATCATTTTGCCAAATCGGTTCGTTTACAGGTCGTCTGCCCGGCGGTCAGTGTCACTGCTCCGTGAACCAACTGACGTGAATGGGAGAGGAGGAGGATTTAGCCGCTGTTTCTCCTCGGTTTCGGAATTTATTACTCGAGTGTCGGTCGATCGGTGAAGAAACCTTTTTCGTCGTTTTGTCAACTAATCAAAACGTCCTTTTTGTGCTATTTGACAGGATTTTCGTTTAAATTGTTTAATTAATAATTAAATATTGTTTACAGTTGTTTTTTTCGTTGCTTGCGGTTTAACGAGCAATGACGATGCATTAAAATGGTGGACAGGGAGAGTCTGATCGTTTCTTACTGTTGATAGTTGTAAGCAGCGTGCAATTAGGCCTATGATTAATTATTTAGTCTTGATTGTAGGCTTAATTTTATTCTAGAAAGAAAACCATGTGCACTGTGTCGGGAAAAATCCAACCCATTATGATGATAATAAAAAAATCTAGTAAATAGTACTTGGGACGGATCCAGGGGCCAATCCGGTCATGCCCCCCCCCCCCATTCGGAGACTTGCATAGGACGTGTCCCCACCCCATCAGGTTTCAAGAAGCTTTCAAACAATTCAGCAGGAATAGGAAGGTGAGAGAGAGAAAAACAGTATGACTAAAAGTCATCAGATTTTAAGTAACCGGAGTTGTGGCGGAATTTTAGAAGTTTTTGGGAGAAAGTCTTGTAAAAAAATTTGGCCACTTCCAAAATTTCTTCAAAATTGTTTCATGAACACAGGTTTCTGTTGTGGAATTGATTGACTCAACATCACATCATCTTCAACCGACTTTGCCTTAGCTAATCTAAGGCTCAAGTGATCTGGTTTGGAACAAAGCAGCAGCTCTTTAAACTTGGCCTCCCATGTAGGCCTACTACTAACCTCAGTGTACCCTGACATCACGTATTCATCCAGCGTCCACGACTTGTGTGTTGTCACCCTTGATAGCACACTGTCATATGACTCATATCTGAGTACCTCTTGCATTTTATGCGCTCATGTATCTATCCAAGTGAAACGCCTGCACTTCATCAGTCTTCTGTCTTCATAACCATTGTCCATTCATCTGCTGTCGCATAGACTACTGCAATTCACTATTTGCTGCCATTGCTGGGTCCTTCAATCAGTTATGAACTCGACAGCCAGGCTCAATACTCGTCTCCCTTACTACTCTCACATTTCTATTAGAAAATAAGTGCTGTAGTGCATGGACGCCGTCCATGACTTTGAGTTGCATTGTATTGCATTGTAATGTATAAACGCATCGGATGCAAATCGCGCGTTCGGTAGGTGACGCTCCATATCACTGGATAAATAAACATTCACACGCTAGGTGACACCTCAAGCACTGAATGCAGTCTCTTCGATTCAGATGCGCTGCCCATAATAATTATTTCTCTGTAGTAGTAAAGGGCCACCAAAGTAGGCTACATAGCCTTCCTATAGGCCTATTACTCATGACCTGCCAAACAAATTGGAATTTTTAACATCTTTACATTTATTTTCTTCGACCTGTTAAATGTCTCATGACCTCGACACTGAAATTGCCTCTGACACCAAAACTGCCCAGCGTGCCAACATTGGGGCCCGGTGGTGTAGTGGTGGGTTCGATGCCTTTGGAGTCAGGTTCGAATACACCTCAAGCCGCCGCGTTGAGACCTTGTGCAATTGCTCGTGCGCTTCGGCGTTAAACTCCGATGCAGTGTCCGCGCTGTAGTCTGGAGCGCCTCTGAGTGGAAATCTCTTAAAGGAGCACCATAGCAAATGCGAGAAATAAATCTTTAAAAAAATTGGTAACCTCACTGACACTGCCAGAGACGCGACTTTGGTCTGGATTCTAGTTAGGCCTAATGGTGCAGGATTTTTTCACGCCGTTTCTTGTTCGCGGCTGTTGAATTGTAAATTGTAATGGCAGCATAACCGCATTAACCGGTATGATGATAATTATGATGAAGAGGAGGAGCCGAGGAGGAGGAGGACGACGACGATGATGATGATCCCACTTCTATTTAATCTTAGATTATTTTCGTCAAGCCGACTTCTATCAAGCAACAATTCCTTTCGACAACCCTATAATATTGAAGGGCGCCTATGTGTGCGACCAACGCTATAGTATCCATACGCTATAAAGTTTATAAACAGACCAAACAGTAAAAGAGAATGTGAAAATTATAGCTGCTCAATAATGTTTATTCCTGTGGAATTGCATTTAACGTCACTCAGCATTCTCATAATGTTTGCACATTCTGAACACTTCTTTTCGTGTAGGCCTACATACCCTAACAAAGACTCGTCATTGTTTTCATTGTCTCCTCTATAATAGCAGGACCTTCCGTGCGATCAGCGTTACCATGAATACCTTAGACTTTGTACCATTGAATAGAGCTGACGTCACAGCTGTCGTAATAACAAGTCGACGTCAGAGCAGACGACACAACTCGTCCAGAATCGGCGCGCAGAAACAACAGGGGCGCAAGTACACGCAGTCCGACGACCATTTTTCTCTACGCTGGAACTAACATCTTAGCGGCGGACCCTGCAAGATCATCATCGAGAAATGGTCGGATCGTCGCTCGACTGGGATTACTTAAAACATCTGGAAATCTAAGAGGACGGACTCAACCATCGACCGGATAATCCATCCCGACTGCACACCCCCCCCCCTAGAAACAACGAGATCGTCTGCCGCCCACCATCTCTGCCGCCCGCTGGTCGCCGTGTGTTGTTGGGTGGACGACCGACTGTCCATTAGATCCTCTGACATCTGATAGTCATCCATTTGCCTGGAATCATAACATGGCGGAATGAAACTGATCCGACCTGACGTCTCCAGGTGAGTGCATCATCATCGTCGTCGTTGTTATGATGATGGGTCATGGTTGATGATGAATTGATGATGATATCATATAGGCTATAAACAGCCAGGCAGAGTTTCAGTGTCATATTATGATGTAAGCTGATATTAATGTGAGAAGCTCAGGCTAATTCCAAATATGCCTAACAACGTTATGACCAAAATAGACTATTGTATATTTACTTCGATGTCAAGTTCTTATTGCCATGAAAACTAAACACCCGGTTATAATGTATCATGGGTCAATGTATGTACATCGTACGTAGGCTGCTTACATATGGGCATCAATATACTTGTAGTATCAGAGACCGAGTGTCGGTTAGGGTTATGTTGGGCATCGTGAGGGTCGATTAGGGTCAGGCTAGCCGTCGTGATTCGTGAGTGTCGGCTAGGTTGGGGTTAGTGCCGTCATTTGCTTACCGATACTATAGTTTTGCCTACAAATGTAGCCTACATGCATGTGCGAACATATTTATGGATGTATCTATGTACGTATGTACAATATTGTACTTGTATGTACGATAAAGGGAAGGCCTATTATATGTTTGGATGTATCTGGTAATTTATGTAGAGTCTTGAAGGAACCTCAAAACAATGCGTAGGACCTCATAATCATACAAAACAATGCATATTGTCATCATGTCTTCTACTCGCAGGAAGAAACCTTAATCTCTGCGCAACAAAAGTCGTAAATTACAAAAAAGAAACCGAAAAAAATCGCCCTACTTCTTCGCGCGGATGGATCCAAAACCGAAGGACCGACACACCAAAGGGATCATCCACGAACTACCATACGAGGAGATCGACACCTTCGTCGACTACTACCGTCTGGAACCGAAAAGGGTCCTTCAACTGGGTCTCCAGCCGAGGTTCGCCCGGCTGTGGGATGTTCGACGCTACGTGCCACTCCCCATTACCTGCCTACCCTCGTTCCAAACGCTGTGCAGCCGCCTGCCGGCCGTTCCCATGGAATGGGTGAACAGCTACGATGCCCGCAACAAAGTCATCATCGGGAACTCGATGAATCCTTTCGCCACGATGCAGAAGAGGGTCTGCGGGTGGGGCTACAACGACGAGGGTGACTACAGGCGCAAGAAGTCCGCCCTTGAACCAGTCGACCTTCAGAGGTACAGACCGAAGCCGGAGTTCTTCATCTATCGTAACACACACTTTCCGAAATATCGTGGAACGCACTTCTCGGAAAACGAGGATGCCAAGTGAAGTCAACATCATCGTCTGCAGCAGACAACTGTACAACAACTTTTCCATCGTCTGTTAATTGTCACCATCATCATAGAAACTATGTACATTTGATATATGTGTGCATGTATGTAATGTACGTGTGTGTGTATGAATGTGTATGTAATGCATGTATGTAATGCATGTATGTAGTGTATGTGTATGTATTATGTATGTGTATGTAATGCATGTATGTATGTATGTGTATGTATGTAATGTATGTATGTATGCTTGTATGCATCCATATGTATTCATAGGTAGATAGTAGGTACGTAAAAATATGTGTGTGTCTACATGCACAAATAGTATGTACATTATGTAGACGCATGTACGTATGTGTGTATGTATGTACGCATGTATGTAATGTATGTAATGTATGTACGTAGGTACGCATGTACGTATGTATTTATGTAATGTATGTATGTATTAGTGTATTATGTTTGAAGGTATGTTTATGTGTATGTAGACCTACGTATTTATATCTGCATATGTGTATGTATATGTGTCTGTAACTATGTATTATGTTTGTATGCATACATACGTGTGTATGTATATATGAATGTATGTATGTATTTATGTATGTGTGTGTCTCAGTTTGTACATGTGCATGTATATATGTATGTGTGTGTATGTTCGCATTAATACATACATGTATTTATGAATGTATGTATGTATGTATGCAAGTATTATGTATACTTGTATTTATGTATAAGCATATAAGTCCATCGATCGAATAATTTAGTAATAAACAAAAATATTGATAAATAAGTGTATGTCAACTTCTTTATATGTTATGCTTAATTGTTTGATTCATCTATAGTGATGGTGTATAATATATTGTCCATCATTCATATCCAGCATAGCCATAGAGGCATATCAATCAATCAATCAATCATTCAATCATTCATTCATATTTTTACTAAGTCATTCGTTCATTCAATCATTCATTCATTCATTCATATTTTCATTAAGTCATTCGTTCATTCATTCATTCACTCATTCATATTTTCATTAAGTCATTCGTTCATTCATTCATTCATTCATTCATTCATATTTTCATTAAGTCATTCGTTCATTCATTCGTTCATTCATTCGTTCGAGAATTTATATAGAGCCTCTTCATGCATGGAACTACTTTGAAGCGCCACATATATGGGACAGCAGATGTACATTGTACATGTAGATGTCTTGCCATTTCGGCGCTACATAAGTCATATGAATCGACGATAAACTTGTAATTAAATATAGATTATGGATGGCCTCACGTGCGTGATCCAAATCACAATTGTAATCTAGAAATTTATATTGCGCTCGAAAGTCAAAGTGTCGTGAACCGATTTAATTGTTCACATGTGCAGACACTTAGCCTATGTTCCTGTTCATCCAAGATTTAATCTCACCAGTTCCTTTCAAGAACCAGCAGCTGCATGGTCTAAAACCATGCATGGTGTCAGCGGCGCCGCCAGGATTTTTTTTCTGTACGCACAACTTGCACAAAATAATATGAAGCGAACAGCGATCGATACGAGCTTATATATATATATATATATATATATAATATATGTATGTATATATATCTCGTATATGCTACTGGCGATGATGATGTATCACCATAGGCGCCGAGTTGACCGGAAGAGTGGGGATGCGGAAAGAATGTGAAAATATGCGCGCGTCAGCGCGCGAAAAATTTTGACCCTTTTTTACAGGAGACTTATTGAAATCACCACTGTTCACATAGGCGGAGACTTGGTCCTGGTTTTAAAGGACGAACTCGCGGCCAAAGTATGATCGCCGAGCAGGGAAGGGGTTTGGGAACGGGATGTGCTCCTCCCCATTTTCGATTTTTTTTATTGTCACACTGCGATGGTAGAACCTTAGGCCATCATTTTGACGTCATGACATCCTTGTCAAAATTTCCTGTTATCTCATTGCATTATAGACATGATTTAAGACTTCAGTAAAATAATGTTCTTCCCAATTTAATTTTTTTGAGCATTCTTTGTGTTTGATGTAGCCTATTTCTCTTGGAATCCACACAGAAGAAAAGCAAAATCTTCGTTTTCATGGGCGTCTTGGAGCACTCTCCCTCAATTAGGTCAACATAGGCCTACTCAAATTTTGCACAAGAAATCAGACAATTGGCCACTGTTTAGTGAGCCAATATTAACACTGTGGAATAGTTTTTCAAATAGTATTTCAAGTAGTTTTTAAAGACAAAACAATATCATGCTTTTATGATGCTGGGAGGTGACTCTCGAGCACTGAAGAACACTATTGAGCATGCATGTAGGCCTATACACTATAGGCCTAAAGAAACAATCATGGGCGCCCGCAGAAAATTTCGCAGGAGGGAGCAAAAATGTTACGATGGTCACGGTTGAATTTTTCACTGACAAAAGCATGAAAAAACAGTGCTGGAAATAAAAAACACGGGTATTTTTTCAAAGAGGTTTCTTGATGCAAATTTTTCAGTTCATTTTGTGTATTATTTGTAACATGAATAGTTTCCCAAGTGCGAAATTTTTTAAAAATCCAAAAGAAGATGTTAAAAAATAGGCACTATATATATTTATTTCTATAGAGATTTCTAAACATAAATATTATTTATGACTTTCACTGTGTGTATCATTGGTATCATTAGTGTTTTAATGCGAAAACATTTGTTAAAAACTCAAAAGTGGTAGTTAGAAAAAAATAAGTGTCACTTTTCCAGTTTTTTTACTTTCTCACTTCATTTTTAATCAATGCTTTCCCGGAACACGAAGATATACCCGAAGACGCTGACTGCGAAGATGGCTCTCTATTAGAGTGTATGTAAGTAAGTAAGTAGGTAAGTATATTCTATAGAATTATAGAATTTCAATAGATTCAAAAGGTTTCCATCACTTATAATATTTCACGCTTTAATTCTTTAATTTACAACTCGTAATTTTTTAGCCTTTTCGCGCTGTACGCACTTGCGTAAGTGCGTACGCCTAACGGCGCCCCTGCATGGTGTAAACAGTAAGTACTCCTACACCATGGTGTAAACAGTAAGTACTCTTACACCATGCATGTCGGACATCTCTCCCTCCCTGCCATGCATCTAAAAACCATGCATGGTGTAAACAGTAAGTACTCCTACACCATGGTGCAATCAGTAAGTACTCTTACACCATGCATGTCGGACATCTCTCCCTCCCTGCCATCTAAAAACCATGCATGGTGTAAACAGTAAGTACTCCTACACCATGGTGTAATCAGTAAGTACTCTTACACCATGCATGTCGGACATCTCTCCCTCTCTGCCATGCATCTAAAAACCATGCATGGTGTAAACAGTAAGTATACTCTTACACCATGGTGTAAACAGTAAGTATACTCTTACACCATGATGTAAGCAGTAAGTATACTCTTACACCATGGTGTAAACAGTAAGTGTACTCTTACACCATGGTGCAAACAGCATAAGCCAATCGGTCGTACATCCCTCCCTCCCTGCCATCTGAGAGAACAGCCTGTAGACGAAGTGGACGGAAGAGCAGTGAGCATGCATGTATAAGACTCCCATGAGTGGAAAGAGGTCCATAACTACATATATATATATATATATATAAATATATATATAGTAGGCCTATTATAAGACTCATATATATATTATTATATATATATGCATGTGAAGTGTTATTTATAGCGCAATAATGGCGACGTCTGCTTGAGAGAGCTGACGTAGGGATGCATTGTGTATTCGTGATATAATGCACTTCATTGATGAATCTAGAATAATATATCATTTTCCTCTATTTAATAGAACAATAAGCCACGGTAGCACTTTGCTGGAAGTCAATACACGCCGTAATAAATCACTTGAAAGAAAAGACTCTATATACACGTATACTACATGTAAATATATACATAGCAAATACATAACATTGCATATAAAATTTATATATATATAATTATATATATATAGACTAACTATATTATGCATGCATTATCTATAGATGAAATATATTTAGGCATATATATATATACATTATATACATAGATTATAAAAAATATATTATTACTGTATTGCTAATTCTTGCTACTTTATACTGAGCCCTTTACTATATATAGTCTTTGGTCTTAATCCACGTTTAATATATATATATATATAATATATATGATATGCTATACATGTGAGTACATAGGCCTATATGTAGGTGCGCAGGTGTGCATGTGCGTGTGTGTGTGACTTCCTGTTGATTTGATTAATGATATACAGCCACAGACGAATATCAAAGCGTCTCAAAGCGACAATTTCCTGTTCTCTGAGATTTATATATGTCTGTATTGGCAGCTCTCAAACATTCGATATACGAGACGAATACTTGTAGACTCTATATGCAGGTAACGCGCACTGTATACCTACTTAGACAGCTTATGCCGTGCAGATTACAATATTATATATATAGGCCCTATATATATATGCGCTAACTACAGCATGAATATTTTTATCGATTGTTCTAAATTATTGCCCTTCACAATCAGCTCCAAAAGCCATGAATGTCATTGATATTTAAATCTCGAGTATAGGCCTACGAATGAAACACGCGCACCTACTCACCCCTCAATCCTCCTGCACACTGCTATATATATATGTCATATATATTATATACATATATACATATATATAGACAAAAATGAATGTATAACATTGTATCATTTCATTCATTCATTTCATTTATATACATATTATAGCCTACAGACAAAAATGAAGGTTATATATTCTGAAGATTAGACGCCCACGTACGTCTGCAGAGTCGCGATAGAGACCATGGCATTATTATATATAGTCGTTATAATTATATGCGAGTCATGAGGGCGGTATAGGTGGTCGATGCCATAGAAACCCCTACGCACACACACCCCCACCAAGTTATCTTGACGTCACAAGACTGTCTCTGTCTCCGTCTCAGTATCCATCTGTCTGTCGATCTGTCCGTCCGTCCGTCCGCCTGTCTGTCTGTCTCCGAAATCAAAGCGCGAGAGCCCGACAAGCGCAAAGCCGCCATGGACAAGCGAAATATATATATATATATATATATATATATATATATATATACATACACACGTATATATATGTATGACATTGTATATATATTTATATATATATATATTGCATGTCCATGGACGCAGCTGATATTTAGCCTACAACTCACACGACCACTAGCGCCACCCGTCGGTGGGTATGTATAGAACTTAGGAGGTTGGTAAAACGTCTTATAAGGACCAGTTGACGAAAAAAGCCTTTGTGCAGGATAGCTATCCTGCTTGAAAGCGTCCTATAAGAGGCATAGGTTATAGGATCTATCGATACTGAGATAACCGAAAAGGTATCATATAGTAGGCCTACGGTAGTCTGTGAGGTAAATAAACATTGATAAACCGTGCGAGATTTTGAAGGTGCCAATTGAGAGGCACGACTTGCCAATTGAAGCCTATACGATACACAGATCAGGTGAGTTTTTCATGGCTGTTCTATCTATATAGAATAGATGATGCAACCTGTAGCAAGAAATTCTATATTCCGAATGACCAAATATTTTACACTGACTAAGTAGTTTTTTTTACATAATTATTTTTTATTCACCTGCTTAAAATTATCATAAACGTTAAAAACATTGTATTGTAGTAATTGTACGCATAGGCCTATACAATACATTGTATGAGCGGCAGGCTGAAAGTGGATTGAAAATATTGCCGGGTCTTTTTGGACCAGAGGGTGCTAGATATTAGTGTTTATTCAAGTGCCAAAAATGAGTGCCGAGTCTGAAACCCGGACCCGGCTCCCTGATGAGCAGTGAGCACTTGCAATAGCGCCCCTTCAAACTCCCTACTCAGAGGCGCTCCCGACTGCAGCGCGAGCACTGTAACGAAATTGCACGCCGAAGAGCCCGAACAGTTGCGAGTGAAAAACTTGCTCAAGGCCCCTACACGGCGGCTTGAGGTGGATTTGAACCTGGAACCATTCGGCTCCAAGGCACTGAATCCACCACTACACCACCGCGTCACGTTGCAATGCAAATTCGTGTACTGTCTCATACAACAAGAGATGGTATCTATTTATTCTCTATGCAAGACTCCCTTAATGGGCTGCTTTCCCAGCAACTAAGGTGAAACTATCAGTATACCGGTGGCTCCAATGATACTTTGAACGAGTCTATTGCTGCGGTATTTTTTGCTGCAGATAGACCTATGCGATTCCTTAAAGGAGCATATGCAGGAAAAGCAATATTATCTGAAATGGGCATTTGCTATAAATTTTTACAATGATAATTATTATTAATTAATATTAATAACATAATAACATCATCGTCGTCGTCGTCGTCGTCGTCGTCGTATTCATGATAATTGTCATCATCATCATCATCATCATCATCATAATTATCATCTTCATCAACAATAACAAAAGCATCATCGTTATCATCATGCAGGCTAATGGTCATCACAATCACCACCATCGTCATCGTCATCATTATTACTGTTCATCTGAATGACAGAAAGAGAAGATTATCGTCAATAAATTGACGACTGTAACGATCGATAGATGGCCGCAGAGTAAGCTTTTCTTCTTTGAACCCACTCTAAACTTCTTCTTTTTCTTCTTCTTGTTTTTTTCTTCTTCGTCTTCTTCTACTCCTCCTCCTCCTCCTCCTTCTTCTTCTTCTTCTTCTTCTTCTTCTTCTTCTTCTTCTTCTACTCTTCCTCCTCCTTCTTCTTCTTCTTCTTCTTCTTCTACTCCTCCTCCTCCTCCTCCTTCTTCTTCTTCTTCTTCTTCTTCTACTCCTCCTCCTCCTCCTTCTTCTTCTTCTTCTTCTTCTTCTTCTTCTTCTTCTTCTTCTACTCCTCCTCCTCCTCCTCCTCCTCCTCCTTCTTCTTCTTCTTCTTCTCCTCCTCCTCCTCCTCCTCCTCCTCCTCCTCCTCATCCTCCTTCTTCTTCTTCTTCTTCTTCTTCGTCTTCTTCGTCTTCATCATCATCATCATCATCATCATCATCATCATCATCATCATCATCAACAACATCATCATCATCATAATCTTCTTCTTCTTCCTTTTCCTCTTCTTCACCATCAACATCATCATCATCATCATCATCAACATCATCATCAGCAGCAGCAGCAGCATCAACAACAACATCGTCATCATCGTCATCATCATCAACAACATCATCATCATCATCATCATCATCTTCTTCTTCTTCTTCTTCTTCTTCTTTCTTCTTCATCATACTGTTTATGATGATGATGAGATGCGATGCTCATTGGTTGATTTAATAGAACCGCGAAATCTTTAAAGTCTTCGGTTACATTCGCCTCCAAATGGATTCCCGTTGTCTGGATAGGCCAACAAGGGAGGAGGAAGAGGAAGAGAAGGAAGAGGAGGAGAAGGAGGAGAAAGAGGAGACGGAGGAGGAGGAGGAATAGGAGAAGGAGGAGGAAAAGAAGAAGAAGGAGGAGCAGAATGAGGAGGAGAAAAGGGAGGAGAAGGTAAGGGTGGAGAAAAGGGAGGAGGAAAGAGAGAAGGAGGAGGAGAAAAGGGAGCATGGAAAAGACAAAGAGTATGTGGAAACGGTGGATATGGATTGATAGGGAACGGAGGGTACGTATACATGTAGGTGTTGATGCGATACCGTTGATGTGTAGAATATGTCATCAGCATCATCATCATAGAATGAGGTCTTCTATTACGTTGGACAGCGGATAGGGATAATAATAATAATTGGATAGACTGTATACTTATGTCACCAGAGAGAAAAAGGAAGGAAGGCTGCAGTTACTGTACTCTAAATGATAGATTAGGTGATCACATCTGATCCCCCCGGGCATAGGCGTGGCCGAGTCAGTTCTCATAAGGTTACAGAAGCAAACACGTAGGTTGACTTAAGCACTGACAAATAGGGCCTACACATCCTACACATACATGTAATATACAGTTATACAGCTATAGAGTATAGACACGAATTAAGCATAGAGAATTGACTTATTATTATAGAGCCTTGTAGGCTATTATAGAGACGGAGAAAGGAAAGCAAGACGAGACCGACTAAAGAAACTAAGGCCTGAATTAACCTCAGCGATTTCAGTATTCACAAGCTAATCTAGTATTACATATATATATATTGAAAGTATTATATACATGTATAACATTGCATAATTTTTTATTATATATATAATATATGTGACCATATGGCCTACCAACAGAGTCGGTGTCACCAATATCCATCTTCTCACCATAGCCTATAATACCCCTATCGCTTCACGGCTAGTTATGTTCAAGCTTATATTATAGCGTCCACCGTATAAAAAAAACTATAATAATAAACCTTAGCAGATGTCGCAAAGGAAAGCAACAAAGCGTGAAGGTCAAGGCCTCTATACGCTTCATTAGACGTCTCAAGAAAAAAGAATATTCAATGTCCGAACAACAGCAGCTGCAGCAGCAGCTGCAGCAACAGCAGCTGCAGCAGCAGTAGTGCTCAGTGAATCAATCGTAGACAGACCGTATTACACGACGTCGCAGAAATTGTCTTCGTTCTGTCGACTGCAGCGTGATGCAATTCTAAGATCCATTATTGGAGAGGACGTCCTTCAATGCATGGAGAGGACGTCTTCGTGGATCTGTACACAGAACCACTTCCAGCCAAACAGCAGAATGCAGCAGCCTTTTATTGTTTTTTGGAGTGAGAAAATAGACAGACAGGCTGCGATACATATGAACAGGCGGTGGATACAAGCAGACAAACGGAGAGGCAATAGCAGACATGAATACAAACATGAACGGTTACCGGACAATTCGGAGCCGGACAATTCGGAGCCGGACATATCGGAGCCGGACAATTCGGAACCGGACAGTTGGGAGCTGCACAATTGGAAATAATGTGGAGCTGACAATTCGGAGTGGCCAAGAATTATTCTCATCAATTTATTCAACTTCTATTGACGCAAGAATTATTTTCGTCAATCCAGCATATCTGTTTGAGCCAGATGCGGATACAGAAATTTTCGAAGGGGGCAAACACTTTGGTCTTGGTCCGGAAAAAAGTTCGTTGATTTTTGCCCGAAAATTCTGATGATATCTTTTAGTCGTTTGGACGAAATGACATTTTGCGACCACGTTCTACGGTTCTATTTCCGACATGGACTTAAAATTAAATGGTGTTGACGTTGATTTTTGTTGCGCTACTTTAATATGTAACAGAATCACTGACTTGCTGATGGTGTTCAGGTGGCTGCAAGTGCTTAAGGAGTTCAGCATTTGGCGCTATATAAATCGACCGAGAATGTCTGGTCACAGATGGATGCGCATCATTGTTAGAGACTAACAGACTGTTTATTGTCTCGCTGTTAATTAATGTGGAACACTCAATGACTAATTGATTGTGCCACGAATAATTGCCTTTGTTTTTCGGTTGCATGGGACAACATTTGGATTGATTGAATGTCCGGTCTATTCATCTTCCTCCACCTTTTCAGTGCAACCGTAACTACTTAAAGCAACTACAGTGTTCTCTTCTCTGTCCGTCTGTCTATCTGCCTTTGTATATTTGTCTATTTGTCTGTCTATCTGTCTGTCTATCTGTCTGTCTATCTGTCTGTCTGTCTGTCTGTCTGTCGCTGTCTATTATATCGACAGATTCGACACTGCCTGTATGTATGTGTCAGTCTGTCAGTCTCCTCTCTTTCAACTTCTCTATCCATCTCTATTTTCTTCTCTCTTCCCCTCTCCCTCCCGTTCTTCCTCTCCCTTTCTACATGTATGTATGTATGTATGTATGTATGTATGTATGTATGTATGTATGTATGTATGTATGTATGTATGTATGTATGTATGTATGTATGTATGTATGTATGTATGTATGTATGTATGTATGTATGTATGTATGTATGTATGTATGTATGTATGTATGTATGTATGTATGTATGTATGTATGTATGTATGTATGTATGTATGTATGTATGTATGTATGTATGTATGTATGTATGTATGTATGTATGTATGTATGTATGTATGTATGTATGTATGTATGTATGTATGTATGTATGTATGTATGTATGTATGTATGTATGTATGTATGTATGTATGTATGTATGTATGTATGTATGTATGTATGTATGTATGTATGTATGTATGTATGTATGTATGCATGCATGTATGAATATATGTATGTATAGATTCAGGTATTTTTGTATGATTGTACATGTATTGCGCATCTAAAATGTATTCACGCATACCAATATGCTCCGTTACTGTGATTACAGAATTGTCTTGCTGTAGAGATGTTACTTCGATGTCTCGTTGTTCCAGTTCTCTTGTCTCTGCTGATTTCCATTCAAGGTGAGTGTATACGTGCGCCAGATAAACGACCTGTACTCCAGAAATTCCGCTACATCAAATTGTATAAATTGTTTTTTTCAATTTCTGCTAATTTCTGCATAATTCATTATATCGACATAACAATTTTTCAGTGGTGTGAATAAGTCGATATTATATAAAAAATTATATTTATAATATTATAATGTATCAGAGGATTTTCGAACATGCATCTGCATCTAGCCTATAGGCCTATCTGTATAAATCTATTTCTATTTATATGAATCTACTTCGACAAATGACAAGGATAGCTTACATGAAGTTGTGTACCGAGCTAATAATCATTCGACGAGTGATTGAAAGAGACAGGAAGCAGAAATGGAAGATGGAGTGGAATTGTCCGTGGTAGTCCACCAACCAATCAATCCACGTCGGTTAAAGACGAAGACATCCATCTCAATACATATCTATGTCTGTCTACGAATCTGTCTGCGAGTATGCGTCCATCTGTCTGCATATCTCTTCTGCCCCTTTCTTAGTGTACGCCTGTGTTTGTCTTCGTCTGCCTTTCTCCGTCTTCTCATCTCCTCCAAATAAGCAGCGACGACCATTAGTCACGCGAAACGCTGGTCAGTCTTCATATTCTCATTATTATACATGTACTATGTGACGACCGAGTCCGCATCTTTTGCTCTCTCTCGACCAACAATTGAACACGGTGCGTCGCCTAGTTATATTTATTATCGTGGCGGACATAGCAGCTAGGCTCCCTCTCGTTCCCTACGGTGTTTACTCTTCGTCGTCCATTGGGAGATCAGATATAGAGAGGTGGAGATGACACTTGATGCATGAGACGAGAGGACAGGAAAACCGTTGATGAGCTGCCATGTCACGGCGTTCTATAAGCCTATAATTATAAATTGGGCATCTGGACATCTTAACCAAGGCCGTAGCCAGGACTTGATTTGGGGGGGGGGGTGTTTCTTCGGCGGAGAATTTCTGATAACCTTTTTTTAGTCGTCAAAATTTCTGACGACTTTTTTTAGTCATAAGAAACGGCTTTTAAACCATTTTTTTGGCCTAATTTTATGTTTTTTCATTATGTGCTAGGCTAGTGAATGCATTCTATTATTTTTTTACATTTTTCATTTCGGGGTGTTTTCATGGTTTTATTTCATGGTTTGTACATCTTGTACTAGTAAATGCATTATATTGTTTTTTGCATTTTTCATTTGGGGGGGGTGTTCAAACACCCAAAACACCCCCTAGCTACGGCCTTGATCTTAACGATAACAAGACTATTTGCACCGCTGTGTAGAAAAGAAGAAAGGTGGGATTAACACTTAGTCTATACAAATACAATGTCATGAAGTGTCAGCAAACGCATCGTCCAGGATTTATTAAAAAAATGGAAATTAACTGAAATTTTGTCTCAATGTTTAGGTCGTCTGAATCTAAACTTAGTTTGAACTGCTGTCGATTGAGATGCAGTTCTACGTGGGACCTCAGGGCGGTTCTTAAGGAATTTTTAGTACTGCAGTGCACAACTCGTTCTTTCCTTTCCCATCCTCCATGGTAAATTACTTTCAATCGGAGGACAGTAAGCTTTTTTGATAGATTCAACTGTACAGAAGTGCTTCTACAATCTACATTAATCTACAACTGCACAAATCTATTTTTGAACTGCAAATTTTGTGTACAACTGTAGCCTACCATTAAAAAAGCCCTGACGTGCACATGGGTGAAGGGGGGTGGCGATGAAGTGAATTCCAACAGTTTCTGCAGACACGAGACATCGCTCACATCGCAAGCGTTGATACGAAAATATTTATCACTGTTATAATTGCCTGCGCGCGTGTGTGCGCATGTGTGTAGAACTGTAGATCTGCAGGTATAAGGTATCGACAGCTTCTGCATATTACTAGTTTACTAACAGTTGTAGCCTAATAACACAATTGATTGCATGCACAGACTGTGACAGACAGTCAGACACGCTGACACAAACGCAACAAGATGCATAAAGCTACAGTTTTAAGTCAGGTTAATGAAAAATCGACAATTTACTATAGGCCTATACACTGTAGGAGACAAAGAATTAAAACTTATGGCAAAATAAAATAATTGTTTGGGTGCGGACGCCGTAAATTAAGCAGCATGCATGATGTGGGTAAGAATTTTTTTTATCGTTCCTGGATGGTAGGCTATTATAATAGTATTATATATATATATGTATAGATTAGCCTATTTTATAGACTTATACTATCAGGCAAAAACAGGTTATTGGTCTATATATCCAATAATGGAAATTTAAGATATCGTTAAGCAACGTAAACGCGCATGCCCTTATTTCTTTAAATAAAAAATATCCACTCCTCGCCTCTCTCTCTCTCTCTCTCTCTCTCTCTCTCTCTCTCTCTCTCTCTCTCTCTCTCTCTCCCTCTCTCTCTCTCTCTCTCTCTCTGCCTGTCTCTGTCTCTGTTTGTCTGTCTGTTTGTCTCTTTCGCTCACTCTGGTTAAATCTGTCGTTAATATTCTGTCATCCTTCTCGCCATGCACTTCTCTCTCTAGTTCATACTCTGTATACAATGTACATAGACCTTGAACCACCCATAATATAGGTGATATCGTCAATCATATATATATATATATATAGGTTCACATTCCTGTTGTTGTTGTATGAGTTAATATAGCGTCTTTGGCCTACACGTTGTAACCGCTTTATCGTTGAGAGTTTGTAGATTCAGATGATGATGACGATGACGATGACCACAACGACGACGATGACGAAGATGATGATGACGACGACGATGATGAAGGAGGAGCAGGTGGTTTCCATTCGTATGGTAAAAAGCGATCATCCATGGCGCAGGTGTTTTTGCATTCTTTCAGGAAGTCAATATGACGGCAGCAGCAGCAGCAGCAGCAGCAGATGGGAGGAGGATGAGTGGAAGGATGGTGGTGATTTAACAGCAGCTGATGTGTATCTCGTCGATCCGCTTAGAGATGCAAAAAGGTGAAGGACAAACAATTGTTGTGTATTATACATAATTAATATAATAATATTATGAAGACCTCCGTGTAGTCGTATACAATGCCATCGTTTTGTTTTGTAGGAGATTACTATAAATGCTTAAAAAGACGACCCCAAAATCCGTAAGAAACAAAGAAACCTGATATGGTGATATCGTTTGCACTTATGTGTAAGTAGGGATATAAATATGTGTATAGACTATAGGCCTATGTGATGATGGTTCTCTGCCCGAAGGCAGGTTCATTGGCTTTACGCCCCTGGGGATGAGATAAGTGAGGTGGTTTCCCATTGCCTTAATTCCCCACAGACACTGATGAGTGAGCAACTTGCCCAAGGTCGCTCCGCAGGAGCTTGCGCCACCGCGTCCCACACGTGCTAGCCCGAGATATCTAATAATCTAAATCTCTGAATGTCACTCACTGCCCGGCTGCCCGGGGCTTGAACCGCAGTCCGTTGCAACCAACAGACGTATGCCGCTCTCGCTTACCGGTGTAGCTAACTAGGTCAGTGTATATAGTGTCTGTATGTCTGTCTGTTTGCTTGTCTGTTGATCTGCTTGAGTTACTATAGGCCTACCTGTTTTGATGTATATATAATATATATACGCCTATATGTATACATTCCATGATTTATTGTGCGAATCCATGCATGAGCGTTACGTTAAATAAGAGCTCGACAAAAGCAAGACTTGATGCGATTGTAACAAAAATAATTGTGGAAAGCAAGAACAATAAATTATTCAACAACAATTCGTTGGTGTTTATATAATGACACGCACTATACTCTTGTTTATGACTACACAGAATTTTGACCTCTCTGTCGCCATCTGCACGCATGCACACACGCACGCAATAATTATGTGATATACATGTAGGGCTATAGGACTATATATATATATATTATATTGTGTGCGAGTGTGCGTGCTCCTCTTTCGATATATATATATATATATATATATATATATATATACATATATATATCGCTGTAATTCTTCAAAATACGTTGAGCCATGATCAATGAGCAGTCTGTTGTCGGAACTACTTTGTTTTCGGTTCTTTATTTATGCTCCATACTCCATATATATATATATATATATATATATATTGGGAAAAGGAAAGGTAGGGTTGTCCACTTTGTAAATCATAGTCGGTATATACACAGCGATGTGTACCGGTAACGTTAAGGAAGGCGAGGGGAAATCGGTGGAACGATGAAAGAGAGAGGTACACTGGTACAGCTGTACACAGAGACAGACACAGAAAAACAGAAACAGAGCGACAGAGACAGACATAAACACAGACAGAGAGAATATATGCAGAGACAGAGACAGACACACAGAGACAGAGACAGACACACAGAGACAGACACACAGAGACAGAGACAGACACACAGAGACAGAGACAGACACACAGAGACAGAGACAGACACGCAGAGACAGAGATAGACACACAGAGACTGAGACAGACACACAGAGACAGAGACAGAGACAGAGACACAGACAGACACAGATGAACAGAAACAGAGCGAAAGAGACAGACATAAACACAGACAGAGACAGACACGCAGAGACAGAGACAGACACACAGAGATCGACAGACAGACAGACACCAGTCAAATTCTCAGTGGACCCATTGATTCTCACTCCCTCAAACATGGGCGTCCGCAGGAATTTTTCTAGGGGGCGCAAACTTTTAAATAATTGTCACATGGTCTCTACATTTAATGGGTCACGGGTGACAGTTTGAATCTCCATATTACCACGTGAGAATCGTGTAGCCTATCTATACGTCATACAAACCAAAGAAAGATATAATTATAGGTTCAACTTGTAGAACGAATCGATAATCACATTGAAAATTCCGTTGTAACAATCACAACCAAATAATTAATCTAAAGTTATGTGCAACTATGCGACAAATCCAGAGGGGCGCACTTGCGCCCCCTTACGCCCCGCTGCGGACGCCCTTGCCCTCAAACACTTTTGCTCGGGCGCTTCGGCGTGAAACTCCGATTCAGTGTCCGCACTGTATAATCGGGAGCACTTCTTGCAGTATAAACCATGAAGGGGCGCTACAAGAAGTGCACATTAAAATTATATACATACATAACAAGAAAGATATTCTACATAATTGTGTTCTGTTTGAAGGTCTCGTTATCCACCGAAGTCCTCCTCGTCGTCGTCATCATCATCATCATCATCATCGTTGTCGTCATCATCTAATGCTCTATGTGGTCGTTTCGAGGACTGGTGTCTACCGAACAGTCGCAATCCTGTCTTGAAATGCTGCGACCGTTACGCCTGTCGCTGTAGCCTGTGGAACACCAACTGCCGATGCCGGACATCGCTGTTTCGTCGCGCTTGGAAGAAGAAATGACCCATCATGCACTTCTCCCAAAACACACACAGTCAAAACCCATTCCACGGACATGACTGCAAAGTCGATTCAGATGTTGTTTCGTTGGTTGTGAAATGTTTGTCAATAAACTTATAAAAATCAGTGGATTGATTTGCATAGGGAGATGGGGTGAAAGGAAAGGGTCACTGTGCTGATTTATCACGATCTTTTTCACAGATCCCTATATCCTCATTCTTCCACTTCCCCAGGGCCGTTTTAAAGGAATTTTTAGAACTGAACAACCCCTTCCTTTTCTTACCATGGAGCATGGTAAATTACTTCCAATCCGAGGACAATGATCATTTTTGACTAGTTTTAACTGTACAGAAGTGCTTTTCACAACTGCACAAATCCATTTAGAACTGCACATTTTGTGTACAACTGCACGTTAAAAAGCCCTGAACTTCCCTCCTTCCACGCCGTTTCGACTCTAGACACCATCCACCATAGCCGTCTGTCTAATTCCTTGCCTGACTCTCCGTATCATGACCTATGCCTATCGATTTTGTTTTGATTGAGCAATTGCATATTCTAAGATGATTTCCAGAACAGTTTTATAGGCCTAGGCCTACTACTGATTTGTAATTAACAACGTCTGCCAGCGTAAAAGCTGTGCTATTGCTCGGAGTTTCAACGCAGCAAGCGAATTTTAGGCCTTGACGGTTTCAATTTTGGAAATAGAAGTTAAGGCTATATAGGCTATGGGTAATTCCTAAATAGGTGCACGTAGAAAGGCTGCATGAATACTCGACGATGCTCGTGAATGAGCGAAGAGGGTAATTTATCATTTAAATAATAATCCAGTTATTGACTGGCTCGCAAAAGCGACGCAGAAAATGTCTGCGAAAATATATGAGAAAGATAAGGTTATATAGCGCCATTGAATAAATATATAACGAACTAATTAGTTAATTGACGGAGGAAATTGATCCGGCGACAGCCGTTACTAATGCTCATTTGTATGCAGGTACTAAATCATTGCTAAACAATCATCGGAAGCCATTTAGCCATTTATATATATATACATAATATACCATTTAGCCATTTATATATATAATTATATAGATTATATAATATTATGATTACAAAGCCTATAGGCCTATCTTGCCCTCACATAGGCCTATAAACGAATATGTTTTACGCACATAAATATGCATACAGACATAGGCCTAATTATATAGGCTTATATATAATTATATATATGCGTGTTTGTGTGTGTGGAGGGTGTGGGTGGATGCATAGGCCTACATGATGTATCATACGTGATAGGCCTATGTGTACATGATTTAATGCAATGCCATGCAGACGAGTTAATGTTCACTTTTCAGGTGTCAGAATTAACGTCATTCATCTAAGCTTGATATTAATTGACGACATTCATTGCTGATTGCAGATGATGACCAATAATAAATTAAATCAGTTGATGTCATTTGAATGATGTTGACGACGATGACGATGCTAAAATAAGAATATGATGGGTGATGATGTTGTTATTGATGAGGATGCTGCCGTCATTGTATTAGTTGCTTTTACATGATGACAATGACGGCGATGGTGGTATAAGCTTACTGGCAATGCAGGTTTTGACGTGGTGGTTGTGCTGGCGTTGGGATAGTGTTGGTGGTGGAAGTGGTGGTGATGTGTTGCTGCTGTTATTTGTGATGGTGGTGGTGGTGGTGGTGGTGGTGGTGGTGGTGGTGGTGGTGGTGGTGGTGGTGGAGGCGTGGAGGTGGTGGTGGTTGAGACGTGGAGATGGTGGTGGTGGTGGTAATGTTGGTGGAAGTGGTGGTGATGTGTTGTTGCTGTTATCTGTGGTGGTGGTGGTGGTGGTGGTGGTGGTGGTGGTGGTGGTGGTGGTGGTGGTGGTGGTGGAGGCGTGGAGGTGGTGGTGGTGGTTGAGACGTGGAGATGGTGGTGGTGGTGGTAATGTTGGTGGAAGTGGTGGTGATGTGTTGTTGCTGTTATTTGTGGTGGTGGTGGTGGTGGTGGTGGTGGTGGTGGTGGTGGTGGTGGTGGAGGCGTGGAGGTGGTGGTGGTGGTTGAGACGTGGAGATGGTGGTGGTGGTGGTAATGTTGGTGGAAGTGGTGGTGATGTGTTGTTGCTGTTATTTGTGGTGGTGGTGGTGGTGGTGGTGGTGGTGGTGGTGGTGGTGGTGGTGGTGGTGGCAGTGGTGGTGGAGATGGTGGTGGTAGAACTCTGTGACGCAAGCACTGTTGTGCCTGTAGTATCAAACAACTAAAGAATTCGCCTGAAATGTTCCCCACTGCTGCTGCTGCTACTGTTGTTGCCCTTAGGCGATACATACTCGTCCATTAACAGCCTCCATTAACCAACCGACCACTTGTCAAGTTTTATCATCATCATCATCATCATCATCATCATCATCATCATCATCATCATCATCATCATCATCACCACCACCACCATCATCATCATCATCATCATCATCATCATCATCACCATCATCATAAGCATCATCATCACCATCAACGACATCACAACAACAACAACAACAACAACAACAACAACAGCAGAAACACCATATATTGGCAGCAGCAGCAGTTACAGCGGCAGATGTCAACGCCTCTGGCAATAATAATTATTCATCACAAAGCAGATGAAAGTCAATGTCCATCACATTAATTTTCACCAAATGTATGTCATCGTTCGACATTTCAAACATGAACATAGTCTACATGTACAATTGCACATTGCACAATGCAGTGGTGATATACTGCATCGTCACATGCAACGAGTCCGACAGAGTATAAGTCTACTTTAGCGTTGCATCGGAAAGAAATAACCCGTTTAATTTGAACCATATATAGGGCCTAGGCTTACTTTAACAATTGTTATTGTTACACTTAACGACCTC
>OX243814.1:32873974-32951474 GCA_945859605.1 Lumbricus rubellus
TTTAACATTATTTTTTGCAATTAACTGAGCACTGTTTATTATTCATAAGGTGGGTTGACTCTAACAACGCTGCTCTTTTTAATTGCAGAAGAAACTGTTTTCACAGGTGAAAGTGAAGTTGTGAGTTTCGTTGCACATCATGAAGTTCTGAAACCTGCGTCAAATCTGGAAGAGCAAATGGAGGAACATGTGAGAGTGGAACGACACCATACTACAAATGAGAAGCCACGTGAAGACACAAGGGATGATTCAAAGATATGGAAAAGTAATGTAAATGAGAAAGCGCAGAAGTTTCCATTTCCAACTTACCGCAACGTGAAAGCCTTCTCAGGTGCTGAATCTGGCCAGAATTTCAAACGCAGTGAGCCATCGAAACCAAACTTTGCCCGGATGAATCAGGAGAAACAAAACCTGTATGCCGCTCCTGTTGTGGAAGAAATATGGGTCTTATCTGATTCTGATGGGAAATGTAGTCCAGATTGGTGGGATTTTGAAGAAACTTCCAATACCGGCGACGAATTCAAGAGAGGAAACGTTGCATTGGATGAACAAAGTTCGAGAGCAGTTGAAAACACAAAGTCTGCAGTTCTGGATGGACACATTGATGGTTCTAAAGCACTGCACAGCGTGGATAAAATCAGTACAGAAAAAGTGGACTACAGAGGTGCTTTCGGGAAGGCCATGCAGGCAGATGATGGGGCAGGAGAGCCTGCGGCAAAAGAAACTTCAAAGAAAAAGAAAAAGAAGAAAAAAGCTCAAAGTCCAAATCTTGAATGGAAAAAAGCACCCAGCAGAATTGACACAATGAGTGCGCGTCCCGCACCGTATTCTTGTGCCTCATATCGCAAGCCAGCAGGTGAAAATTCTTATCCCAGAGGTATTATACCAGTGAGTGAGCAGTTTTTTACGAAAAATGTTCGCCCAGCAAATGAAAATTATAATTCCCACGGTTTTAAACCCACAAATGAGCATTCGTTGGGCAGAGGTGTTCGATCAGCAAATGAGAATTATAATACCCGAGACAATAGACCCACAAATGGGCAGTCATTTGGCAGAGGTGTGCGTGTTGGGCAGTCATTTGGCAGAGGTGTTCGTGTAGGAAATGAAAATTGTAATGCCCGAGATATTAGACCCACAAATGGGCAGTCATTTGGCAGAGGTGTTAGTCCAGCAAGTGAAAATTATAACACACAAGGTGTTAGACCCGTAAGTGAACAGTCGTTTGGCAGAGGTGTTTGTGTAACGAGTGGAAATAATTCATGTGCCACGGGCGTCAAATCATCGAGTGAGCATTCATTTGCCAACAGTTTTCGTCCAGCGTGTGAAAGCACGTTCGTTCAGACAAGCGAAAATTCTTTTCCCGGAAGTTATAGACCAGCAGGCGGGCACTCGTCGTCTGCCAAAGCTATTTGTCAGACTGGTGAAAATTCTTACAACAAAAGTTTTATACCTGAAAGTGAACTACCGTCGGCCAAAGCTATTTGTCAAACAAGTGAAATGTTTTATGGCCAAAGTTTTAGACCTGAAAGTGGCCAGTCATATGCCACAGGTTTTCATCCAGGAAGTGAAAATTCTTGTGCCAGAGGTTTTGGAGTGATAGGTGATCGCCCTGTTGCGAAAGGTAATTGTCCAGCAAATGAGAGAGGACTGAGACCCGCAAGTGAGCATTCACTTGCCAAAGGATTCTATCCAACAAATGATAATTCTCATAGCAGAGGTTTTAAACCATCCAACGAGCAATCGTTTTCCAAAGGTGTTCATCAAGCAGGCGAAACGTCGAATACCAAGATTTTCAGACCAACACGTGAAAATTCGTTTCCCAAGGTTTTCGGACGACCAGGCGAAAATACGTGTAACTTCACAACTGGAAATTCACTTGCAAAAGCTCATCAACCACCAGGCGTCAACATGTGCAGAGATCGAAGGGTTTCGTTTAACGCTATATCGATCGCTAAACAAGACGAGCGAGTTCTGTATCCGATTGCTTTGCAGGGAACTAGACAGATCAACATGCAGCATTTGGGTCCAGGTTTGAACGTTATGCCGAGACTTCGTCGATTGAACACGACGACGACGACGATGTCACGTGATCGTTTTGGAGCGAGCGGTCCAGTGTCGACAACTTATCATCATACTGGCACAAGAAAGGTCGCAGTTGTAAAGCCAAGGCCGAAGGAGATTGAGACGTTTCCCAGAATGGTTCACGGTCCGCCGACGGAATTGGACTTCATAGAGCGGGTTCTGATGACGGACAACATGTTTAGTTCGAGATCAAGGAAGACGGACCCTGGCGGGAAGAAACATACGAATGACTTTCACGGCGAGGGAGGAACGAACTTCCAAACGGGGGGTGCGTCGAAAGAATGGCCGAGAAAGGGAGGAGGACAGTTCAACCGTGAAGGATCTGCCGAGAGTTTCAGGGGATTCAAAGCGGGTTCCCGGCTATGGACTCAAAGTACAGCTGAACGACAACCCGACGTCAGTCGAGGTCCAGATGGACGGCCCGAGGAATCGGATGAGATGGAACCTCCGCTGCAGCTGAGTAGGTCGAGCTTTTTTCCGTTTTATTTATTTATTTAAAGTAATTAATTATCGTATGTAATAAAGTCAGCAAATTATCTTAAACTGAGACACTTTGATATAAAGCGGGGATCGAATGTCTGTAGTGATGTTGTGTTTATGAACTGGTGATTGTATACCAGATCGTAATTACGGTAGATTGACATCCAGAAGATTAGCATGTACGTTGAAAGAGTCAGCATAATATGGTGGATATGCAATTTGAAACAGATAAACAGTTTAAAAACAGAACGCAATTTGAAACAGATAGAAGATCAATGAAACAGATAAGCTATTTGAAACAGATAAGCTATTTGAAACAGATAAGCTATTTGAAGCAGAAAAGCTATTTGAAACAGATTAGCAATTTGAAATCGATTAGCAATATTTATTTGACATAGCAGGCACCTGCTAGAAGGGAGTAGGGTTGTGCTTGTGATTTCTGCTTAAGAAAGTGGCAACGTATGGATGAATTTACCTCCCATCTTGATGATCCTACCCTTGATGTTCAAAATGTGGTCTGTCATTTGGACAAAACTGTTGGCAAAGAATTCTAAAACATCAGAATTGATTAAGCTGAGCACTTCATTTTAAAATCGCAAGTCGTGCACGATTACTCTGTATAACAGAACTTTTTTCGATCTGGTTTGTGTTTAAAGAATATGTGAATTGGGTGAGAAAAGAAAACATCGGCCATTTCTTCGTCAGTGGACTCGCCAACCTGGATTCCACTGGACATGGCGAAAGGTAACCTTTGCCTCAAGTGGTTTCTTGTTTACTTTGATCTGTTCATAAGATTATTATGGTTGTTGTGCGGCATGGTATTGTAGTGGTGGGTTAGGTGTCTTGGAGCTGGAGGGTTCCAGGTTCGAATCCACCTCAAGCCACCGCGTGGGGACCTTAAGCAAGTCCTTGACTTGCAATTGCTTGCGCTTGGGCGTGAAACTCAGATGCAGTGTCCGCGCTGCAGTCAGGACCGTCTTTGAGTAGTGAGCTTGAAAGGACGCTATAGCAAACGTGAGGAATATAGAAAGAAAGAAATAAAGAAATAAATACTGTCTTGATTGATTGAAATCAAGGGTCAGGGTAGTATGAGCTATTATCGTTTCCTGGCTCCTGTTGCACTGTATTTATGGTCTCACGATTGAACCGTTAGACTTTTGTGTGCAATAAACAAATTTATTCATTCATAAATAGTCTAATATTACTGATCTAGTAGTGCTGTACAAATGCGGGTGACTGACAGTGTTGTGGGTATGACAATGCTTCAAATTGTCATTGTTGTTTCAGTATTAGTCATCCGCAGCCCATCTTCCTGACCTTCGATGACCTTGTATTGTTGGATGGATTGGAGACGGTCGTTGTTTCCATCACTGACTCGATCGATTCGGACGATGCGAAGGCATTTGTTGCTCGCTTTCCAGCGTCTTCCAGTCTCCATCTACTCGTTAATGAAGTAAGCATTTGTATGTATGTGCACTTGTTATAGTTCCCCTTCAAGAAATTCTACTCAGAAGGGCGGACACTGAATCGTGGTTTCACGCCGAAGCGCTGAGCGATTGTGTGTGAAGGATTTGCCGAAAGTCCCTACGAAGTGGCTTGAGGTGGATTCGAACCTGCAACACTCCGGCTGCAAGGCAACGTACATGTTTACAGAAGGTACCATGTTTGGACCAAGCTGCGTCATTAGTGTAGAGCAGCCGATGATATGGTCTTTATTTGTTCTTGTTTCACTGAACTTTTAAAGCTTGTGAGTGTGTAACAATGAATTTCTTTTGCATTCGTTGCATGCTGAGTTGATGACTTTCTTTAATTAATATAGGTATTTTTTCAGTATATGTTGCTCTTGTGTTCAGATATGTATTCTTTTGTTAACAAAAGCTCTTGCTATGACTTGTAATAATACAGCAGTCTGTCAGTTTTGAATTAATAATAAACACAATTGTATCTTTTATATGGATTTGTTTGTTTTTGTGTTATCTGTTTGTTTTTCATTATTCAATGGGATAAGGCTTACGTTATTTTTCTGATTTTTAGGTTGACAAAATTTACTCGGAGTACCTCACTGTTTGTTGTTCGTGTCCCAACCTGATTGTAGGTAAAGACTTTTATTTATTTTATATCTAGGCTCATTTGATACAGGTATTGATTGCATTCCTTAATTTGATTAAATCAATGCATAAGTATGTACAGGCCGATTCAGGGAACCCATATTACACAGGTAGTCAAGCAACGTGTTAAGGCGTGTGTTCTGTTGTGCCAAATTTTACAACCTTAAATTGTCAAACATTTCTTCACTTTTGAAAGAAATTTTCTTGAACATTTGGTCTTCTGTGTAGTATTATGGTAGGTTTAGTTAAATTGTGAAATTAAAGATTAAGAACTTTTGCTTTTAAAATGGTAAGTGCTTGGTTCCATAGCTGAAAGGATCCAAGGATAATATAATGACTCATAGAGCTGCAGTTAGATTATGTATTGAACACAATAATCTGTTCAGGCCCTTTGCATAAGTCCCAACTTGCGCCTGTCTTGTAAAAACCACGGCTTTGTTAGATACAATATTGTGACCATTTTATTTTGTTTTTTTTATGTGCATAAAGATCAGAAAGTTGGCGCCGATAATAAGCATTGTCCAAAATGCAGAATTGTTCGACTCATCACGTATCCAGACATGAAAATCAAATGCCAGTTTATGCTGCTCAGGTTTGGCAGATCTATTTCTTTTAGTTCTATGTGTGTATACTTTTATGTGTGTGTATAATATATATTATATATATATATGTATTATATATATATGTATTATATATATGTATTGTATATATAATTTTTATATTTAGATATCCAGTGAGCAGTGGGAACGCCAACTGTGAGCAGTGGGAACGCCAACTGTGAGCAGTGGGGAACGCTTATAATGAAGTTTTATTCTAAAGAAACACCCATGTTTCAAGGGTTCCATGCACGGTAAGCAGTGGGAACGCAAGCCAAGAAATTCGAGAGCAGTGGGAACGCCGTTCCCACGCATTCATACCCACTTTAAACCCTCTAGATATCATCAGATTCATGTACGCTTTAAATTTGCCGTATAATTTCACTTATCGTGTATTCGATTGCATAGGTCATCGCGAATGCTACGATTTGTTTTGCTTTCATCGTCGTTGTCGATCTGTGACTGGGACAACCGCATTCAGTTTGGTTGGTTTCATGATTTCTCAGCAGCGAAAGAAGACAAGTCGAATTGCGGTAAGTTGTCATTGGATCACATCTTACAATATTAGTTTTAATTGTCATTTTATTTATTTTTACAATCTCAAGACTGTCTTATTCGACCGGGTTTGGACTGGGAGCGCTCCTGAGTAGAACCTGGAAGGAGCGCTATATCAAATTCTCAGTAAATAAATAAATAAATAATAAATAAATATGAAATTAGTTCTCAGTAAATAAATAATAAATAAATATGAAATTATTTTCGTTTCATGTATTGACTTGTACAGTTTGACAATTGACAATGAGGTGCAATTGTAAGGAAATTGAGATATTTAAATGTTGTGGAGGTCAACCTCGATTTCAGTGATGACGTGCTCTCATGCAGATTCCTTGTTGCCAGTAAATGAATTGTCATGTTAAAAAGCCATCATTTAGTAGTATCTTCCAAGTTGCTTGTAAATTAATTAGCATGCCATCTTAGAAGAGCTCTGATATTTTGCTAGTTGATTAATATGATGTGATGTCGTTAATAATTTCTGTAGCACCACTCACAGCCATGGTCATTCTGTAGCACTCCATACCTGTAGATTGCCGTAAACAATGGTTATCATGACACTAAAACTTTTCATTAGTAGTTTTGTTCTTAAACTCATTTTTATAATACGATCTATAATAATAATTAATAATAATAATTAATACCTCTAATAATTATTACCTCTAATAATGATATAATTATGATGTGACAGCATTCTGCCATTGTTATCAATTGTAGTGAATTTTCCATTGTTTTTGCGATTGCCATTGTTTAACTGTTGTGTTATTGTCCGTCTTCTGCAGTCGTTCCATCTGACAAGAAGTCCAGCTCTCCTTTCTCGAAGGATCTCACCGAGTTTCTCGCTTCGTTGCAGATCTCCGATCTGAACGTTTTGTCCGGCATAGATTTCTCCAACGTTTCTCCCGCCGTCCGATTGATCCACACAAAACCCGGTTAGTTCTGATAAAGTCACGATGGTTTGGTGAGCTTAGGTAAGGTTAGCTAGATCAGGTTTCTTTTAAAGTAGGTCATGTTGAAGGTAGGTCAAGTTGACAAATTAGGTCAGGTTGATAGAAATAAATCAGGTCAAATGTCTAAAGTAGGTCAAATGTCTGAAGTAGGTCATATGTCTAAAGTAGGTCATAGGTCTAAAGTAGATCAAGTGTCTGAAGTAGGTCAAATGTCAAAAGTAGGTCGTGTGTCTAAAGTAGGTCAAATGTCTAAAGTAGGTCATATGTCTCAAGTAGGTCAAATGTGTAAAGGAAGGCCAAGTTAGGTCATGTTGAAAAGTAGGTCATGTTGATAAAGTAGGTCATGTGAGAAAAGTAGTTCAGGTTAGCAGGTTCATAAAGTATGTAAGGGTGGCAAGGCGTCTACAGTTGATTGGCGTGGTTTTCAAGCACTTATGGAGAGAAGGACCAAGAAGTCATGTGTTGAGCAAGATGTTTGGTGACTTAAATTTCCAGAAAGTTGGATTGCATGACGTTGTCTTTCGGAATGTGTTTAGGAGTAAGCTGTACTAACGATCCATGCAAGTACGGAGCACGACAACTCCAACAGATCATCAGAAATCTTGCGTGGAGATCACAGAAGAAAAAGCAGGCAAGTAGTTATTTCTTGCTTTTTCTGCTGCCTTCTTCTTCATTCTCTACAATGCTGATGATAATGTCGATGATGTTGATAGCAACAATTACGATGATGATGTCTCTGATAATGTTGCTGATGAAGGTAATATGCTGCCACTTGTGGTGGTGGTGGTGGTCAAGGTGGTGGTGGTCAAGGTGGTGGTGGTCAAGGTGGTGGTGGTCAATAATGAATAGTGTGGTAGTGAGTACTGTAAGCAGGAACAAAGCAAAGTAGATCGTTGGATGAATTCTATTCTGACTAATTAGTGTGTTCTAAAGACGTACTTATCTGTAAATTGTCTAATATTCTCAACATGGTCCATTGAATATGACAACAGAGGGCGTTCTGTTTTAAATATGCTTCTGCTGGATATGGTCTGTTCTGCAAGTTGTCCATTCTTGTTAAATTATTTTTTGTCGTTTCAGTCAATATACAAGACGGAACGACTTGATGAGCGTGGCTACTCGATTCTGAACGACGTCTTCCCGAACACGTTGTCAGGTGAACTTCAGTCGTCCGCAAAACATGTCAAGGTCAGCATTAACTGGTGTTAACAATTTAGGAACTTTTATGAGGTATGTGTGAAAATAAATATATATTTTGTGGCCTCGTGCGTACATACTTGCATGCGTGTACGCAGTGTTGCTGAAAGTACCGGGCAAAAGTACTTAAGTAAAAGTAAAAGTAACATGGATTTTAATTACTTAAGTAAAAGTAAAAGTACTCATCACAAATTTTACTTAAGTAAAAGTAAAAAGTAGCCCCTTCAAATAATACTTTTTAAGTAAAAAGTAAAAGTACCGAGTCTTTATATAAGCTTAACTCAATCGATTATATAACCTTCAAAAATACTAAATTCTCGAAATGGCACTTATCGTTGAGTCTACACTGTCTACAGCGCACGCTTCCGATTCATTGTTAGCACAGCCGAAGAATCGTTCTGCTGCAGAAATGGCAGTGCATCCAGCGTGCACCACCATCGAAAATCTATTTTTAGGCATGCAAATTTGAATAAGCTGTCTTAGCTTAGCGAAACGAAATGTTAATTAACGCTTTGAAGTAACGAACATTGTAACGAGTGTCGCATAAATTGTAACGAAGTAAAAGTACTGAAATATGGGTAAAATTGTACTTCGTTGAAAGTTAAAGTATTTAATTTTTTCGATACTTCGTTACATGTGAAAGTACTCAAACTTTTACTTAAGTACAGTAACGCGTTACTTTTACTTCGTTACTGTACAACACTGCGTGTACGTAGGTATGAATGTTCATGAATTCATGCATGTGTGAACGAACGTACATGTGCATACATTTGTAAATGCATGCCAAAGTGCATGAGCATATGCGCATTCATGTGGATTTGTGGTGTGGCATAATTAAAGGTTCTGCATCCAAATTTGTACCCTCCTTGTAGGCAGACGTGTTTATCTTTGAACCTCTCTGTGTGTCAGTTAGCAGTGAGAAAGGCCCGTGACTGGATTTTCAGAATGTAGTGGCAGCAGTTCTGAGTTGTTGATGACAATGGGATTGTATTGGGTGTTTAACAGGTGGTCTACCCTTCCTTACGTTGGGTAAATGAATGCTTGGCGTATTCTGAATCGCCCCCTGAGAGACTGACCTTGCTGTCCACCGTCAACGATATCAGTTCGTGAGTTTTCTTCACTCTTCGTACCTTGTTATCGTAATTTGTTTAGTGTATGCAGGCACGATGGTGGCTCATTTTGACATGCTTTATTACATCACAAGTTCTCGATATAATGCAGATATGGATCCTCAAATGATCCCTTGCTTTATGGGCTGATCAATCAATCGTTTAGAACTTATATCAATCAATCAGTCAATCAATCAATCGATTATTATTTATATGGTGCCCTTTTCAAGATTTCTACTCAGAGGCGAAAAAACAGTCTTCAACAGTTTGTGAAAATAAATACAGTTCTGAGAAGTGGCGCTTTATAAATGAAAATAAATATTTTGTTATTGTCTTGAAAGAAACCTGTGCGTAAGTTGTGTCTCGTCGTCTTTCAGGTTGGAAGAATTTCCGTGGAATTTTCTTAACGATCTGTGCGAGAACAAAGACTTTGTCCACAATTACAACGCAAGTTTGAATTTTTAGTTTACTATTGTTTATTAGTAGCTTCTGTAGTGCTGGAGTCTGATGCACAAAACATTAACGTATATGTGGTGCATGAAAACAAAGTCGTGATCGGAGGCCAAGCTTATCAGGAAACTGCAATGTTTGGATGACATCTTATTGTTATTACTGCATTTCGTCACTGGAAGTTGCTAGCTTAGAGTAGGTGGATTGGTGTGTCAAAAGTTGTTTTTTTTAAGCACGTTTTCTCTTTCTCTTGCATGAGTTTGTAAGAGATACTGTAATTTCAAGAGACGTTTAATGTTTCTTATAAAAACTAGTGGTGAGCTATACTCACACTAAAATGCGGTTTGCAGTTAGCGTTCTGATAAAGACCATTCGTTCTGCTTCTATTTATCGTAGGCAGAGAAGATGAAGTTTTGATCGTTTGGCTGACCATTATTTCGTTGAACTTGCAGGTGTTGGAACAATACGAGAATTGGGAACACGCTGGAAAGACAAAGAGGTATGGATGGTTTCTGACTGGATCCCAGGCTCTGGACACGGATGCTTGGGGCGAGGACTACCCGGTCTACCACAAGGTCATCTACAAACACTTCCAGCTCAGTGTCGGGCTGTTTCCATACCTGCGCAGGAATGAACATTCGAAAAGTGAGCTTCTTTTCTGTTGTTGATTTAATTTGAGTTTCGTTTCGTTGATTAGCTTATTATTTGAAGTTAAAACTGCAAATGTTGTTTAATTCTATCATATTGGATTTACCATAAGGTGAGGATAAGACCCTTGCATGATTAAAGTCGAGCTTTGACTAAAAACTTGTTCAGAATTTACAGCTCCCACCACGTGTTCAAGGCTTCTGGTTTCAATTGTATGATACTTTTCTTTAGCTTAGGGATTATATGCTTATTTGCTTGAAAACATAGATGCGCCTCTCAAGCATGGTTTCGACTTTTCTAAAATATAATTACTTAAAACTGTTCTTTTGGGGCGTGCCGGAGTCGGGAGCGCCTTTGAATAGTTTTTTCTTGAAGGGACACTATATATAGTGGGGGCACGGTGGTGTAGTGGTGGCGTCGTTGCCTTGGAGCCGGAAGGTTCGAGGTTCAAATCTACCTAGCCGCGTAAGGAACTTGGGCAAGTCCTTCACTCACAATTGCTCAGCACTTCGGCACGAAACTCCGATACAGTGTCCGCTCAGCATTCTGGAGCGCCTCTGAGTATTAGAGAGAGCTTGAAGGGGCGCTATAACAAGTGCACATACAAGCACATCTAATTTCTGAATGAAGGAATTAAACATTTGTCACTTCTGCTGATTACATTTGCTGTGTTTTGCTTTGGATTTGTTAGAAGTCGAAGTATGTTCGGTCGATTTGTGCGACATCCCTCTGCCTTTTGACCCCGCTGGTCTCGTTCCGTATCGCCGTGACGACATGCCGCGTCTTGTGCTCGACAGCGGGCAGAACGTCTTCTGCCACTGCGTAGGGGTTTTCTCAAAATCAAAAAGAAACTTTGGATTCATCTTGCAGTCCCCTCTTCTCAGAGGGTAAGCTGTTCAGTTTTGTTTTCTTCAAAAATTTATAAAGGCGCCGTAACAAAAGCGCGCATGACAAATGCGCGCAGACAAATGCGCGCAGACAATAGCGCGCAAAGCGCGCAACAGGAACCTTCCCCGACAAAAGGGCGCGGACAAAAGCGCGCAACCAAAGCGCGCAAAAAGCGCGCAACGATCAAACATACATACACACATACATACATACATACATACATACATACATGCATACATACATACATGCATACATACATACATACATGCATACATACATGCATACATACATACATACATACATACATACATACATACATACATACTCACATACATACATACATACATACATACATACATACATACATACATACATACAATACATACATACATACATACATACATACATACATACATACATACATACATACATACATACATGACATTGTATAAAAATATTTTGTGTATTGGGTCTATGTGTTCTTCGTCGCGCGCGCGCATTTGTCTGCGCGCATTTGTCGTGCGCGATTTTGTTACTGCGCGCATTTGTCTGCGCGCTTTTGACCGTGCACCATTTATAAAGCACCTCTCACAGTGCACACCAATCAGAGGTGCTCCCAACGTAAAAGATGCAGAGAAAAGAAAGTATTCGGGAGCAGACGAAGGCATGGATTAATTATCGAGGTAAAGACAGAGGAGATAGAATGTTGGATCGCTCAAAAAATCCATTTCAGGTGGAAGTGGGACCAGAATATAATATGAGGCTCATATGGGAATATATTGTCATATGGACTTTATACATGTCCCACTTTTGATTAGACTCCTGAGAGGAGACAGTTTAATAGGCACCTGGTACTTTTCCACAGTCAATAGACATGCGGGGCGCGGTGGTGTAGTGGGGGCGTCATTGCCTTGGAGCCAAAAGGTTCGAGGTTCGAATCCACCTCGCTGCGTAAGGACCTTGGGCAAGTCCTTCACTCACAATTGCTCAGCGCTTCGGCGTGAAACTCCAATGCAGTGTCCGCTCTGCATTCGGGAGCGCCTCTGAGCAGAGAGAGTTTGAAGGGGCGCTATAACAAGTGCACTTACAAACAAGCAAATCTATTGTCTAACACATCAATTGTTTCTTCTCTACGATCGAAGGTATTTGGATCCGTTTCCCGCACCCGGTCATGGTCAGCTTCGTCACGACATCTTCCTGCATTTGTCGTGTCTGCCGCAGCCGGAACTGCCACCAGAGGGAAGCGTTGTCGAGTTCTTCTTCCTCAATCAACCGGCGATACAGGGCCGTGATCTCGTCAGAGTTTGTGGCGTCTTCCGCAGGTTTGAGCCAAGGCTTAAATTTTAGCGTGCAGTTGTACACAAAATGTGCAGTTCTAAATGGATGTGTGCAGTTGTAAAAGCACTGCCGTACAGTTAAAACTAGCAAAAAAGGCTATTGTCCTCCGATTGGAAGTAATTTACCATGTAGGATGGGAAAGGAAAGAAGGAGTTGTGCAGTTCTAAAAATTCCTTAAAAACAGCCCTGGTTTGAACATGAATTTAAAAGGAACTGAAAATATTATTACGGTGATTGATCGAAAATGAGCTCCAAAAGTGAAGATTGCCCTATTGAGTACGTGAAAGCTATTCAGTATCCTCAGTAATAAATATGCACTATAAAATAAAACAGATTGCCGTGGAATGTAACATCAAAAGAGGTGGGACTTGTTTTAACGTGCAGTTGTACACAAAATGTGCAGCTCTAAATGGATTTGTGAAGTGGTAGAAGCACTTCTGTACAGTTAAAACTAGCAAAAAAGGTCATTGTCCTCCGATTGGAAGTAATTTACTATGGAGGATGGGAAAGGAAAGAAGGAGTTGTGCAGTTCTAAATATTCCTTAAAAACAGCCCTGGTTTGAACATGAATTTAAAAGGAACTGAAAATATTATTACGGTGATTGATCGAAAATGAGCCAAAAGTGAAGATTGCTCTATTGAGTACGTGAAAGCTATTCAGTAGATATCCTCAATAATAAATATGCGCTATAAATTGAAGACAGATTCCCATGGGATGTAACATTAATTAGAAGAGGCCTGCAGTGCTAAATAAAGACTGGTGTAATTAGCGTAGCGACAGTGATGAATCTGATGATGTGTAAACTGGATCCAGATAAAACTAAACCAGACTGAACGTTTTACCATCTAGTTATTTACTGCTTTATTACGCGCTTGTCTGCTCGATGATCATTCGGCAGGTGCAGCGCTCTATTTCGTCTTGCAATCTGTGGTGGCGATATTGTTTTATGTCGGTGGCTAGATCTGATAGATCTGAATTTTAATTAGTGTCTAATCTGATGTGCGACCTGGTGGCAGACCGATAACGCGTCCGCTCACGGAGCGGGCCATTGCGGGTTCGACACTGGGTAACGACCTTGGGCAAGTTGTTCACGCACACGTGCCTCTGTCACCAAGCAGTATAATTTGGTACCGGCGTAAGCTGGGAAGTAAACAGCAAGTCCTGCGATACACTGGCCCCGTGTCCAGGACCTCGGGGTTCGTCCATTGCTGGCTCAGGGCCATGGAAAAAGAGATGAGCGCCTCCCTATGTTTCTCATGGAACGGGGTAGGACTTTACTTTTTTTAAGACTTAATCTGATGTTCTGAACGGGAGGGATGTGTGTTGTCTGTTGTAGCATTGAAGAAGCAATCCGCCACTTCTTAGCTGCGAGAACCCCTGCCGAGTTGGCGAAGGCACACAAGGAGATGGTTGAGGCTAAAGCACTGTCACTTGGACTCGAATGTGTTGGTTAGTTTCTTTAGAAGGCTCCTTGGTTAACCTTGTATTGGGTAAACAATTATTATTATTCAAACACTGGTAACGGGCTGGTTTCTGGTAATGCACATACTTGACAGAATGATTAAGTCTTCTACTGGTTGAACCTGTTATGTGTTAATTATTATTATTATTATTGACTTTTTATATGGCACACCTTCAAGGTAAGCTACTCAGAAGTGCTCCCAGTTCAACAGCGGCTAAATAAGGCAGTTTTTAAGTGAGAAAAGTATAATAGTAGTGTTACCTCTAGGCACAAGGCGGGGTGCAACAGGGGCTCGCGCCGCTGTCATTGAGCGAGGGGACCAAGAGCTCAGCTTGTAATTAATGCCTAACTGGTATTGTTTGTAGGCTGGTTGTTTATTAGCTGACCTGTAATATTGTATTACCTAATCTATTAGGTAATTTCCTGCATGGTGATTGGTACATTGACTTATTTGCTAATTTGTAACTGGTGCTTGTTCCTTAGCATATTTATTTATTTATTAGTAGGTAGTTGTAAGCCAGCATGCTAAATGTTTTGTTTTGTTTGTATGTGCACTTGTTATAGCACCCCTTCAATCTCTCTCTACTCAGAGGCGCTCCCGAATGCAGAGCGGACACTGCATCGGAGTTTCACGCCGAAACGCTGAGCAAATGCGCGTGAAGGACTTGCCCAAGGTCCTTACGCGGCGACTTGAGGTGAATTCGAACCTGCAACCCTCCGGCTGCAAGGCGACAAACATACCCACTACACCACCACGCCCCATGCTTTAGATTGAACATCGATCTTTATTGTGCGCTGATGATATTATGATTTGCTGTGTTGTCTGTTGTGATGATTTGTTGTTTTATGTTCTTGTTGCACTATTGATTTTCAGATGACGTAAAGCAGATGGAGGATGCGATTGAGGATTACTATAACGTCTTCTTCAGCTCTCAACGTCGCGGCTTCTCTTACTTGTAAGTCGAATGGTCTCAGGGTCTTGCCATCTTTATCAAAAAAATTATAAGGAACATTTTGACTTCTGTTCAAATCTGTATGTGTGAGCGAGTTTTATCGCTCTTCTTGTTTGTTTACGATAGATAGGCGATGCTTTATCGCACCTTTTCACTGCCAATAGATAATTAATTTGTTGCATCCCACTCAGTATTTTCGATGGCCCATTTGTTACATTTGCTCTGGTAGCTGTAAGCATGAAGATCGTATATTTTTCCCCAGTGACAAAAGTAACTAGAGTTCATTCATTCTCTGGGCATGGTCTCAAAGTATCAGGCAGGGTTTCAAACTACGGTGAGAATTTTAACGATTGATTAATCGATTGATCGTTACAAATTTTAATCAGTTAATTTTCAGCTTGTTCGATTAATTTTTTGGCGTACTTATTTCATAATGTCTGGGGCCTATATCTGGAGTTGACAATGATAACAAGAAACATTTGAGTTGAAATTTAATGGATTATTTTGCATTTTAATTAAATAAATGACAAAGTCAAGAATTCATTCTTTCACTTCTTTTGTTCTTTTGTTCTTCTCAGTCCAACGCAGCAACAGATTGATGCAATATCTATCGAGCCCGTGAAGATTCTGAGCGACGCAGAGTGGGTTCGAAATTACTACAAGGACCGACGAAACCACGGCGGTTTGCCGCTCAACATTGGCAGCTGCCATCCGCGCGAACTTCTCGCCAGCTTCCACGCGATGAAATATCGATTCGTAAAGGAGCTACGCGAAGTGGAGGAGCGGAATAAACAATTGGAGGAAGAGAACCAAGGATACGTCCAGAATTGGGATATTTGAGTACATTTGATCTCGGACCTCCGTCTGTGAATGACGTTTTTTTGGTGTATATTTGTACGAGTTTTGAGTGTTTTTGTTGTGATTTATCAAAGTTGTTTCTGTTGAGTTGCGCTAGTATGTCATGTTCGGCATATAAAGGTGCTACATAAATGTTCGGGTTCGTTCGGATGTACGTTGCACTGTGTCGGTTTGATTTTAGGATGGATGGCAGAGTTGTATCTGGGTTTTTTCTGTGATAGATATATTTGTCTGTGTCCTTTTTCATTTGCTCCAAGCGTTTGAGCGTGAGAGTTTTGTAGACGTACGTGTAGAACTGAAGTTGGTGTCGTTTTTCTGCAGACAGTTTTCTTCTGAAGTAACTTGGACAAATGTTCTGGTTATAGGTTAACTGTTTTTTGTCTATGGAGTAAGGTTATTTGAAGAGAACTTGATGGTTAATGCAACCCTGAACGGTTTTATGCTGTATGAACTGGATTTTCAGTTTGTTAAGGTCAAGTTCTTCAATCGAGACACAATAAATACAGCGTGCAAGTTTACGTATTCTTGCAGAATCAATTGAAAAATTCTACCAACTTTTGTACTTACCAGTGTATACATAAATAAAGCAACTTTTGTTCCTCACTTATGAAAGATTTTGAAGAGCTGTACTGTCTTTTAAAACATACTAGGAGAGATCTTCAAGAGTTAGGCTCATGCTGCCTATTAAGCCTACAGATGCCATTCTCTGTACTGTTTTTGTAAGTACTGGGTGCTGAAAAGTATGTTTAATGCTCAGCAAAGGAGTTTAATAGGTGTTGTAATGAAGCAGGTTGAACGTTAAGCTGCATGTATTTGCACGTTAACTGGATTCTGTTAGTTAAGGTGTGCAGTGCATCTTGTATAATGAACAGTGTAGGGTATGAGCAGCATGGAAGCTCTAACCCTGGATTCAAAAGAGTCAGAGATTTTTAATGGTATGTTGATAGTCATTTCCCAGAAAATTTAACATTAAAATGAGTTGCATGTAGAATTCTAGAACTCTGCGTTTAACCAAAAATTGTTAGTAATTTTTAGGGATGAGGAGGCATTAGAAGCTTAAATTGGGAAAATGAGGCTGCTTGTCATGAAGCGTCTTACCTGAAAGTGTCTTCTGGAACCAGAATTATGACAATTGTCAGAACCCTCCTCTGTATTCCCAAACTCCTTGGCTCTTGCCCTCTCAGCACAGGTCTTTCATTCAAAACTGGAAGCACTGTTTCTTCACAAATCCTACCCAAATTCGTCCTCTTCTCCTTACATACTTGTCATTTAAATTCTAAAGATCATCTACCCTAGCTGTCTGACTGACCTTCAAGCCTGATCCCTTTTGGTCTTGACCTGGAACCGATTTTGACCCTATCGAGTGTTAGAGAATTTACATCATATTGGAATTTTTATTTTAAGATTACACACGAGAAAGAGGTTTCAGCATATAATATTTATTTTCACAACATTTAGCATATTAATGAGTAAAACAGTATGTGGATATTGAAGTTATGTCCTTTGCAAGTTATGGATACCATATAGCAGAGGTTATTAACTAACTGTTGTGTTGTGACTTAACTGTTACACCTACAAGGTTGACTGAATGCGAAATTTTTCATTCATTAAATTTTTTATTAATCTAAAATTTAATTTAAAATGTTACTAATTGAAAATTTTAAATAAATAAATTTGTTAAATTTTTCAACTTTGCCGCTTTTTACATTTGACTAAATTGTGTGGTGTCGCCATATTTGGTTGCCAGTTTTAGTGTTTTCGTGAGCCAAAAAATGTTGAGAACTTATGCAATATACCTGTAGGCATCATTTTGTTGGCCTATGTAGCCTATGCATGGAAGAATCCAAGATGATGACATATTCTGCCACAAGTGCGAGTCATTAGGGTTAATTAAAGAAGGCCTACATATTTGGCCACACTGAATATATTCAAATGTTGAGAACTTCACTACTCACAACAGGATGTTACTGTAACTTGAAGTTATAAACAATCAACTTCAAACTGATGATAATGTATAAATGCATTTAAAACAAAAACAATCTGAATAACAAATACATGAAATAAATAAAACTACACTACTAAAACAATGCTGCTTAAGCTTAAAATGTGCACTGCGTTGTCAAGTAAAAACAACTGCAAGCTAATTATAATTAACTAAAAACAAATCAACAAAAAGGACCTAGAAACGTCGTCAAGTACCTGACAAACTTTATGCCTGAAACATTTATGCAAATGCAAGAGTAAATTTGCAGTGTAGACTTGTAAAGTGCACAAATGTGACCTAAACCGGTTTCAAATACCGCAAGGAAATGGATGTAATTAACAAAGGACTCATTGAATCAGTAAAACATTACCAACTGCATCTGAAAATCTTGACGACTTCAACAGTTTCTTAATCCCTTTAGCGGCAACCCCGATTATAATCATCGATTTTGTATACGATTATTAGCCGGTCGGCCGCTAAAGGGGTTAAAGCCGATATTTTGGCATCTTGAAACTGCACGAAACTGGTTTCGGCTGTATTGTGGTGAAAGTGGCAATCCTTTGCATGAACTGCACGACTGTACAAGGGGCGGATACAGACATTTTGTGGGAGCCAATATATTTGGTCTAGGATATAAAAAAAATTCTTTGGTCTTTTGCTGAAAAAATCTGATATTTTTTTAGTCATATGTTACTTTGTCTCTCTCACCTTTCCCATTGCATTAATTGAAAGCCGATTGGGGGGGGGCATGTTCTGTGCATATCCAGGGCCGTGTTTAACATAGGTCCATTCGGTGCGGTGCACCGAATGCCCCTGAGCCGAGAGTTTTGTTGCCATTGGCTAAATGTCTTTTGCGAGTCTTCTCAATGTTACCTAAACCTTTAGTAAAATCAGTAAGTGTAAGAAAACATTAATTTCACTAAGCTCACCGAGGTTGCATGCTTGCTTACTGACCAGCCACAGCCGACAAACCACATAGGCTAGCCAATTGAACAGCGGATTTTAAAAAAATGACTATATATAATCTTGTAAGACTGCCGGACGACACTTGCCCATGCTGTAACACTTTGCACCGACACTCGAACAACCTTAAACACGGCCCTGTGCATATCTCTGAATGGGATGGCATGGCTGCCCTCCCCCCTGGATCTGTCCTGGGACTATAATTTATGCTGTATGAGGACACAACATGATTGTGGTTAGCAAACTGATACGATGACCAAACTTAGCATCAACCGAGTTACGAGTCATTCTCAGAAAATTAGTCCTCGTCTGCTGGGTCTTGAAATGATGTCATCATCATCATCATCGCTGTTGTCTACTACAGCGCTCAAAGGTCGTGCTGGACCGAGTCTTCCGGAGAGCTGTGACCTTGTCTAAAAGAATCATACATAATGATATAAGACTCATAATCATAGGCGTAGGGGACATTTCAGCGTTGGGGGGGCAAAAATTAGATTTTTGCCCGAAAATTTTTTTTCATCCGACCGAAATTTAAAGAAAAATTTCCGTTACGTTTGCCCGAAAATTCTGACGACCTTTTTTAGTCATCCGGCCAAAATCTTCCGAAATTTTCCGTTACTTTTTACCCGAAAGGTATGACGACCTTTTTTTGTTCGGGCAAGTCTGATTTTTCGGGCAAGAAGACTCGGAAATTTTGTTAAAAGTACAATTTTTAAAAACTTTTTTTTATTTTTCCGGGTCTGCTTGCCCGAAAAATCAGACTTGCCCGAAATTTGGGGGGGCATTTGCCCCCCCTGGACCCCCGTCTCCTACGCCTATGCTCATAATGCTGCAATTAGTAACAAATTGATGTAAAAACCAAACCACTCTAATGAAGGCCAGTGTCCTTGCCAAGGCTGTGGATGAAATATTTACATTGGCAAAGAAATCAACTGTTAGAGCATTTTTACTACCAGACTGTCCAAATGGAGCGCCTCTGAGTAGGGAGCTTGAAGAGGCGCTGTAACAAGTGCACATACAAATGATTGTTGTAGCCGAATTAAGTTTAAAAGTCTGGTTGAATGACCTAGAGGCTGGAGCCACAGAATTAGCTTTTGGGGGGCAACTAATAACTATACCACTTCAGGAAAAGATGAATGACTTTACTAACATGACCAGCCGGAGTAATTCGTCCTGAAAAAAAACACAATAAATTAAAAAAATTATCAATTAGCATAGCTAAATTTTTATGTTCATAAAAATGTGCATAGTACACGTGTTAATAAATGCAAATGCATGCATAAAAGAATTTCTGTAATATTTAACAGTAATAATAGGTCAAAAGTAACAGTTTACAAGTATTCTGGACATGATATATAATCATAATTGTATCATATATCTGCATTTCAAGAGCAGTTGAATATAATAACAGTATTGTGGTCTTGTACAGTCAGGTTCATTTAAGTCAGTGGTTCTTAACCTTTTCAAGGGAGCCGAACCCCAAGAGAAATCCATAACCACTCACCGAACCCCTCAAGTTTGAACATTAGTTTTTAACTAATGAAGAGAAAAGGAAAAAAAAACAATTGTACCAAAATGTGATGCAATATTAATACATTCAATACATGAACTACCAACAGTTAACTAACCGTATCAACACTACCAATTGCATCTTAATACATGTGTCCTTTGTTGTTGCCGTTTGGAAACAATGAAAACACTCACACTCATGCACTGACCCTGAATTATGTAGGCTATATATTACAGAGGACCTCTGCCGAACCCCTGGCACTGGCTTATCGAACCCCAGGGGTTCGGTCGAACACTGGTTAAGAAACACTGATTTAAGTGTTTAGACACATCATTAAAAACAAATACATTAGCAATTAAACATTAAGGCCTTCAGCATTTGCTGAATTTTGGAAGCTGTGCACAATTAAAATATGAATGACCAAAGCAAACATTTTGAAAAACAGTCGTCCATGGTCATTTGCATACACGGTTGGCCCACATTGTGCCAGTGGCCAACTATGGATCCTTGGAGCTATGCACAGGCAAACAACGAAAGTGCATGTAGAGCTGCCATGTTAAAATAGGCGTATATGGCTGACTGGAAAATACCTGAGACGAGGCTACTTCTGGGGGAAAGAGTTGAAAATCTGTCACTACTTCCATCCTTTATGCTTGTCCTAGCAGAACCTTCAAGAAAGAATACAGTGTCTGTAAAGTTTAAACAAACTATGATATAGAAGATCATTTAACATAGCACCATCACTGATAATGAAAACCAAGGCATAAAAGCACCATGAAATAAAACAGAGCATATTGAAAGACGAAAGAACCATCACATAAATTTAGAAAGTTAGAAAGAGAAAAGCAGAACAACAGATTATAAACAATCTACAGAAATCACAGTTTTATGAATTTAAAAAAACATTTTAAAAGAAATTATACGAGAATCAAAAAATCATGTTCTTAAAATACCTGGTCGATTTGATCTCTTTGAGATTTCTGAAAATCTGTCATCGTCCACGTCTCTCGTTGTTCCTGCAGATCCTAAAATTGTTGAGTAATACAACCAGACATACGCAGCACAGCAATTATATAGCGTCTTTTAAACGATATGCTGTTTAAGAAGATAATAGATACACTTTTAAAAGAATGATCTTCAAATGTAAAATGAACCTTTTCATGCTAATGACTTTAACATCATTTAGTCTGGCACTATAAGGTAGGCCTACTCGAAAGGTACTATCAAGCTTTTACTTCTTCTGGAAACAAAAATAAATCCAGAATTATTGGTATCAATGCGTGTATGAGCTAAGAAGGCTATGAATGCAGAAGGTAGTGCTATTTTCTGGAATTGGGTCGTCCTTCCTCCCTCCATTTCTCATGAAAGCATAAGAATGCCCAATGTTGGTGGGGTAAATGCCTGCCTGCCTCCAATGCCTATGCTATGAATCTGGCACATATACACATACAATCATACATGCAAACACACATACAACAAATATATACTGGTGGATATGTACATGCACATTGATCCAGATACTACATCTTGAACAATCAAGAACTTATCAGCTGCAAATGGTTAGATGATTGAAGCATCAGAAATCAATTAAACTTACGAGAAGGACGATGTTGGTAATGTCTTGGGCTCTGGATTGAATTTAATCTGGATGCTCCTCCACTGGGTGAAAAGCTTCTTGCTCCCCCACTTGGTGAAAAGCTTCTTGCTCCCCCACTGGGTGAAAAGCTTCGTGCTCCTCCACTCGGTGAAAAGCTTCTTGCTCCCCCACTGGGTGAAAAGCTTCTTTCAATAGAACCAGTGTTGGATTGTCGCCTTGAAAATTATAAATCAAACCGCAGATCAAGGTACCCGGTAGTTACACAAGTGCAAACATGAAAGCAAGACAGCACAGATCCTTAATGATCCGCTATGCTCAGGCCTATCTATCTGAGCTCTGCCGTAAAATATCTGTTGTCCTAGCTTGTAGAGCCTTTGTTCTGCCTCTAGCAGGGAGCTCTTGGTCCCTCGTGTTGGAAGCTCAACCTGTCCACGTCATGTTTTCTAAGTTGTAGGCCCTTATGACTGCAATAGTCTCCCATTGGAGATACACGTCTTACCTATGGTTGATTCATCAGCATTTTACAGGCTCCTGTAAGACTTATTTGATATCAACGTGCATGGGCGGAGTTTGGTTTCCGTTCTTGGGAGGGCTAATGCCTTCTTGGAGGGGCTAAACCCGGAAAAAGATACCATTTTCATGGTAAAAATTCTTAATCTGGGCCTTCTTGGGGGGGGGCTTAGCTCCCCCTAGCCCCTGATAAACTCCGCCCATGTCAACGTGGTTAGACTGGGAGTGCTTCTGAGTGGGCTTCTTGAAGGGATGCTATATGAATTCTCTAAATTAATGAATGAATGAATGTTATGGTGCATTAGACCTTCATCAAGAATATCTTCCTCGTTAAAATAAACAAATCTCATCATTTAAATGGTATTTCTATACTAACTGCTGAACTGCAGTAAACCAATTGTTGAACATTACCTGGTTAACTGTTGACTCCTGAAGCGATGTCCTTTAAAGGCCGACTGAATTCTCTGCACAGCATCATCATTGCTATCCTCTTCATCATCTTCTGCTTCATCGTCGTCATCATCGTCAGCCATGAATCCTCTCAGTCGCGTCAGATTCAACCGACGGTTGCGATGTCCTTTAAGCGTCGACTGAATCAGCGACACTTCCTGCCACAACAGACACTACTTCTCAATATCTCAGACAGACAGACACAGACAGACAGACAGACAACAGGAGGAAAAGAGACAGACAGATTGCTACAGACGGGTACAGCAGTTCGCCTCTAAGGAAACAAACAAGTCAGTACATCTCTTTTCTTCAGTCCGTGATTTTAGAGTTGTCAAAGACTGCCATCTAGGCCTACACTTGAATGACAGTGTAAAAAACACATCTGCCACTTCTCACGCTTTTACTATCTCCAAAATTTCTCCATCAACTCTGTACCATCCGCTGCAGGTGTACACAGATATAAGCAGCAATGCAGACAATGATCCTTTAATTTGATGTTGCTTTTAACTGAAATGACGTAGAAGTTTAGCGATTATAGTAACCCAGATAATTCTTTTCTACGCATTTCTATAGTCAGAAAGCAACACAGCACAAGGCTCCAGTAAACTTGAATGAAAAATACCATCAAAGAACATTGAAAATTAAAGAAAATTACTAATCAATTACCTTATCGTTATCATACGAGCGTCTTGTATGCTGCTGGCGCCAACCTCTCTGGATGACCTTGGCCGCTCGATTGCGTCTGAAGATCTCGACCTTCTGTGGCTGATCTCTTGATGAGCGCCTAATCATACAATACAATACAATACAATACAATACAATTGCAATTTGATAACACCCATGCTACAAAGCTCACAAGTGTCCCGACGGTGCACACTGCAGTTATGTCGCAGAGCAAATGTGAGTGAAGAACTTGTTTGTTTGTTTGTATGTGCACTTGTTATAGCGCCCCTTCAATATCTCTCTCTACTCAGAGGCGCTCCCGAATGCAGAGCGGACACTGCATCGGAGTTTCACGCCGAAGCGCTGAGCAATTGTGAGTGAAGGATCTGCCCAAGGTCCTTACACGGCGAGGTGGATTCGAACCTTGGCCAAGGTCCCCACACAGTAGACACCTTGGACGAGGATCAAAAACTGTATTATTCGCGTTACAGGTCGACTGCTCTAACCAATTGGCCAGTGTGCCTTACAGATGTAATGTATCAGATCTTCATGCGGTCTCAGTGGTATTCAGTGCTGACCAAAATGAAATCAACTTAACCAAACTATTTAATTAATTAACAAGCTCCTCAATGTCTGACATTGTAACTTTTAACCCTATAGCTACCAACCTGCTGGTGATGCTTGTACGAGGACTCTGTCTTCCGGAAACAGATGAAGGTCGGTGGACGTCACTTCGATTGTTGTTGCCATGCCGACCAGACAAATCCAGCTGCAGTTCGTCAATCTCTTTCCGCAGATGCTTCACCTCTTTCCTAAAATAAACATCAAAACAACTTATATGGAATCGTCATAATATTATCATGGCAGATCAGGTGGAGCAGTACAAACGGTTGTGGGCCGTCAATCTGGAATGACCTCCATCCAAACCTCCATCTCCTCCACCTGACCAGTCAAGTCCCTTAAGTCTTTTTTCTTTGGTCGTGGCTGGGCTGGGAGCGCCTCTGAGTAGCTTCTTGAAGGGGCGCTATATAAATTCTAATAATGAATGAATGAATGAAAGAGATGATCAAGTATTTTTATGACATCAATGGAAATAAGTTCAGTTTCGTAGCCTTAGCATAAGAGTGGAAGTTACGTAAGTCATCTCCATCACCAACTGATCCTCCTGATGTATTCATTTGCTACTGGGTGCACTTAACCCTTACTGACCAAAGTTTAGGAAATGGCACGGGAAATCCTATACCTTTGGTCGGTAAAGGGTTAAAATGCATTCTGTTCCTGCCTGGAATTTGAACCTCAGACTTTGAGCTGACTGCACAGCAAGTTAACCGCTAGACAATCGTGTGCTCGGCAGGCAGTAATGACAGCAATAATAACAATAACATTAATTAAAAAAATTATTGGTAAGAATAAAATAGAATTTTAACAATTTTATTGTGTTAAACATACCTGCTGATATTATTATTATTATTGCTGTCGTGACCACATTCAATGGGCTTCCACCATCTATATGCCTTACGCTTTATGCCTAGGTTTGCTCAGATGCATTTTACCTAAGCCTAAAAACAATCGTTTTTCAGCAGAGGTGGGTCGGGAGCGCTCCTGAGTAGGAACCTTAAAGAGGCGCTATATAAATCTCCATAATGAATCATTCATTATCACAACAGCACAACATGAATGCAACCACCGCTCTGACCCGAACTACCCAACTACCCTCGTTCATTTTACCTAATCACTGGTATATCAAAGCACTAACTCATTGTCTGAGCATTTTTCACGATAGTAAGTGCGGTCCTCTTTCAGTTGTGCTATGATGGACGTCTTTTTTGCCACTTCCTCCAACAATTCTGATTCTCGTTTGTCCAGCTGGTCAAGACGCTCGGCCAAACTGCCATCCAATGACAGTTTACCTAAACAACAAAGATGTACAAGATGTACAAGATGTACAAGATGTACAAGATGTACAAGATGTACAAGATGGATCGTCTATGGTTGAAATTTCTGAGGTGGTATTGTCATAAGAAATAAATTCAAATAATGCATTAGGTGAGGGTGGCTTCTAAATGTCTCCAAGTAGATATCACAAAGAGGCACAATGTAAATGCACTGAATGAATTAATTAATTAATGAAAATGTGCTCCACAATCAATCGATCATTAAATTTGTTAAGCATCTGCTGCTGAATCCATTCAACGTCAGCAACACGTACCTTCTACGTCTGCCCGACTTGATTTCCTAACGCTGATTTTTCGATGATCATTGTCACCAGATTCGAGTCTTTCGATTTTCTGCAGTGATAAAAAATAAAAGTTTTTAAGAAGGAAGACAATTTGTACAATGAGGATCAGCCAAAGCCATTAGGAGAGTTTTATTCAGTGGAAGGGATTTTACATGAAATCTACTCAACAACAACAACAAATTCCTCACCCTTGATGCAACTTGCATTTTATCACGTTATATCTGTATTAGAAACAGCTCCCAAGCTGAAGAAGAGAATGAAGAAGAGAAGATAAGAGAAGAGAAAGAGGTATCAGGACAAGAGAATGAGGAAGAGGAAGGGCCATGTTTATAGATAACTGCAAGAGGAAGTCATGGGCATGAATGTTAACAACTTCATTTCTGACGAAGGCCATTCCTCTCCCTCATCGTCTGATCTTCCCACTAACAGACAGTGTGTAGTCATTGTACTCATTTTACAATCAAGTTCACCAGGAGTGCAATTGGAGCAGAAACCTTGACACATCATCCTGTACCGCAATGGACATATGGAACAATGCATTAATCAACTTTAAAGGAATGCAGTCTCCGTACAGTCGCCATACACTGTAAAAATTCAATACTTGCTAGGATGATTTCCAAACATAACAATGTCACAAGGTTTAATACAGCATACCTGATTATTACGCAGTCCAGAGAGAAAATTCTCCTTTTCTTTTTAATGTCTGTGCTTCATTAATCTTTAAAGATGTAAAACTCAAAAATTGCTCCTTCGCCAAACAAACTTAAATCTAATAAGTGCCTTGCATAATTATTATTCACCTGTTCTAGCTTTGCCACTGTTGAGAGAAGTTCCTTTTTCGTCATATCTTCATGTTCTAGGTATAAATCAAAACCAATTGCATCCATAGTCAACCAGTAGCTCCAGATATTAATGGTAAATTTTATTTACAATGCTAGATGAGAAAAAAGCAGAAGAGGCTTGATTACAAATTAAAAAGAAAGGAGGATACTTTCAACCACATAACCTGTCACTACTTGATGTGGTAAATATTAGACAATAATAGTACTACCTCAGTGGACAGAGCCAAGATTTTAAGAAACTGGCTTTTAAGATGTATAACAAGTGCACATACAAACAAATGTATAATTAAATGGTGCAGTGATTCTAAAGCAGTCTTCTGAGCAGTTTTAAACCCTTATACCTAGATAAAATTCAGTACTTGAAGTTTAAACTTGAACTTAAATTGTAATTTAAAATAGTATATTGTAATTACTGTGTGCTCTAGCCATGGCTACCTTGAAACATTTGTTGAGTTTAATTAGTTATATATCAGTAAATGCACCAGTTGTTACAGAAATCTATTTACAGTAAATGATTTTTTAAAAATCAGATCCTGCAATAAGTTGCATAAAAAAAGCACTGAAGAGCAACTGACTGTCATTATTGTGATTTGTTCTGTCATCTTTCTCCATCATAGATCTCTGCAGGTCTTGTTTCAGCAGCTTATTCTCCTGTATGAGACGTCCCTTCTCCACTCCCATCTTACGTAAAGTCGTCATCAAGGATTTCATTCTGCCTGGTGTCTCCTCGGTTACGAAAGCTTTGGAGGAGCCACTGAAAGACAAAACTGGAGAATTAATATATGGAAACAATTGTCATTTAAAATAGTAATTGTAATCATTTGGCAATGACCTTTTTTGCTAGTTTTAACTGTACAGAAGTGCTTCTACAACTGCACATTTTGTGTACAACTGCACGTTAAAAAAATGCCCCGATAGTAGAGGCCAATCTGTATAAGTACATGAATTCAAATTTCAAAAGCACTAAAACTGGTAATTTATCTGCTTGTTATTCTTTTCCTGGTCGTCTCCTGTGTTTAGCTTTCAAATAGAATAGATAACGCTGAAGTGAAAACAGTACCCTCAGTTCAAGCTCACTACTCAGAGGCGCTCCCGACTACAGTGCGGACACTGCATTGAAGTTCTACACCTTGCTTCTGGGAGTCACGAATGCAAGAAACACTGTGTCCGAGTGTGTCACTAGTTTTCTGTGAATCTCCCACTGGCTACTTGTCGAAAAAACTACCAGATGTCATATCTTCGCCTACTTTCACACAAAATATACCACTAAATTTTTTTGTTGTTCTGCATTCCACATTGTTAAGCATAAGAATGATAAACAGCAGCTAGATGAAACCATTTATTCATCAGTTTGCCTGCTAAAAAGGTCATCCCATCAAATTTGACTATTTAAATTAGACAACATTGCATTGGAACGCAAATGCTTCCACTGAATCTCACCTTAGCAGAACTTTCCTTCCTCTGTTTTCTTTGCATCGTTTTAGTCGTCGAATCTCATCCGCATAAACATCCAACTTCACTTTCATCTCTTCCAGTTTCGTCGTCTTCAAATCATTCTGCAACTTACTGAAACAGAAACAGTGACTAAATATGTTTGTTTGTGCACTTGTTATAGCGCCCCTTCAAGCTCACTACTCAGAGGCGCTCCCAACTGCAGCGCGGACACTGCATCGAAGTATCATGCCAAAGCGCTGAGCAATTGCGAACGAAGAACTTGCCCAAGGTCCCTATGTGGCGATTTGGTGGATTCGAACCTGCAACACTCCGGCTTCAAGGCAACAAATATACCCACTACACCACCGCGCTATACAAGGTTGACAGTCCAGGAGATAACCACTACACCATTGAGTACCTCCACCTACTTGAACTACACTTAAAATCGCACACCTCAATGTAACATCCTTGTCTCGCATGGTCCTTTCCAGAGTTACCAACTTCTGGCGAAGCGTTTGTTCCACCTGCAGATAAAAACAACGTTACGTTGTGTAAACTGACAACAAATTTTAGCAACGCCTTTCTGGTTTACTAATCCTGCTTGTCATGGTTCTCTGAAATTAGTCAGTCATTAGTTATCTAGATACTATTGTATTGCATTGTATTGTATTAAAACATTTATAAAGTGCCTCTACTATGGTGAACCATTCATATGGCACCTCTAAGTACTCGACAAAAGTGATATAAGCTGTATTATGCTCTCAACTAGGCTGCTTCTGCAGTGCTATTCACAAAGACAAAGCTGCCTACAGCAAAAGATTAGAGACGTACACTCTCCTACAGATAAACGTGGTAAGCAAAATCGAATTCATAAGTCTTGTTAACCCTTTCGCCCCTGGGTTCCCGTAACTCAATGGCTAACAAACCGAAATATCGATTTCTCGGGGCGATAGGGTTAAACCTTTTCTTCAAGCTATCAGCCATCTTATAGCCTAGATGCAATTTTCAAAGGAAAAAGAACAAATGCAGACAAAGACTATGAGCTGCATATAAACATCAATTGGACAAACACTACTTAAGGGAAGCAAAGAACTTGACACATGATCAAGGACAATGGAGATAATTTATTTGTGTCCAACACCAACAAGTCACTGGCATAAGGAACATCAGTTCCTTATGCCAGTGATTTGTTGGTGTTGATGACAATGATGATGATGGCGATGATGACGATGATGATGATGATGATGATGATGATGATGATGATGATGATGATGATGATGATGATGATGATGATGATGATGATGACGATGATTATTGATTATCTTGATGAATCGAGAACTGACAGTAGCAGTATGTGCCAAAATATTTAATTACTAACAAGCAGACAGAATCTTACTTTTGTGGAATCCATGCTTTGAAGCTCTGCATCACGTTGCTAAAATATATTGAAAAACACGAATCAGAAGAATGTCTATCTAATGTAATCTACAGACTTCTCCAGTCTATATTATCACCCTAATTATTGTCATTGGCACAGCCCCCCCCCCCCCCCCATAATCCCAAATGCACTTTACATTTTAAATATATAATCTTCCAACCAAATTACTGAACAGCATTGTTTGACTATTCGCTGTTTCACTTCTTCATTTACTTCTAATTTTTCTAACTGTCATCACTGTCAACCATTGCTCCTAAGCCATGAAACACACATTTACCTTTCTCATGAAGTATTCCTCTTCAGTCCTTTGTGTCTTCAACTTCAAGATTGCATTCTCATTTGTTAGATCTTGATTTAACTACAACCAATACATGATTACCAATTGCTAATCAGTCCTGTTATTGTTATTGTCATCTTTGGTTGTTGCTGCTATCATCATCATCGTTTTCATAATTATCACCATAGTCTTCATAACATCTCTGTCTGTCATGATCATCATCATAGTCATAACATTCAGCAAGACCAATATCAATAAAAAAAAATTAATAAAGATTAAAGAATCTAAAAAAAGTACTTCTACCATCATCTTTTATACCACCATTAACACAGGTCGTTTAATAAAATTCAATTAAATTACTTACACCATCAACCTTATACCACTTTTGACAGCATTATCATAATTCAAGAAAGACTTCTAACACTATATATGCTACATCTTCTAATGTCATTGCCATTGTTCAATAGAACCTTATAAAAATACTTTCTAAAAACTTTAATTTTAAAAATTATGTGCATATGCGATGGCAATACAATTGAAAAGAGTCAAAGTATACTAGAAAATGAAGATTAACTGTTCAACTTTGAAAAGAGGAAGGCAACAAGAGACAGCCAGGCAATGAAGAAGATATCATCCAAACGCTTCATAAACCAAGACCATTTTAAACAAAAAGTATGAAACACTTGACCTAGTTTGCCAGGACAATTTTTTATCAGCATGATCAAACCTTTTTTAGGGAGACAATCTCATCGTGGTAGTCCTCGGATGTCTTGTAAATCGGTGAACCGTGGATTGGTCGTTTACTCGTATCTATCAATCAATCAATCACATAAATTTATATAGTGCCCCTAGAAACAACATTTCTTAGACTTAATAACAATGTTCAGGCTCCAACAGGATCATTTTTCACCACTGTATTTCACCTTAATCAAACACCAACATTACCACTATCACCATCACCCCCACCACTACCACCACCCTACCACCAAAACAACCACTAACACCACCACAAACACCACCTCCAACACTACTAATGCCACTTCCAACACTAACACCAACAACCACAACACCACCATCAGCCCTGCCCTCCCACCCCCCATCAAATCCATGCACACCACAACTAATACCCTTTAAGTTAATGACATTGTGAAATTATAAAGGAAAGACAGACGTTACCACAGTCAGAAACTTAGAAGAACAAAGCACATAATAAAATATTATCACTTAAGACAAATTGTAGGTAATGGTTAACAGCAAGAAATAGACTGTTATTAACAACCAGACTGCTGTAAAACAATTATAGTAGTGACAAATTTATAGCCAAACACTCCAGTTATTCTCACCAGTTCGTAATCCTAATCTCCAAATTTCTAAAGCCAAGCGCGGGGCGCCAGCTTATTCACGAGCGCTGTTGTATCAGTCCATCATGCCAACAGTTACCTGCTAAAATGAGTTGCTTCTCTGCTTCTGCAACCACGAGCTGCCTGAGGTAGTTACTCGTGCTCGCGTAGGGAGCGCCGATTATTCGATTCTTGTCGAGTCCAGTGAACGATGAACTGCTGAGCGAAAGGGAGCCGTACAGGCGAGAGTTTCGCAATGCATTCATCGAGTATTCCTGGAGGGGAACGTGCTTAGCTGGTACCCTGGCTGATTCTGCCGACAGGGAACCTGTGAATCCGCAAAACATACAAATGCAACAATGGCAGACATAATTATAAGTAATCAAGTTCATGAATCCACTTGTAAAAGGAAAGAATGTATACTTTCATTCATTCATTCATTTCGTGAATTTATGTAGTGCTTCTTCAAGAAATCTACTCAGAGGCGCTCCCAGTCCAGCCACAGTTAAAATAATAGGTTTTGAGCGACTTATAAAAAGCAGGTGAATTTAGTCTAGGCATAAGTCGCATAATTGTATAATGTATATTCTTAGCATCTCTTAACACTTTGCCGACCAAGGCTATAGGATTTCGTATACCATTTACTACACTGTAGTCGGTAAAGGGTTAATTGATTTTCTTGCTGCTGAAGGTGATGGAAAGAATTAGCAACAAAGAAGATGGACATATACACCAAGAGACAGACAAACAGGCAGGGTGCAGGTGGTAGACAGGCATACAGAGAGAGACAAAGAGAAACAGAGATAGGAATAGAACAACATTTAGGACAACCATGGATGAATGACATGTACAGAAAGTGATAGTGAAAAGGACAAGTCGCTGGATAGATGGCTGGCTGGCTGAATGACTGACAGGTTCAATGGATGGATGATATATTCCCACATGTATTGGATTAGTCACAGGATACCACATTTGGGAAATAGGACTGTAGCTCTGGTAAGTAGTAAATATACTTTAAACATCAAATCTAATAGTGATAACTGTTACCTCTGTACTTCACGCCATTGCTCATTCTTGATGATGATGCACCTGTAACAGATTAAAGTGAAGATTATCTAAAGCACCACATCTAAACTTACCAAAATCACTAACTTATAAAAAATTATTCATGGACTGCAAAGTGCGGTTAGCAGTTTTTTTACTAATAAATATCCAGTAGCTGCTTCATTCTGAAGGTATTTCCTAAGCTTTTTTAATTGATTTACAACCAAAACAGTTCTTATATTAAAATTTTTAATATTACTAATTCAGACCTAGTGTAACGTTCATCAACATAAAGGCTCAAAGAAAAACAAACAATTTCTTATCATGTTTACTTACTCTTGGGTCGTGACGTTGATGTTCGTCTGCATTTCTTCTGAAGCAAAACCAGAAATGGGAAAATAATTACTGGAAGGCAACATTCTTTATAATATCATAACTGTTCTTTTACATAAAGTAAGAACTATAATGTTTGTATGTGCACTTGTTATAGCGCCCAATCAAGCTCTTCCTACTCAGAGGCGCTCCCGAATGCAGAGAGGACACTGCATCGGAGTTTCACGCTGAAGAGGTGAGCAATTGTGAGTGAAGGACTTGCCCAAGGTCTTTACGAGGCGAGGTGGATTCGAACCTCGAACCTTCTGGCTCCAAGGCAACGACGCCACCACTACACCACCACACCCAACTATAAGAGTATTTCTGGCAAGTAACAACAACAAAGATCATGAAATTGCTTCTGTTAATGAACATCAGTTGATTTTGGACAAGAACAGGTCAGAAAAGGCAAAACTGTATGTGGGCAGTTATTGGGACAATGTCTGCTCAACATAATAATATATACATTTACTTACTTACTTACTAACTGACAATGTGTCCACTGAAAGGCAAATTATGAGATTTAAATTGCTGAAGACTCACTTTGAGGCTGCTGTGATTCATCACAAGCTGAAGAACTGGGTTTCAATTAAATCGTATTCCCAGTCAAATTCTGCTGTAGCCCACATATATAAATAATGACAAAATGAATTGTGAAAGTCATTGTAACAAAATTTAAAATATTGAACAAATAAAAATGTGTGGAGAATGTGGTAATAACCAGAAAGGACTGGTTGAACAAGGGAAATAAAGGACTGATGGATAGATGGTGGATGGAGGTAGTTATACAAAGAAATGAAAAATGGAGGGAAATTAGGTGGAATAAGAAATGGTGGAAATCAAGTTAAATACATGGTGTGAGAAAGAGACTGAGCCAGACTCTGCTATACAAGAGCGCAGATTTGAAGTAGGGGCCTGTGACATAGGGAAAAAGTGAGGAAATAACATTGGACATTATAAAAGCAGCAGAAAAAGAAAGAATTTAAAGCAGTTGAAAGTATTTATTAGTACAAGAGCATAAAATCAATTATATATGCAATTAAGCAAATTTAAAAATGGGATGAAAGATAAGAAAAAAGCAAACACCATTTGTGCAATGACGAATCAGACAACAATTCTATTACACAGACACGTACAGTGCGCATCAAATAGGACATAAAATTTGACCAGAAATCATAATACTGGTCTTCAGTTTTGTGGCTCATATGGAAAAATCAAACATGTTCAAACCACATTTTGAACCGATATACTTTTGTCTTTCGTTTCATTTATGAGAATTTCAATTGACAAGCAATTAATAGTCTAATTTTAATATTCACTTAAATCCAAACTCTGCAACACCTAGGCAATGAGCATAAAGCCGTCGACACAAAATATTAATATTTTTGTTTCAATCACTTACCTGCAATTGTATCTTTAGGCTAAACTGAAAAATGACCCAGTGATTTGAAAATAGTTTTACAATGTTTCAGACATTTAATTTGTTTTCATTGATTGGTTGCTAATAATATTGATGGTGGTGGTTTGGTTACCAACGACACCATCATACTTCCGGTTTGACTAAACTCATAAAATCGCACTTTGATAAGCATAAAATAATGTTTTTAAAAATTTTAATATATAAATTTGATAACACGATTTTGTTTACGTTGATAGAGTATACCTAGTCAATAATGTATTATTTGCTTATGTACTAATGTTCTACCATTATTGTGCTTACTTGCCATCGAGAAAGTGCACAGTGTACAAGTTTCCACGGTAGAAAATGATGGCAACGATCTTCAAAGCTTTGATTAGAAAAATACCCCGAGGACCCGAAATAATTGTTTCGAACTAATTAAGATAAGCTTCCCTCTGCCTTATGGACTTCAGAGAACGTCCAAATCTTTGATCGCAAGTCCAATCACTGTATAACTTAAAAGCGCATGAAAAATGCGATTCAAACGTGACCTCTTTGACGATTTATAGTCTTTGATTTGGAACCAATATTTTTGTATTTGGTTCGTGCTTAGTTTTGCAACTTTTGTATTTATTATAAAATATGTTACATATAAGCAATATTATATGAGTTAAAGTTAGAATATGGTTTTACAACTTTGCTCATATTTTAATGCAGATAATTCCAATTTCCAGTAAACAACTATCTGCTCTTTTTTGTTCCCATTGCTCACCCAATCGACGTTCCCACTGCTCATCCAAACCACTTTAACCACTCCTCAGTCCTCGCCCTTTCGGCATACCTGGGAACGGCGGTCCCAAATTAAAACATCAAGTAAATCAACATGACATGTCGTAATAGTACGGTGTATTAGATGGGCGCATAGAAACGGTTTCTTTTGCACTCCACAATTATAAAACGACCAGCTGGTCCACCGAAATAGAAGCCGGAATAATGAAAAAGCACTTGAGAAATGGAAGCTGGATGAAGATCTTCAACAGGTGAAATGAAGGTGGATTGATGAAGAAACGCAAGTGAAATATAAGCTGGATGAAGGCATTTTTAGATCGGAAATAGAAGCTGGATGGATGAATTGAACGGTTGAGAAATAGAAACTGGATTGACGAAAATTAAACTTGAGAAATGGAAACTGGATTGTTGATTTCAGTGATGTATTTCAGCATGCATCCAGCTTCCATTTCAGCTGGAATGCCGTTTATCCAGCTTTTTAAAAAATCAAACTTCCACCAATCAAATGGTTTTCATCAATCCCCCTTCCATTTCACCACACATCATGTTTAAGGCGTTCTCTATCGATTTCTTTAATTTTATAATTTGGGACCGCCATTCCCAGGTATGCCGCCCTTTTTACCTTCCAATGCTCGACTTCGGCAGCACTCACCTTAACAGCTACTATGACCCTCTGGAAGCCAGACCCTGACCTTCTACCATTTGTACACTACCCTTTGGACAACCCATTGGACTTGACTCCATGCTGACAAAATGCTGGTTCCATACACTTGGCATCCAAGTGGTGCTTTACAAGTTTGCAGATTATGATTACGATATTTTATTTGACCACCAGTCAGACAGTACAGTGTTTTGATAAATGTACAGAGAAGTCAGTACTGTATGCCATGAAGGTGTATGCCAGTAAATGCCAGCAGTAGGATCTTAATCATCACCTGAAATAAATTCTAATATTTTTGGCATTTTTGATTGCTACATATCATTCGAGTATTATTATTTAGAAACTTACGGAGAGTGTTGACATCTCGGTAAATCATAAACAGTATGGCCGCCGTAGATGCGTGCATAACAGAGCGGCCCGGCATACGACCTTATATTTCCGCGAAAATTAAAGCACGCTTCAATTTCATCAGAATGACTGCACTAACCCTAAAACTAACCCTAACCGACCCTCGCGACGCCTAACCTGAGCCCTAACCGACCCTCACGCTTTGCATGTTGGGATGCATGTTGCGATATCGTCCATAGGCGGCACTCTAATTTTATTGCATTCGTTGGCGGCCATACTGTTTACGATTTACCGAGACGTCAGTAACAATAACCAAACTTACTATTTTGAATTTCTTAAATTCGTAATTTTGATGGAGCTGTTTTTTGTTTCCACCACAGAATTACGGTATGTCTGGGCGACGGGGAGGAGGTCGACGGGGAGGAGGAGGAAGTCGGAAGGTTGCCTACACAAAACAGGATGAGCCAGCTTTTATCCGGCAGTTCAAGGAAAGAGTTGGCTACAAGGAAGAGCCTAGCGTCGAAGACAAGGTCTTTGTCATTCTTCAGTGTTGCTTTTCCTCGACCTAAGCTTTAATTTTTGCTCGTGTAAGTATAACGTTAGTAAATGTTGAGGCAGTTTTTCATTCGAAGTGTAATTGCGTGATTAAGTACAATTGTTGCAGTATGATATCGATTTCTATGTCAATTTATTACACCACTTGTATAGTGTCCAAGTAACTCACTGGGGTGGTTTTGTACCTGGTTAGCCTTTCCTGTTCTATTGATGCACTGTGCAACTGTTTAATTTACGGTAATAAGTCACGAGTATTGAGACCAAAATTGTCCTTGGCTAACTAACTTTGGAGGCTAATCAGGATTATCGCACAAATCTTAGCTAATTGAGTTTAGAAACTAAAGTATGTTAGGAATGTCCAGCTACATATTTGTATTGCTAGTACGGTATATTGAAATTTTTTATCATTTGAATATAATTCATATGTGGGGATTGAACTGTCAACAAACCTCCATCTCCTCCACCTGTCTAGTCAATCTTTATTTCTCAAGTCCCTTAACACATTGACCGCCAGCTACGAGATATCTCGTAGTTAAACCAGTCATTTAACATGGCGTGTAGGCGGTGAATGTGTTAAATCTTTTTTCTTTAGTCGTGGCTGCGCTGAGAGCGCCTCTGAGTAGTTTCTTGAAGAGGCGCTTTATAAATTCTAATAATGAATGAATGAAAGCACACGCCACACACACAATTGACTTAGACCATGTACGACTAGCATTGTACATTATATGAGGAACAGTCTTTGTCATTATTATTATTATTATTATTAAATAATAATAATCTTATCTTTGGTATAAATTTGTGTTGAATTCTGTTTTGAAGCGTGCTGCTCCAACATTCGACGATTCGGATGAAGACGATGGTTTGGAGTCGGATGATTTCAAGCCACAGGTCGTTGTGCTGAAGAAAGGTGATCTGACGGCCGAAGAAGTCGAAAAACATCTTGCCGAGCAAGTCGAGGAAGACAAAGAAGATGACGACGACGGTTTGTCTCAGTCATGATCATCATTTTCTGTTGATTAACTAAAATATATTCTAACTGTAAATTTATGATACTTGTAAATTTTTATCTAAGTTACACTGGTAAAATTTGTATTTGGATTCAGAATATTCCGTGCATGGTCGTATTGCAGTGTTGAGAGGTTTGTCTGAATGCAAAAGGAAACGTGTGTAATATGTATTGTGTATGTGTATGCGACTATGCGTATTGTACATGTTGAATTCAGTTGTATAATATATAATATATATATATATATATATATATATATATATAAAGAAGTTATTGCATAATTAATACAACTACATTGTACTAGGGCTGTGGATAGGGAATTATGGTTACAATAAAAAATATGAAAGATATGTAGTCACTAGTCACTTCCTGTTGCACCTTTTGTTTAGTTATATAACAGCAAAAGGAATGCCTTAAATCTTCGATTTAATATTTTAATATTTGGTTAGGCTGATAGCTAAGGGAAGGTGTGTCATAATTCTATGTTTATTTCGAGTATTTATATAGCGCCTCAAGAAATCTACTCAGAGGCGCTCTCTGCGCTAACTGGCCGAAGTGATGTTAATTGTCATAACAACAAGAAAATTTCATCAATTAGCAAAATAAGTCACAGTAAGCCGGAAACAGTCATCAGTGGCGATCCCTCGCAGACACGTAGAATCATCCAACGGAATCCCGTCAACAGCCTTCAGATGGTGGAATGTTCAGAGTCTCTGGTACAGGTTGCGTCGAAAGAGTAGAGCGGCGATAGATGACAGGGCTCGAAAACACGAAACGCTGACGAAACTGGAGCTCCTCCCTGGTAGAAGATGATGCGCGTGTCCGGTCTATTGTCGATGCACAAGGACTGCACAGTAGAAGGTATTTGTCGCTTGTCGGTCGGTAGTTTTGAACGCCACCAGAGACAACATCCGATCGATTTAACTCCACTGACCTTCCTTCGGTAAGTTCGGTGAGATGTAAATACCAGACAACAGCGGTGAAGACGCACGGTCTTGATGGTTGAGCTTGACCGCATGCATCACGATGTCGTCTAACGTGAGCACGTGTGCGACACAAGACGACTTGCGAACAAAATCCTTTCCAACGCAAAATCCCTGACGAACCCGACGAATAAGTTCGGTACACGAACCCAGAACCAGTAAACTCCAACGTGTGTGAAATTACTGCGCGAATTCTACATAAAGTTGAAATAATCCGTTGAAATAACGGAGTGGTCTGATAAACAACCAATATGGCCGCTGACCTGCGATGTTCTGTGTGTGACTATCTATTGGTTAGCATGCTAGACTCGTTATAAAATGTATACATTGGCTGGAAATTGTTATATGTTCTGCAGAGGATGTCCCGCCTGGCCGTATAATCTTCAAGAAACCAACAAAGCGCGTTTCGGATGACGGTGACTCTGGTGCGCTTGTCAAGTCCTCGAGCGCTAAGCGTCCCAGGAAAGCTCTTCCCTCCTCCATTAAGACTGGCGACAAAGATGGACTGAGAGCAAAGAAACTGGACAATGCGAAGCTCTTGTCGTTTGATTTAGATGATGACGCTGGTGATGACGACTAGTTTTGTTTTGACTGTATATGACTGTTGATGACAGTTTAGCAATAATGTTTTGAGTATAACATTATTGTAGTTGCTGAAGTTATTGACCGTTCTGTTGTATTATTGCATTTTATGAGTGAAGGGATGCATTTAGGAGAGGTTTACGGGTTCAAAAATATATATCTTTTCAAAATTGACCCATGCACTGTTCAGTCATTGGAATGATCCTTGGTTTGGACTTTTTCCGAGCATATTGGATAATACGAAAAGTAAGTAAGTATGTACTTTGTACTTTATTGAACCGCTAGCGATGCTCTGTGGGGACATCGAATGAGAACAACCTATAGCATGTACAATCACAAATAGCATTGTACAATAACAAAATAATAAAAACGTTCAATTAAATAATCATAGTATGCAACTACAAAACATAATCGACATCTTTTGAACTGTGAGAGAGAGAGAGAGAGAGAGAGAGAGAGAGAGAGAGAGAGAGAGAGAGATGAGGGAGGGAGAGATGAGGGAGGGAGAGATGAGGGAGGGAGGGAAAGTGGGAGGGAGGGAGGGAGGAGAGAGAGAGTGAGAATAAAGACAGAATAGAAAAACATAATTAAAGTCACTTGAATCACATTTGTGTCATAAAGCAACATAGGGTTAAAGGATGAAGTGAGGAGTCCACATCTGTCTGAAACTGCCTGACATCTACACTGATTCAGCAACCTACATGCCTATATAATAACAATGATAAAAACAATTTTTGAAATTAATCAAATTCTTGACGACTGCACTCCAGTTCATCGTACACTTATGAATTGTTACTGCACTCTTTCAGTTGATTTCTGTGCTTGTTATAATTATTTGTCAGAGATCATCGAATGAGGTGTAATTAATATGAATGTTGAGAGTACCTGTATTTCTGTTTAATGCACTGTATGACGTGAAAGAAATAGTAGGCCCTAAAGCTTGATAGACTTGTGAACCATGTAAATGATGTCATTGTTGCTAGAGGTACATGTAGGAGCAAACCAAGCAGTGCATGCTTGTGAATAGAATAGGATGTGACTGGAAGTGTGGGACAGTAGGCCTACTGTTGTCAACTTGATGTAAGTTAGTAAAACTAGAGTAATTTGTACAACGCTTTGTGGAACTTGTTGGCTAAAATCAGGTGAACATCAATTCTGCTGCTGCCGCTCATCGTCAGTGCCATTCCCAAGCTTGGGTAAATGATAGCATCTCTAATTGTTGTAAAAGAGCAACTACCCTACTCTCAGTTTATAACTCACTTCAAATGTCCAATGGCACTAGTCCTCTTTATAAAATTATGTCTTGTGCTGTTTGCTGTATTTAGCCATACTCATCCAGTTCAGCAGCATCGGTTCCCCTCAGTCTCCTTCCATTTTCACCTGAATGATAGTCCTTAATTAAGAGGTGATCCTCTTACTTATGTGTGTACCAAATCTTATTACTTCGTCTGTCTCTTATAGTCGTCAGAATAGCAACCCTTTCCCAAACTTGAATAATAGCCCATGTCTTCATTTGTTGTATGCTCTCAGTGCCTCTCACGCATTTTTCACACGCTGTACGGCTAATAACGACAAAGAATTTGAAGCAACAGTCTTTATGCTACTCCTTTCAAAGTTATTTTTCGTTTTTAAATGCTTTTTTAAACTGGGATCTAGAGTCAACGAAGCGTTGTGAAACTTCAAAATTTCTTCTATTATCAGTTATTCTATGAATAAATTAAAATTACACAAGGCTCCGAAATTACATCCCGCGCATTAATAAGCCTACGGTATATCTGAAAAATATTATGCAGGAAAGCATATTTGACTGAATATTATCGGAAATTCAATTTAAATCGGAAAAATTTATGCGATGTATGTTACCATTGCCGTTTAGTTGCTTTAAAAGCTGCGAACAGTTCTGGTATTTGTGAAACTCTATTTTGGAGCGGATGACCACAAGAAAGCGGAAGTGGGGAATTTGTTAGGCGTTGGTTCTCTTCGAGTCGTCATTGCGTTGTTGGACAACCGACGAGAAGGTTCGTTTGTCAAAATGCCGCAGAATAACGGCCAACACGCGCTGCCTAGGATAAAATTGGGTTAGCGGTAGTTTCAAGTGCCTAGAGATGCCGATTGAGTACAACGGCTTTGATAATATGGCCGGATGAGTGAATTATTGGGGGCTGTTTGGACGTCTGTCGTTCTTGCGTCAGATCTACGTTGCTGTTTTGCTGAGGGTGCTATGCGTTGTAGTTTAAAGGGTTTGCAAAATGGCGGAGATTTGAGAATTTATGCGACTGGAATATTGCGGCAGTCGTGCAATGTGAAATTTGAGTTTTTCATATTTTGTGGAGATCAGGGATAGAGAAGGCCGTTCGCTCAGCACAAAATTAGATAGTGATTGGGGAAAATAAAATACGTAATATTCATGGAATATTGCGAAGCTATGGTTTGACCGTGGTTTTATGTCGAAAACGCATCAATTGGGGTTCATTTTAATTGTGAAAGCAGGATGCCAATATACAAACTTGAAAATCCATTGGGATGGTACTGCATCATTGGCCAGCAGCTTCATATAAAAGTTCGTTGTACATTTTTTTTTATAAAAGCCTTTGGTAAGGATAAATTCACGAATGGCACTCTGGCATCTAAATACATGGCAGCAATCCAAGGAACAAAAAGTTTCTATTCCATCTTTCCCTTTCTCTATTCCATCTTTCCCCAGTGTCACCTGACTTTCTTCTGTCTATCATAAAAGTTGTGTTTAATAAAGTGGACCAACATTTTGTGTTGCTGATTTTTCTATATGATGTTTGCATTGCAAGTAAATTCTAAACCCAACCCCAGGATAGTTAGAATGCAGTTGAACATCTTAAGATAAGTTATCATCTTGGTTATAGCTGGAAGAGAGAGAAAGCATTCTTAGGCGGGTGGACCCAAACAGCAGATAAATAATTTATGGGCATAAATTGTCTTCCAACACTAATTAGTAGCTGTGCATTACAAGTTTGAAGATGAATAGCAGCCAACCTTCATGTTGGTACAATGCTACCATGCAATTTTAAGGAGTTGCAATTACTCTGTTATTATTAGCACATCTTTCGAACAAATTAGAGGCAACAGAGATTGCACTGCCCACAAACTGCAATTTACTGAGACTGCTTATTTTGTACCTGCTAACATGGTACTAGTAATGAGGTGCACATTCTTTTGAATATTGTTACATGTATACTGAATATGTAGGATCTTTAGTTTATACTAGGTTATTCCAGTGCATGGGCTATGATTGGCAGCTTTTGAATATTACATGAAAGCATTTTTCCTGCACATACATACAAACAATTTGTAGTGTCAGCTAAATTATTAAGTTGTGTGCGTGTGTGTGTGTCAGTTTGTATCGGTTGCATATGTAATTATGTGTGTATGCATGTGTGTATGTATGTATGTATATTTGTTATTGCACCACTTCAAGGTTTACTACTCAAGGTGCTCCCAACTCCAGCACGGACACTGAATCAGTGTTTCGTGCTGAAGCGCACGAGCAGTTATGAGCAAAGGACTTGCTCATGGTTCATACTATCTACATATCTCTCTCTCTCTCTCTCTTAAGTTTTTTTTCTCGGGGGTTTGCCCACTGGGAGCACTGCTGAATGGCCTTGGCGGTGAGTGGTACTATAGAAATTATTAATTACATTACATACATATCATATGCTGTTTACACTATATAACTTGTGGATAGTAAAATATACATATTAATTGCTATTTAGAGAAATAGCATAAATGTGTATAGAGTGAGGTTATGTCTGAAATAAAACAATGTGTGTTTGAAGATCCATTATAATGTGTATAAAATATTTAGCACTGTGTTGAGTACATGTATGTGCAAGTGTGGTGGAAATGTGTGAAATTGTATGGATGGTTGGTAAACGAATAGTCTGCAATTATTGAGGGGTTGAGAATGATTGAATGGTTACACCCTGGTACAATCTGAAGAATGTGGATTCGAGGCCTGCCAGCCTCTTATGGTTGGTGACGCCTTTCAGGCTGCCATATAGTTAAATTCAATATCTCTTAGACAAACTCTATTGTATTGTATTGTATTGTATTTAAGCATTTATGAAGTGCCTCTAGTAAATAATCAACAAGATGTGTAATGCGCCAAACCAATCTTTGCCGACGGCAACAGCCTCTGTTGTCATAAGATGTCGTTAAACTGTGGATTCCTCCTCCTCTAGTAAAATGAACTGTTCAGAAGCGCTCCCAGTGCTCAAGGGCCCGTGAGGAGTAGCAGGTTTTGAAAAAGAGAGAAAGAAGAGAGACTGCCAGGCAGAATTGTGGAATGAGCAGAAAGAGAAAATGCATTCGAAAGATATGACGTCATGTAATCTTGACTGTACATGTAAGTTTGAATTAATCAGCATATGTTATTAATGAAGTAATTATATGAAAAAAAGTTGCAAATATGTAATAGTCACACAAACAGTGGTAGTATATAGAGAGTGTTCTGTTTTGGTTGCAGAATAAGTATGGAAGTTCTGTGAAGCAGTTGACAAGTTGCTCGGTCAAAGGTCAAGGCTTCATCGGTTCTTATGAAGCGATTCCCGTTCTCATCGTAAACGACGTCTGAAGCCGTTCTCGTTGCTCGCCCACATTTGCCGACGGTTGCCATAGCATTTCAAGATGGCCGATGGAACTGTGTCCTTGGAGACCAGCACCAAGCCTTCAGTGCCACTGTATGCAGCAGCGGGTGTTGACGGTGAATGGTCAACGGCAAGCAAAGTTCAGCGAAGCATATCAACGAGTAGTAGCGACCATGGAAGAAGCCAAGTCGACGGGGAAAGTCCGTTCTCTCCGACGACACCGGAAGTGAGACATGGAAACGGGGTCTTTCCGAGTCCATCCCCGGGGCCTTTCTCTCCTGGCGGCCAGGTACCCGATCAGGTACACAACCTGCCGATGGAACTGCTGCAGGCCGGTTGGAGACGGTTCTGGAGTCAGAGGGAAAGCCGCGAATACTTCTACAATAAACTGACGCACGAATCAAAATGGGAGATGCCGCTACTGCCTGGACAGGTTAGATAGATTGTTTCTTTTGTATATGCTTGTTCATTATTGTGGGTTGTAGGAGTATGTTTGGTGCCTTGGAGCCAGAAGGCTGCGAGTTCGAATCCAATCCATCTCAAGCCGCCACATAATGACCCTGAGCAAGTCCTTCACTCGCAATTGCGCATGAATGCGCTTCGGCGTGAAACTTCATTTCAGTGTTCGTGCTGTAGTCAGGAGCGTCTCTGAGTAGAACCTTGAAGCTGCATTATACATACTGGCCTCTCAGAATTGCAATTGTGTTTGAATTCTTACCTGCCATTTTTTGAATTGGTAAAATGATGAATTGGTCTTTATATATTTATTAGTTTTTTTAATGTTATTTGCTCTAGGAATTTATGTATCATGAATTCTGAAACTTTGTTGCACTGGTCCCATAATTTGGCTTTTTTTTGCTGTGTCTTTAGATGATAAGGCCTTTGATGTAGAGGCCATTGCTCTGAGAACGTGCAGATCTGACTGAAGCTTTATTTCACAAATTCACATGGTCAATGATAACTATCGCTTTTTCTGCCATCATTCATTTTTCGATGTAGTGTTAAATTGTAATTTCTGTAATTTTCAGATTGATCCGATTTCCGATCCGCTTGGTATTTCCAGTCCCGTACCTGTTGCTAATGTTTCTGCTGGCAGAAGACCTAGTCTGGAAGTTCCGGGAGCTGGTCACGGTCCAAGCCTTAAGCGAGCAGCGAGCGACGATGCATCCAACCTGGTTCCTCTGAAACGGCCGTTCTTTGCTGCCAGGTATTTGTCTATCTGCTCGTCCAAATTGAACGTGGAAGAAGGTAGGGCTTTTTATGGGAATTTTACAGGTGCTCTACCAGAAAAGCTCTTGAGGAAGGTGACATGACATGATCTGATCGAGAAGCTTTGACACCGTTTCATTCCTCCTCTAATGATAATCCTTTCTTCAGTCATCTAAATTAGGCTCTACCATGTGATCTTTTTCTTCCAATGAAGCACCTGTTCTTTCTTTGCAGCCTGAGCTTTAGCTGTCGTAGGGTTGGACGAAGGGAAGAGGATATTGACAAAAGGGATGTTGGTCTGATCAGGAAGTTTCTACGACTGATTCCTTCTGTGACCATCAGCTGCTTTATCCCTTTACCAACCAAAGGTATTGGAGTCCCAATGCCATTTACCTCACTTTGGATGGTAAAGGGTTAAGATGCATGTAATATTTTAGAAAAGCTGTCTGTTATTTTTAGTTTATCCAGCCAATAAGTGAATTCCAACATGGTGGTTTTGAGGCAGAAAATAATACCTGGTAATGGAAAGAAACTTTGAGATTTACAAGCAGAGCGTGGCATAGTGGATTAATTAATTAATATAAGAATTAATTAATTAATTCATGTCAGCTTTCGTCGAGATGACTGCGAATGGTAAGAAGAGGTCTTTATGGTTTCAGCCCATACTGGGACTTTGCCATTCCATCCAACGTAATCATTCGCGAACGGGCGCCCTCCCTTCTTCTGCCTCCGCATCCGGAGGTGGAATTATTTCGAGGGCAGATGGTCGCCAAACTGAGGCAGAACTATCAGGAACTCTGCATGAACAGGGAAGGTATACTGACCAATTTATTCATCTTGCCTTTTATAATGGGACGTGGAGGTGTAGTGGTATGTTCTGTCTTGTTGCTGGAAGGTTGCAGGTTTGAAGCTGCGTCAGGCCACTGTGTAGCAACCCTGTATCTCAACCTGCATCACTCACAATAATTATTGTCTTTGAGGAAATCGGGAAGAAACTACCTCACTCATAGATCTCATACTGTGGTGGCAAAAAAGCCAATGGATAGCCAGAAAACTCGTCATCAATGCTTGAACCATGTTCATATTGCTTAGATATTTACATTAAATTTTGTCATTTTTTATCACATCTCTCTTTTGTGCATTCTTGTAGCAGTTTCTAACTGTTTCATGCAGTTGAATTTCTTTTATTACTCTCACTCAGTAATTGCTTTATTTTTTATTATGTTAATGTAAACAAACTTAATTTATTTTACAAAAACCAAATTTTGTCTGTGTTTTTCTAGTGCATTTCTTCTGTTAACGTGATTCAATTTAAACTACCGGTAATTTTTGTGCTACTTTTTGAATCAAACGACAAAGCTGATTTACTTTACCGTCTGTTGTTCGTGTGCTTTATTGCAGCTGTTGTATTAGCAAATTATGTTCAATTGCTGTTAAGGTATTGACGCACCAAGCGAGTCATTTAATCGATGGTTACTGGAGCGCAGAGTCGTGGACCACGGAACCGAGCCTCTGCTGCCTAGCAACTGCCTCTCACCTGTGTCGCCTGCCATGTCTCGCGAGATCATGAACGACATTCCGGTGAAGCTGACGAAGCCGAAGTACTCGAGCGATGCTCGCCGCCAGCTGTTCAAGTATGCGGAGGCGGCGAAGAGGCTGATTGAGTCGCGAGGAGTGTCACCTGAGAGCAGAAAGGTCGTCAAGTGGCATGCGGAGGACACGTTCAACTGGTTGCGTCGACAGCCAAATGCGTCGTTTGATGATTACCTGGTCAGTGAATTGTTATACAGTATGTTATCTGTCATTCAAGCATGCTCATTGCTCATGCTCTCACAGAGTTTTGGTGTTTTGTTAATGCGGTTATTGTTTAATTTTTTTATGCTGTATCTAAACTTTCAAGCATGCGCTTGTTCTCACTGCTCTACCGTTTGGTACAACTGAGTCGTTAGCTGGGTTTAATTGTAATTAAGTGTTGGTGGAACATTCGCATGGTTCACTCACTGGAAGCTCTAGCTGTATGATGGGACACATGGAGAGCATTCAGTCTGTGTGTTTCTTGTGGCTAGCGTGGGCCCTTAGTTCCTGTTGTCAAAAGACAGAACATAAACCGACTGTTTCCAATTTCCTGAGCAGACACTGCATGTATAATGCTGTTGATGGCTAATAGATATTTGGCTGTTAACCCTTTAACGACCAGCTTGTACTAAAATGCATTGAAAACATATTAACTGGTTGTAAAAGGGTTAATATGAGCCTGCTCATATGTCCTCGTTTTTTTATTATTAATATTGTTCTTAAACTGTTCGCTTGTTCATTTTATTTTTATTAGAACATCTGGCTTAATGCACTTGGCTGTTGTAGGAGAGATTGGCTTTCTTGAAGCGACAATGCCAGCCGCATGTAATGGAGGCAGCCAAGGCATCGGTGGAAAGCATCTGCAGCAAAGTCTATGCGTTGTCTTCAGACTATGCAGCCAAGATAGCCGAACGCCACGCTAAGCTTTTGGCCGAGTTCGGCATTGAAAGTAAGATCTGTTCTGAGATTAACTGTACAGACTCACTTAATGCAGCATATTCAGTGTTTTGATGAAAAGCTGAGAGATTTGTTACGCTATTTGATTCAGAATTCGTTTCTTTATTGCACAGCAAAATTGCAGAATAATTCATTAGTGATTTCTGAGGACTCTGATGATAAGAATATTCAGAAACTTTATTCGATTTTTCACTCTAAGCTAATGAAAGAGTGAAAACGAGTATAACTGCAGTTAGAAAAAAGATGTTTCCATTCTGTAAAAAGTATTTTAAAGCAGAGCCATTGTGGTATATGACTGAATAAAAAGGTCAGAAATCGACATATGATGGGTTTTGAGCCTGTGTGTCGCATTTATGCTGTTTAGGTAATCAGGAGAGATTTTAAAGACATGGTGCTTGACTTTTTCCAGTGGTAAAGTCACTTCTGGAACCATCCAGACGGCGCGTGATGTGTTACCCACTGCAGCTGGCTGTGTCTTCTCCGGCGAGTCCACACGTGAGCCATGCGGAGGAAGAGGAGATGACTGTCATCAAGTTCAAAGGAGAGCAGCAGAAGATGAACACAGTGCATTTTCACAAACTTGTAAGCAATCCAAGCTGGACATAAATTGCCTCCGTGTGTAGGTGTGTGTGTGTGCGGACGGTGTAATGTCGCGTGAATTCTGGGTAACAGGAAGTTGGTGAAGGTGTTATGATGGATGAGGTAAAAGTTATCATGGATATTTAACCAGGAGGCATTTGTGATCTGACTGTTCACAGTGTTCAGTGATCAAGTTATGATTCTTTGCAGTGTAGATCCACAACATTATAGAGGTAGTTAAAACCATTGTTTGAAAATGCATAAATTGCCAGTAAACATGTCTGGTGGTTGTAGCTCAGTCATATTCATGTTTTTGCTTTCAATTGTTGGATAATTTTATACGATGTGAACAATATAGGTTGTGTGATGTTCTAGTGCAATTGTTCCCAACCCGTGGCTCGCAGGCCAAAAGTGGCCCGCCGGGCCTCAAAATATGGCCCTCGACCCTCAAAGAATTAACAGAAATATATGACAAAATTGGCAAATTGGACAGGATAGAACACATCAGACTGAGAAGTTCAACACCCATCATAGCCCTTGTTTATTCTGCTTCACTTCTGCATCCATCAAACTAAGCCATAATGAGTATCAGTACACTGACCATACACTGCTGGTGGGATGATGACACAGTGAAGGAGTTTACTGGCCACCCGCCCTAATATATTATGTTAAGACTAAGAAAAATGATGTAGCTCTAGCACTTCATACGTGTTTTGAATTTCAGGAGCAACTGTATCAGCTGAACTGTCGAGATGATCCGCGAATGGAGCACTTCCTGTCGAGGGTTTGGTCTCTACTCAAACGATATCAGGTTAGATATCTTTTGTGCACTTAATTAACATGGTTGTATAAACATTTATGTAGGCGTTACATTAAACAGAATATCAGGTTAGATACCTTTTGTACACTTAACTAACATGGTTGTATAAACGTTTATGTAGGCATAAACATAAACGAATTGATTATTTAGAAATTGTTTAAGGAAAACTTTTCATGTATTAAAATTGAACGACATGGGATTGATTATAGCAGACTTAATCCACATGAAATGCAACTTCGTGAAAGGGTTGTGGTTCAATAATGGTTTTAAATCTATGTTCTGTCTTTTTGCAACATAAAATTTTATGTTGCATGACTTTTTTAAGCTATTAAATGTCATTTGATGTACTGGTAGATCAAATGATAACAATAACTAAAAACAGATTTCAAATGAGTCTGGGAAAGGCAATTGATGAACTTTTGTGTTTTTATAAAATTTGTGGGTTTCATGTTTGTGTTTCCGGGCAGTGTTTGGATCTTGTTCTGGTTGTCTTTTCAGACGTTCTTTGGAGTGCTGCCGACAGAAGGCTTTGGTCAGCAGGGGGCGCTACCAGTGCCCGTCTTTGAGTGCCTAAACCGGGTATTTGGCGTGACGTTCGAGTGCTTTGCTTCACCTCTCAACTGCTTCTTTCGACAGTACTGCTCGGCATTCCCAGACACCGATGGATTCTTTGGATCAAGAGGGTCAGTGATATTAAATTCCGGGGTAGTTCTTTGTTGAGAAGATAACCCATATAATTTTAGTAAATTATGCTCACATGAAAGTCAACTTTGTGTATAAGTCAACCCCTATTTCTTTGCAGTACAAAGATAGAGAATCTTTGACCCACATGTAAATTGATTAAGTGTAAATTGATTAGATGCTCACACCAGTAGCATGCATGCTCTAAAAGCACCCATGTATGCAGCTGACTTGTATGTGAGTATATAATTAATTAATTATATACTAATTAATATTGTACTTATTTATATTCTTAATATTAAGAATTTTTATCTTAATTACCATATGTTTTGGGGATGAAGAGAAATTTTTATACGGAGCCGTATACATGTCAATATTTTTGTTTGCCGATTATTTAACTACAAGCTGAATGGACAGAGAAAGTTACTATATATGTGTTTTGTCATGTTTTTGGATGATTATATGTGAGGTTTGTGTTTTGGTTAGAGGGATGAATTCTGCGTGGTTGGTTTTGTTTCAAAGGTTAGATGCATATTTTTTGTTGTTTGGAATAGATTGCTGCTGGACTTCCATCCAATCAGTGGTTCTTTTGAAGCCAATCCTCCGTTCAGCGAGGAATTGATGGATGCGATGGTGGATCATTTTGAGGTATCTTTTATATATATTGTTTGCTATTGGTTTAAGGAAATTAATATTTATTTATATTGCTTTATATAAATATATATATATATTACTTTATGTATTATGTATATCCATTGATTTTTGGAGATTTGTACAGTGCCCTTTCAAGGCTACTACTCAGGAGGTTGCTACTAAGGAGTGCTCCCGATCCAACATCAGCTGAAAAGGACGGTTTTAAGGCTGAGATAAAACACATCTGAGCAAACCCTAAGCATAAAAAAAGCATAGACAGTGGGAGCATGTTCATAGCAGAGAAAGCACAGTGCTGTTATTTAAATATGTCATGTATGTTTCCTTTTTAGTACCTTCAAAAAAATAGGTACTTAAGGAGAGGTTCTCGGTTTGGCATTTGTTAGCATTCATGTGGACTGTTGTGGACGGTGTTTTTTCTTTTAATTGTGGCTGGTATACTGTAAAATGTTGAAATCTTTGATTATATTTAAATTGCGTTATTTATTTTGCATCATGGTGCAATCTGGAACTAGGGAACTAGAATCCAGACTCTGGAACTAGATAATTGGTTGATTAGATTATATAATTAGATGAATTTGTTGTTTGTTGTAGAGCCTTTTATCAGAATCAGATGAGCCGCTATCGTTTATCGTCTTTATTCCTGATTGGAAGGATCCACCAGTCGAGGCGCTGATTCGACTTGAGACCAGCAGGTTGATGTTTCTTTTGATGCTTTTAATTGCTTTAGCCAATATATAACTCTTTAAAGTTATGTTTGGAAGAGGTTTAGGGTGATGGTTAACACTACTCTGGCGCCCAGAGCTCACGGCGGGTTCACTTTTTGCTACCCTCTGTAAGGCTGACCAGATGGCGCTGGTAAAATCTGTAGTAGGATGTAATGGGCACCCTGTTGGCTGCCGAAAGTTAAATTCAACTCCTGTAATAACTTGTGATCATCTGTCTTAATTGTAATCATTCTGTGTTGTAGCACAGCGGTTCTCAACCGGGGGTCCGCGGACCCCTGGGGGTCCGCGGCGACGTGCTTGGGGGTCCGCGAGCAAGTCCTGAAAATTATATATTTCTTAGTTAAAAACGTAGAAACAGTCAAACAGATAAATTTTTGGTCAGTTTTTCGATATTTCCTCTTTTCAATGGCGACATGAAACTAATAATACGCTGATTAATGACAAATTCATCTGTTTTAGATGGGTGGGTTTGTTTCAGTCTCTAGATAATATATAGGATAATAGAGTCGCACAGTCGCGATAATGCGCCAAAGGCGCAACATTTTATTGGGGGTCCGTGACCGTGGCCCAAAATTTAAAAGGGGTCCGTGAGTCTGAAAAGGTTGAGAACCGCTGTTGTAGCAGTTTGAAATTAAACGAAGGTTATTACGTTAGTTAGAGCATTTATTAAAATCACACTGTTTCTAATGGTATTAGCAGCTACTGGGATAGCAACGCAGCATGTTGTCATGTGCTTATGTGAAGCAGTAAGTGTTGAACAGGTTGATTGTAGAACATTTAACTGTCTGGTGGCTAAATTAAGCGCCTTTGTGAAGTTATTGTAAGGTGCTATATAAATGTTCATATACATCCATACATACATGCATACATACATACATACATACACACACACACACATACATTTATATTGATGAGTGAACAATACACATAGAGAGATTGTTTTGTTGACAGGTTCAAGAGGAAGCAGATAACAATTCCAGCGTTGGAGCACGAATATCGACATGGTTTTCAACACGTCTGTTCAAAGTAGGATGCTTTCCCGCAATCCTTACGTCATGAACTCTGTGCTTAGACCCGTCATATCCAATGTTTGTAATGCAATCTCTAGCAACCACATTCACAGAAAAAGCATTAGCCAGGGCACGGCTAGTGTAGAGTAGCCAATGTATTGCCATATTTATGTCGTGGTTGGTCAGGTGTTTTCACTCCATAAATCATGCATCTGAAAGCAGGATAGCACATGTTGTGCACATATATCTGGAGGTTCATGTTTGTATTCTGTTATATGCATAGTTTGTTTCTTTCTTTTAGCACATGTTTGAAAACATGCAGCATATAACAGATCGTTTGCTGTTTGTGTTTAGAAAAGATCTATACATCAAGTCCGTTCATGGCACGATGGCCGTATTTCTACAGAACGACGCTGGATTCGCGAAATGGGAGCCGACTCCCGAGCGCATCAAAGAACTCGTATTAGCCTATCGTCCGTCTGACCCGCCTGACAAATTAAACTCGCACGTTCCTCGACAACCCTAATCATCCGGATTCTGTTTCATATGCAATGGCTTCGTCGTCTATGAATATTTATTCTGTGGTTGGTCACAGGTGTTTGTGAGGAGACCTCATTGGCTCGCTGCAACTCGGATAAGCGTTGGGGTTGAGTCACTTTCCACATGATCAGCAAGGCGTTTGGGGTGACGGGGGTGGGGGATCATCTCTCAAGGAAGCTACGTTGTTGTACAGTACCGCCCTTCAGTGTGGCTATTTGAACTGTCAAGAAAACGTCAGCATTATATATGCAGTTATCTTGCAAAATTTGCAGCTGTCTGCATACATGTGTATATATCTATCTGTACATACATATGTACACCGCATACGTAATTACGTATATATATATAACGATAGGAATTTTTATATTTGAGTTTGTTTCATCAGTGTTCAACGAAAACAGGAGATCAAGTGATCTCCTCTGTGCCAGAACTTCCAGCACTGTTTAATTCTTGGGTTTTTTAATAGTTCTGTTATTGGAGATTAGAACCTAGGTATGCTGATGGCCAGTCACTTGGTCAATGTTCATTTTCATTGGAACTCAGTCGTATGGTCCTTCTCCTAGTGAAAACACAGCTTATTTACGTGAATGGTATGGCGCGAACTTGGTAGTTCCAGTGAGAAGTGCTGCGGAAGCACTGTCTTGAGCATTTAAGCTGAAATTCATCAAATTGGTCAGTTAAGCAAGTGCTGGTTGTTGAAAACGTGGCCAAATTGTGTAAACTGATGACAAAGAGAATTTTTTTATTTGTTAGTGTCTCATTCTGTAGCGTTTCTCACTGTTGTATGATTGCTTTGTTGATTGCTTGTCTAAGAAGATCTCACAGAGTCTCTTTAAGCAGATGTAGTTTAACAGTTTAACGGGCACGATGAATTTAGCCTACCAGGCAGGACTCTGATCATTGTACATGTTCTTGCTGGAATTTTGAAAGACAGAATACTGTAAATACTAAATATATTTGGCAGGTAGTTAGTTATGTATCGTTTATATGATTTGATATGTATATGTTCATACATTTGGGTATTATATTATGCGTGTTTGTGAACTAAATGCGACCTACTGTAGATGCAGTTTTGTTGGGGTTTTTGGAGTTGGAGCTGTGACATGCAGCAGTTAAGCTTTGTCTTAGGACCTGCAAGACTGTTTGTGTTTTGGGTACAGCTGGACACTGAAAATATCTTCCTTTCTTGTCTCATGCTGTACAGTGAAACTATGATGAAAAAAATGCATTGATGAATGAACCATATAATAAACAAGCTGTAAATGTAATAAAGTAGCTAATAATAATAATCGTCATCATTGTGCTTGTACTTTAGTTGGCATAATACCGTTAGTTGAATGTAATTAATTATAGCAAAATGATGGTAGAGTGTGTAACTGTGTATATGATATTTTTATCAAGGTATTATGTTGTGCTTGCTGTCACAGCATATATAGCATATTGGTTACTGGCTTGCAAGTTATTGTTAATGTCGGATTTATGTTCTGTATAATATGTTCTGTGTTGGTTAGTTTGTGTGTGTGTGTGCGTGCTGGGTTCAGGGCCGGGGTTACCATCAAGTTAGGAGGCTACAGCTTAACCCTTTGAACCCGGAGCTTCCGTAACGCTATAGATAACGGGCCCGAAAACCGGCCAGCCGGGTTCAAAGGGTTAAGGCAACATTTGTGTATACAATAAATGAATGTTCATATTATTTAAAAATTATATTTAGCCCTTTTACAGTGAGCTGCATTTTGCTTTGCCATATATTTTTGGTACATGCTTGTCATTAATTGGCTAAGTATTGTTTCCAGGCCATACTTTGTTAGAATATTATGAGCCTGATCTGGCCAAATGACAAATATGAAATTCTTTCATTTGAAAATAATTTGAACTTCAAACGCCCTGCTGTTAACTGTTAATTAACGTGTTGCAGGTTTTACGCAACTTTCTGCTGTAATTTATAATAAGAAACTTCCAAGTTTTCTATAGCTTGAGACCTCACCATGTCTAAATCTGGCTCTGATTGGGTGTGGCTATGAGACTGTGTGTTTGTATGTGGTGTTTGTGATCTCTGAGTCTGTTGTCTTTGTTCTGCATAGATTTCTTTTACTTGCTTGATGATGATTTTCTACTTTGTGGCAAGTTGATTTGTACACGATTACCTCTGTAGCAAGACAGGAATTTCTTACGAGTGGGAGTTGAGAATTAAGCTGGAAGTCCTGTAATGAACTGTCACCATGTGTGTGTCCAGGGTGTCAGGATTTGCTGGCTAATAGCAAAGGAAATAAGCTTTTCACTTCTGTACTGCACTTTGGAATATGAAAGATTTCCTTTGTTTGATTTGGTTAGGTTAAGATAATCTCCTTTTGTTACAGACTTGGTTTGACTGTTGATTTGTTGACTGTTTAGTTTGATTTTGTCGTCCCGATTTTTTCATTCCCTAAGTTGTCATTAGCGAACTCTGTTGCCTTTTCTATATGTCTTTGACAATCGTCTAGTAAAAAAATCGTCTAGTAAAACGCGCTAGAACATGGACTAAAGAGAGAGAGAGAGACGGAGCACGTTTTATGCACTTACTCTACTGTGAGTTCTACTCAGAAAGTATTTGAACATTGGACATTTTCTGTGCACTTTGTTAGTTCGAAAATAAGCGCAAAGTTATTTTTCTATCTGTAAATATATTGCTTGTTTTTATAATATGTCAATCCAAATTCAAGAATCTTAGCCATTCGTCCTTTTGTGGAAACTGGTTTTGCCTGTGAGATTTGGGTAACTGTGAAAGCATACAGCCTCAGATGACAGGCTTGTATTCGGTGTGGGGTTGACCACAAAGAATGTCAACAAATATGACCTACTTATAGACACATGCCATTGTCCATGTTTGGCATTACCCTGCTCAACTCCTATGCAGATATCCGTTTAATATAGTGATGGAATTTCAGAACCTAGATTAAACCTAGATTAATCTACCTGGTTGGTTGTATAAGGTTAATTGTGGTACAAATTGGGGTGCTAATTGCTCTGTTACTGTTGCCAAAGGATTCTAATGAGATCCAAAGCAAAAGAGCAATGTTTTCCAAATCTTTTTTCGATTGTGGATTCCTTTTGACATGAAATATTTTTTGACAGAACCCCCTCAGCAAAACATATTGGTTTTTAAGGCACTAGAAATTATTTTAATTGAATTTTCTCATGGAATCCCTGCCTTCATCTTGGCTTTGGAACTGTAATGCCGGTAACGTAATCAAAGGACTCATCCAATTTCATCTTGATGCCCTTCCCTTTCTCTTGCAGACGCTGTAGTTTGGCGGAAACACTCCTTGGGAACACTGCAATATTTAGAGGAAGTTTGATTTTTTCAACGCATAAGCTTACTATTTTATTCAATTCAATTTGTTTATAGTTTCAAAAACTTACAACAATGGTAAATTCACACAGGAGCGGATAGAGAAATTTTCGAAGGGGGGCAAAATTTTCAGTGATAAAAAATCTGACGACCTTTTTTATAGTCATCTGGCTGAAATCTGTGGAAAATATACCATATCCCTGCCAATATAACTGATGCCCTTTTTTACTCGTCTGCTGGTTCGTAATCTCTTGGGAAATACACTATATGACCTCTAGTCGTATTGCTACTTTTTCTCTTTCGCCTTGCATTGTTGAAACCAAATGGGGGCCCCACGTCGTATGCACCGTTGAAATGGGGGGTGGGGGATTGCCCCTGAATTTACAATAAGTAAAGACATTGACTAATATTGTATTTAAAACATAAAGCAACTCCAGTATGGTGAACCGTTCAGAGGTGCTCCTAGTGTGCAAGGCATGAGTTTAATTTCTGTGCATGTATTGTTAGGACTCAGACTTTGGATCCATCCATACATTATTACGTATGCAAAAATCATATTTTTTCGACCCCCTCCCCCTATTGCAACTCGTGCTTTTTTTTGAACACCCCTCTGATGCATGCAGACAAATAAACACCTGCCCCTATTACAAAAGTTAATTACCTAAACATCTATAAGACATTTATTTTACTCTAGGCTACCATTTGTTTTTTAAGCATCATAATTACTTGCTAGCCAAAATTTGTTAGCTGTCATTTTTTGTTTGTTTTTATCTCAACACATTCTAATGTAATGAGATGCCTAATATTCTAATGAGATGCCTAATATTCTAATGTAATGAGATGCCTAACATTCTAATGTAATGAGATGCCTAATATTCTAATGTAATGAGATGCCTAACATTCTAATGCAGAGGTTCTCAACCTTTTTTCGCGCGCGACACACCTAAACGTGCAACCAAATTTCGCGACACACCATGCAAGCGTCATGTGAATTTCGCTAAAAAAATTAAATTAGGCCTAAGCCAGCTTAGTCTATAGGCCTATATTTGAAACTTCTACAAATTCTAACGAATGACTGTCGACACTGAATGCTTTCTATATTCTAATAATAGGTAAATGAAGTCCTTCGAATAGCCTATAATTATTCAGGGCAATGTGGGGCCCTGTTAGAGAAAAATTTTTGCGGACGAAAAATTTTCGGGAAAATCATACCATTTCATCATTGACCAAAATAGTTGATGACCATTTTTTTAGTCATCTGGCGAAATTTTCAGGAAATTAGTCGTTTCGTCGAAATTTCCTCCCGAAATTTTTTCCTCACATTTGTAGGGCCCCCTAAAGTGTGGAAAGTGTGGGGGCCCCTGTTCGGCCGAACATGTTGAACATGCCTTAATCCGGCCCTGCCTATATTATATTCGCACAGTATGCTGTGAGAATTCGCGACGCACCAATTCTTCGCGACACACCAGCGACACACCACTTTTACGCGACACACCTCCGGTCGCTTCGCGACACACTAGTGTGTCGCGACACACCGGTTGAGAACCTCTGTTCTAATGTAATGAGATGCCATCAGACGATTAATATGATAATACAGAATTATAAATCGTGTAATGTGGACGTCATAAATAGGCATTTATTTTGCGTGGGTATACTTTGTCCAGACCCCTCCACACGAACCCCCCCCCCCCCCATGCACGTAATGTATGGACAGCCCCCAAAATAGGCCTACGTCAAAAGCGCCAGCCAGCGCCTTGATATGGATGACATTCAGTAATCAATACGCGAACGGTGCTCAGATAACATGGAGAGTCGGCACTGGTGGCTACGGCACACACTGTTACACACACACACACACACCCACGCACTCATGGATAGACACAGTCACACATACATACACAGAGGCAGATGAATCATTGTTTGTCGCTGTTGCTCCTTGCGGGATGAACTCGGACCCATGATGACCTGACATGGTCTTGCACAGGATTCCATGGTAGGGCCTCTGCTGTTATTTTCATTTGAACTTAATTCTTCCTTGGACATTTTTGTACTACATTGTAGCTCATCATTATGCTGATGACACTGATGAGGCAGAAGCCTACATATGAGAATGACCCATGCAGCCCGCCGACGCCAGCTATCAGGCTTCCGCGCGTTTGCAGATAGTGCTTCAGACATCAGAGTATTCAGCGTCGGTCCTCGGTGCCTGGATGTCGTGTACTCGCATTAATAATTACAACTCCTTGCAAGATGCCTTTAATCTGGCGTTGTAGCCTTAATTGTAGGCCTACTCTAAAGTTGACTTGACCCGCTTGCAGCATAGTGCTTCCATGTTAGGCCAGGGTGAGAATTTCCCGGGAGGGGGTTGGGGGGTTTCAACCCCCCCTCCAGTCTTCCGGCCTTAGAGCCCAATGTTAAAGTCTGTTTTTCACACCCCGATTCCAAGTGGATAATGGTACAACCCCCCAGTTATTTTCCACAATTCTTACACTGCTTGTAGGCCTACTCTAAAGTTGACTTGACCCGCTTGCAGCATAGTGCTTCCATGTTAGGCTAAGCTTATCTGTTCTTCCGCTTATTACAGGCTGTTGTTCCTTGCGAGATGGTATATACCTATATATCTGCTGGTCTGACCTTGGACCTGAATCTGACCGTTTCAGAGCATGTGAAGAAAAATAAGTCCCACATAATAATAGGCCTATACTTTTATAACCTGTATCGGGTAGCCTACTCACAGTAAAGGCTGTAAAGCCGCTTAAATATCTGAGCATTTGTGTGGAGACATGCCTTCCCCCCACCATCAGAAACTTTTTCAATGTCCGCATTGAATTTCTGATGACGTTTATGATTTGTCATCGGAAACGGTTTTCTTACCCTTTTCACCCAATTTCATGTTTTTTCATTATGTGCTAGTGAATGCATGCTATTATTTTATTATTATTATTATTTTGGGTGGTGTTTTCATGGTTTTATTTCATGATTTTTGCATCATATGCTCGTAATTGCATTATATTATTGTTACATTTTCAATTTCTGGGGGTGTTCAAACACCCAAAACACACACCCCCCTAGCTACGGCCTTGAAGCAGGTAGCTGATTGGTTGGAGTGCTCACCTTATAACACAGAGAGTGGGGGTTTGAACCTTCTCCTCCTCTGTGCAGAGACCTTGAGAAAGTCCTTCCCTGTTAATTGCTAGTACCATATTGTGTTTGGCCAGTAGACAATGGTATCTAATAGATGCAAGATAACAATAACAGTCAGTCTATCAACACACACTCCAACGAACCTAATGTTTAAGGGTAATTATTATAGACATTCAAATTGCGAATTTCTGTGCAAAAAGCCAAAAATCGAAACATGACACTTACTTGAATTTTACACAAGTCTGTTTGAAGCACACAAAAAATTATGATTCCTGAATAAGCTTAAGGATTTGCCCGATGTCAATTTTCGTTTGATTCACCGTCTTAAAAAAACGTTGACAGCTTAACGCAAAATATTGTGCAATTTTTAAATGCTAAAACTACTTAACCTAATTAAAAACTTAGCTGATCTCATGCAAACTGTTGTCATCGACTATTTAATTAAAAAGAAAATATTGTGTGCCAAGTTAAAATGTTGAAGCTGAAATAGTCGAAGACTTTTAAGATCTTTGCTGATATTGTCGTACAAGCTTCAGCAAGCGAAGAATCACTTACAGGTAGTTTTCGCGGTCATAATACACAAAAATGCTCTCAAAACTACATTGAAAATTAAAAATAAGCAATACCTACAACTTAAAGCCTAATAACAAAATAAATAATATTTTTGATACATGCAAATTGATGTTTTTCTGTCGCAATCCGGTCGAAATTTGCCTTCCACAGCTAAGTTCCACAGCGTCTCAAATTGGAAGTCACGTGACCCATATCATAGATATAAGTACAGTATAATCAGTGTTGCCACTGAGGTTTCAGAAATAACCCAGCTTTCCTTTCGAAAAAACTCCAGAAAACCCAGACCATTCATATAAGCGATTTTAGACCCCCTTTGTTCAAATTAAGTTGGTTTTTCACTTGTTCGGATGAGGGTTAACAAAATGTTTGTCAAATGAGTCGAATAAATTGTAATTAAAACTTTAAAAAATCAATTGTGAAAGATGTCAGAGACTCGGCATCCATATCAGCAATAAGCTGAATCGATTTTATATTCGTGTGTGAGTCAAGTCTACCAGAATTGTAGGAAACATTAGGCCTATATAACACGCATGTGTATTTTTCGCCCCCTGATAGTACATGATCGCCCTGAGATGTCAAAATGGCTTATTTCTACGCATAGCTATTCTTCTGCATCACCAGGTTCTAGATTTGTGAATTAACAACGAGATATCTTAATTGTAAAGTTTAGAATTCAAATTAGTGGATAAAATTATGTATCACAGCCATTTTACATTGAATTTCACAGAATATTCATGTGTTGTAAGTGCAAATTGTCAACTCACCAAAATAAACCCAGATTTTGCCCGAAAAAACCCAGAAACCCAGACGAAGGCCAAAAAACCCAGATCTAGTGGAAAACCCAGCTGTGGCATCACTGGATATAAGTATAGTATAATTGTAATTAAATCTATGGCAATAATCGGTTAATGACGTAAGTTGTATATAAATATACGTTTCAACCTTATATATTCGGCGAGTGTCGTGGTAGACGGGCGGTTTGCCACGCGCTCATAGCCACGTGTCTGTGGACAGCCTAGGGTCGGAGATTCTTGTCCTGGGTTCGAAACAAAGCACAATCTGTGTCCGCGCTGAAAACACGGCTAAAGGCGACACTATAAATAGCTTGGAATAACGAAACCTAGATCATGCAGCAGGCGAAACGAATCCAATTTGGCGTGTCAGCCAGTTTAAGCAAAACGTTAATGAGGTGCGGGTTCGAATCCAGGCCAAGGACTTCTCCGAACGTAGCTATAATGGAACAGACACAACTTTTTCATTTCCGTTTTCTTCTCCTATACTTAGCATGAATCGAAAGATTTCATTCTGAAAATGCGTAAAAATTTCGAATCGAAGCAACTTTTATGCGTTTTTTGGTCTTAGTGAACCCCGCTTAGGCCTAGCAATGCTCAATGTAGTTAAGGTTTTATTTAAGTAGGCCTATAATTTATTGTTAAGTTTGTTTCTCTACCTGTTCTTGACAAGTTAGACTTTTCTGCAATCTGTCATCACCTAATTTGATTTATTTTATTTCATTTCGGCTATCTTGGTTATTTTTTCTTGAGAATTTTTTACTTGGGTGACCCTCCCCAGCGGGCTGTCCATCCCTTTAGGGCAGGGGTGTCAAACCTTTTTTAGTGGCGGGCCAGTTTTAACATCTTATAACAATTAAGTGGCGGGCCAGTATGAACATTTTATAGCAAGTGGCGGGCCAGGGTGTCGAAGCTCCCGAGCAAAATTGGGTAGTGGTCTTAGAAGAAGCTCCGGGTTTGATCACCCAATTCCCATAAGACTCTTATGGCATAAGAGTTCAAATATCGCGAAAAGATCTTGATTCGATGTCCACTTTTCGCTTCTTATTAAATTTTGACAACATATTAAATAATTTTTTTAATCTTTAGGGAAGGCTCCCCGGGCCAGAAAAAATCGTCGGCGGGCCAGAAATGGCCCGCGGGCCAGCTCTTTGACACCCCTGCTTTAGGGCCACTCTTTGTAGCCAATACATGCATATTTTCTACTTTTGCTGTCATCTTGTTTTCTTGTTGCAATAAAGTGAATTGATTGATTGATTGAATGGAAAACGAGACGCTTCAGCTTAGACTGCGCTTATATTTTTTATTATTGTAAATGACTGCAAAACAACTCGCTTCCCGGGTGGTCTAACCACTTTTCATATGACTGATGAGACTGCTATAGCTGTTTCTCTACATAGATTATAGGCCTATAATCTGGAGTTGCCTATTACTAGGCCTACGGCCGAATAGTAATGATGATTCCAGATATATAGATTATATAGGCCTATCAATACGAAATAGTAGTAGGCTAGTAGTAGTGGCAGTGGCAGTATACTATAGCAGAAGCAGAAGCAGTAGTAGTAGGCTAGTTTAAGTGGTCGTTGCCGTCGTTTTTTTAAATGATCTCACATGTTAAACCGTAGGCCTACGGACGGATTTTGACGGGAACACTCGAGCAGACGACTGGATAGGCTGGTTCCAAGGTTGCACCGTTCAACGTATAGTGAGCGATCTCGTCGTCGAAGAAATGAATAGCAGCGCTGCAGAAGTTTCTCGATGATCAGCTATGGGCAGAAAAGATAAGGACGCTTGCACAGCGAAGCTACATATGGGCAAACAAATCCATGGACGAGGCAGGCCTAGGCATACTGACAGATGCTGCTGATCTCAGCGTCTTTTTACCAAGAGACTGCTGTAATCAGTTGCTGCTGCTGCTGTTGCTGCGCTGTTGCTGCTGTTGCTGCTGTTGCTGCTGCTGCTGCTGCTGCTGTTGCTGCGCTGTTGCTGCTGTTGCTGCTGCTGCTGCTGCTGCTGCTGCTGCTGCTGTTGCTGCCGCTGTTGTACGCGCTGAAGAGCAGCCAAGTACGAGCGCACATACATGTAGGCCTATAAGCAGATGCATGTTTGGTTATCAGAAAAATGTCTTGCTCACCGTCGTCGGTTCTGTTTGCACTGCAGTCGTTTGAGATACGGCGAAATCCTCAACGCAGCCGATATAATATTATAATAATTAGGCCTGTTATAAAATTATGATACTATAATATTATAAAATTATGATACTATCTATATAAATAAAAATGAAACTTTCCAATAGTTCATGACGCAATCACGCCGAAACCTACGCACCGATTGTTGTGAAAATTTACCAAAACCTTCCATTCCAGAAGCACCGTGTCTTAAGATTTCTTTTCCACGATAAAACGCAATCTTTTCCACAAAAAGTGAACTTTGCAATACGTTCGTCCGCCATTTGCAAATTCAACCAAACCGCACGCTTGCAAAATTTCACTATTAATCTTTCGTCAACACAGTGACGAAACATTATTGAGGTCGCGTCCCGTGACGTCATAAGCGAGTCGAATATTACGAAAGCGGCCTTACAACATTTTTGGGCGCTATCCGCTGTCAGTAAAGAACGGTGTGAGGTAGAGGGGGAGGAGGAAGGGGAGGGGGAAGGGGGGCGGGAGGGTTAGGGTTAGGGGGAGGGGGAGGGGGAGGGTGAGGGTGAGGGGGAGGGGGAGGGGGAGGGGGAGGGGGAGGGGGAGGGGGAGGGGGAGGGGGAGGGGGAGGGGGGGGGGAGGGGGAGGGGGAGGGGGAGGGGGAGGGGGAGGGGGAGGGGGAGGGGGAGGGGGAGGGGGAGGGGGAGGGGGAGGGGGAGGGGGAGGGGGAGGGGGAGGGGGAGGGGGAGGGGGAGGGGGAGGGGGAGGGGGAGGGGGAGGGGGAGGGGGAGGGGGGGGGGGGGGGGGGGGGGGGGGGGGGGGGGGGGGGGGGGGGGGGGGGGGGGGGGGGGGGGGGGGGGGGGGGGGAGGGGGAGGGGGAGGGGGAGGGGGGGGGGGAGGGGGAGGGGGAGGGGGAGGGGGACGGGGAGGGGGACGGGGAGGGGGAGGGGGAGGGGGAGGGGGAGGGGGAGGGGGAGGGGGAGGGGGAGGGGGAGGGGGAGGGGGAGGGGGAGGGGAGAAAAAAGGAAGGGAGGGGAGGGGCGGGGGAGGGGAAGTCTTTTTTGCCACAGCAACGCGTGGCTGGGTACAGCTAGTAATATTATAATATTATGAAATTATGATAGCCTACTATAGGCTAATATTATAATATTATGAAATTACGATACTATAATATTATAATATTATGAAATTACGATGGCCTACTATAATAGCCTATTATAATATTATGATATTATGATAGCCCACTATAAGCTTAATATTTTAATATTATGACTAATACGATAGCCTACTATAATATTATAATTATATGATATTATGATAGCCTACTATAATAATATGATATTATGATAGCCTACTATAATATTATGATATTATGATAGCCCACTATAAGCTTAATATTATAATATTATGATAATACGATAGCCTACTATAATATTATAATATTATAGCGCCCATGGCAGTAGCCCCAGTTGCACGCAGCCTCATCTGATGGAGGCTGGATGATGGGACATTCGGAGTATTTTGGTGAGAGTGTCAGACGATTCAGACATTCAATCAGTCAATCAATATTCGTTTAACCCATTAGTGCCCGACGTCCGTTATAACGGACGCTCAGAAAACACGTTGCCAAAATAAGAGGCAACTGTATAATATAGTCATCACTATTGTTTTTAAATTGGTGGGTCAATTGGCTATAGATTCCACTATTGTGATTGCCGGATTATGTGGATTAGAAATATTTTATTGCTTGTGCTAATGTGTCTATTGCAGCATGTCTAAAATCCTCGCGACTCCTAGCTATTATATTTATGTTTGGTATTGAACGAGGAGGAATTTAGAGAAAGTGTAAATGTTGTTTATAGTAGCCATATGGGTCAATATGCTGACAAAATATTATACCAATTACCGCAATTTTTCCTAAGGAAATTTCGATTGCAATGTGAGCGTCCGTTATAACGGACGTCGGGCACTAGCCCAGAGATGACGTTTCCTACAGCAAGTCTCCATGCGCCATTGTTCCAGCAATTACCACCGTCATTGCATTACTTGTAATATGAAGTAAGCATCAGCCTGCAGTTTATTCAGTTGGCGACTCACTATTTTGACATGAATACTGTAGACTTTTGCACTTCTGACATGAGTTTTGGTTGTGGGTCATGTAATGAAGGAGCCTGTACTTGAGGAAACTCTACACAGGTCAATTTACCTTGAAACCCATAGCAGCCAGGTGCAAAGAACTAGTATCACACCTCACTATACTGATTATTTGCTGGCGTGATCGCTGTGTTGTAAGTAACTTTTACCTCCCCCCCCGCGAGGGGACCGGACTCAACCCCTGTCCGTCCTCTCCCCGGCCGACCATCCCTTCCCGACGTAGGCTTTGGCTCATTTCTTATTTCCCCTGCCTTTTGCACTTGGTTCAAGATGCGCCCACCCTGTATAGAACATAGCCTAATCCCTAGTAGGCCTATATTATTAGTCTTTAGTGCATGAACTTTTAGGATGGTGGACGAGGGTCGTGTGCAGGGATAGTCACACAGCCAGAAGAAAGCCATGCCTTTTTTGAAACTTCCATGTTCCTGCTCTACAATCAAGGCATGGGCGGTTTTGATAAGATCGGCGCGATGCTAACATGATGTGAATCAGGCAACGGAAATTGTGATGTCCAATCAGTCTACCTGCAGTGCGTGACATAGCTGGGTATCTCTTGCAAAGTTTACTAAAGCAGCACAAGTTTGACTCAAGGCAACAGATGTAAGTGTACAAAAGTGCTATGGCGTATACTATCCAGTATAATCAAGTGCTGTGGCGTACCATCCATCCATCCAGGGTCATCGTGCTGCTGCAGTATCCTACTGCAAGCCTGATGTACAATGCTATGGTAACAATCACTGGAATGTACTAGAAAACACTAACTGCCATTGCAGGGCTTGAAAAATGTGATGAAAACCTTCATCTTGGGAGCCATAAGTACTATCACAATGCATGAAACCCTCGTAAATAAGCTGGTGCCCTGCACTTGGCATTAGATAAATGAAGATAATTAGCTCATATAGTAAATAGCTGTTGCAAATCATCAAAAACATTCACCAATCATTGCTTGAAATAAGAAGAAAGCTTGATTCTTAATGGGAACCTGAGCACTGGGCTAGTGCCCGACGTCCGTTAAAACGGACAGTATGGAAAGTACTCATAATGTAGTAGGAATCAATAAATAAGTTACCAGCCGTGTTACTGCACCAAGTTGTTGAGATTACTGAAAGCACAACTTAATTTGTTGGCTTTTACCACTTTGGGCACTAATGGGTTAATCAACACTTCAGGCTGGCATGACGCAGCATGTTACATTGTAGGCCTACTACATATAACTAATTTTGCAAATGTTTTATGTATCAGTTTATAAGCAACATAAATAAATATTGGGCTTGCATTAATATCAATTGATGTGTTTGTTGTAAGGTTTGCTAGCTTTAAAATGTTTTAATATATAGGACTCTATATAGATAAAGTTGCAATGATCTTTTTCCGAGAGAGATCTCGAGAAGCCATGAGCTCGAGGACGAAGCTCATGGCCACAGGAAAGACGAGGCGGGGGAAAACAATTGGTAGAGTACATGTACTTTATCATTACGACAGATGTCGCAAGGCCTCGTTTTAGCTGCACCCCCATTCAACCATTAGCTAGGCCCTATATAGACTCTTGAATCGAATGAATGAAATAATGATTGAACGAATGAATGAATGAATGAACGAACGAAAGCACGAATGAATGAATGAATGAATAAACGAATGAACGAGTGAATGAATGAACGAACGAATGAATGAATGAACGAACGAACGAATGAACGAGTGAATGAATAAACGAATGAATGAATGAATGAATGAATGAATGAATGAATGAACGAACGAATGAATGAATGAACGAATGAATGAATGAATGAATAAACGAATGAACGAGTGAATGAACGAACGAACGAACGAATGAATGAATGAATGAATGAATGGATGGATGAACGAATGAATGAATGAATGAATGGATGGATGAACGAACGAATGAATGAATGAATGAATGAACGAACGAACGAATGAATGAATGAATGGATGGATGAATGAATGAATGAATGAATGAATGAACGAACGAATGAATGAATGAACGAATGAATGAATGAATGAATAAACGAATGAACGAGTGAATGAACGAACGAACGAACGAACGAATGAATGAATGAATGAATGAATGGATGGATGAACGAATGAATGAATGAATGAATGGATGGATGAACGAACGAATGAATGAATGAATGAACGAACGAACGAATGAATGAATGAATGGATGGATGAATGAATGAATGAATGAATGAATGAATGAATGGATGGATGAACCATTGACATCACCTTATCAGCAATACAACGCATTACCGCAAATCTCGCGTACAACGGCGCGAAAAATTCGAGCCACACAAAAGCAGTGGTGTAGCACTGTAGCCTATGTCTATATCAACTTTTATGGTGGTGTAGGGCACTGTAGGCTGAGCAGACGATGTCCGGCGAAGAAAAACAGTCACTGCAGTATGTGGCCTCGAGTTTTTAAAACTTTTTTTAATATTAATATTTTTGCCTATTAAGTAGGTCTAAGCCAATTAGGGTAGTCATTTTCAAAATATTATATGGGATGTGGACCCGGGTGGTGGTGGTGGTGGGTGGGTGCATGGATAGGACTGCTGAGGCCAAGTAGCATGAAGTCGCTCTGAGTGAGAACTTCATATAGGCTACTCGGGGTTGTCTCCAGTAGTTACCGCGCAGGTCAGCGGCATGCATGCAGTCGTTTACCGACCTCTCTGTCATTTCGACGGATTACTATTTCATCAAAATGCAGAATTTGCACAACGTTGTTTCAGACAGGTTGGAGTTTACTGCTTCTAGACTCGCGTACTGGACTTTTCGTTGGATTTCTCAAGGATTTTACGCTGGTTAGTAGGTTTTTGTTGCAAGTCGCCTTGGCCACGTGAGTGCATCATGCATCAGCGACCATCCTTATGATGCACAGACAGCACAGCCGAGTCCTAACATACACCGTGCGTGTATGCCGCTGCAAGCCGGTATTTACATTTCGCCGGAGGACGGCTCACGCAGGTCAGCGTATGGATTGACCTCGACTGCTGTCAACGGCGACGCTTCCAACTACAGACCGACAAGCGACGAATGCCTTCTACTACGCGCATCCTTGTTGGAGCTTCAACGATTAACGGGACGGGAGTCATCTACCACCTACCAGAGACTCTGATCAACCACGCCATCTACCAGCTCTACGGGAAACCGATGGTTAACTCTACGTGTTTGCGAGGGCTTGCCACTGGTGACTCTTTCAGCTAACAGTAAATTTACTGTGTTTTGTTTTGCAACTTGATGTTATTTTTCGCTCGCTATGACTGTTAACATCATTTCGGCTAGTTAGTGCAGAGAGCGCCTCTGAGTAGATATCTTGAAGAGGCGCTATATAAATTCTCAGAATGAATGAATGAATGAATAGTTTAGTTAGTACCGGTAGTTAGAATTGGTTTTTTCTATAATTTCCTCCTGTCTTTTAGGCTGGGCCTACGTGTAAAATAAGTTGCTAGGTCTACCAGCAATTGCTGATGGAACGTATAGGCCTACGTAGGCACACGCAGGGCTGTTTTAATTAAATGAATTTTTAGAACTGCAAACCTTCTTCTTTCCTTTTCCATTCTCCATGGTAAATTACTTCCAAACGGAGGACAATAATGACCTTTTTGCTAGTTTTAACTGTACAGAAGTGCTTAAACAACTGCACACATCCATTGAGAACTGCAGTGGCGCAACTAGGGGGGTGCTGGGGGGTGCTTGAGCACCCCCCAGGCTAAAAGGGTGACCCACGCATTTTTTCCAAATTCGATGAGTTTTTTTGGTGCATGGGGGGGGGGGGGTAGGGGTCATTCGGTTTTTAAGATTACACAATCAAGCAAGTTCCTTTGGCAATCGCTACTTCGCACCATCGGCGCTTACAATAATAATTCTGAGCACCCCCCAGGAAAATTTTCTGGTTGCGCCCCTGGAGAACTGCCCTTTTTTGTACAACTGCACGTAATAAATCCATGGGCCACGAAAGATAGGCTTATAGATAATAGCCTAGGCCTATATCCTAGCCTTTGCAGTATTGCGCCATCGGCCTTTTAGGAAATAACGCAATATTCTTTTTTAGTAGATCACGCACGTAGGCCTACTAGGAAGAGTTTACCGATCACTTAACCCATTAGTGCCCAAAGTGGTAAAACCCAACAAATGAAGTTGTGGTTTCAGTAATCTCATCAACTTGGTGCAGTAACATGGCTGATAACTTATTTATTGATTCGTGCTACATTATCAGTACTTTCCATACTGTCCGTTTTAAAGGACGTTGGGCACTAGCCCAGTGCTTAGGTTGCCATTGAGAATTAAGCCTTCTTCTTATTTTATACAATGCTTGGTGAATGTTTTTGATGATTTGCAACATCTATTTACTTCATTAGCTAATTATCTTCATTTACCTAATGTCAAGTGCAGGGCACCAGCTTATTTGCGAGCGTTTCATGTATTGTGATAGTACTTGTGGCTCTAAGGATAAAGGTTTCCTTCACATTTCTCAAGCCTTGCAATGGCAGTCTGTGTTTCCTAGTACAATCCAATGATTGTTACCATCGCATTGTGCATCAGGCTTACAGGACTGCAGCAGCACGTTGACCTTGGGTGGATGGTACGCCAAGCACTTGAGTACTGGATGGTACGCCATGACCCTTGTGTACACTTACATCTGTTGCCTTGAGTCAAACTTCTGCTGCCTTAGTAAACTTTGTAAGAGATACCAAGCTTTGTCACACAGGTAGACTGATTGGACATCACAATTTCCGTTGCCTGATTCATATCATGTTAGCATCGCGCCTATCTTACATATCAACACATCGCCCATGCCTTGATTGTAGAGAAGGGACATGGAAGTTTGAAAAACAGACATGGCTTTCTTCTGGCTGTGTGACTATCCCTGCTCACGACCCTCGTCCACCATCCTAAAAGTTTGTGCACTGAAGACTAACTATAATAGGTCTACTAGGATTATGTTCTATACAGGGTGTGTGCATCTTGAACCAAGTGCAAAACAAGGGAAATCAGAAATGAGCCAAAGCCTACGTCGGGAGGGGATGGTCGGCCGAGGAGAGGACGGACAGGGATTGAGTCCGGTCTCCTCTCGGGAGGGGGGGGGGGTAAAAGTTTCTTACAACACAGCGATCACGCCAGCAAATAATCAGTATAGTGCGGCGTGATACTAGTTTTTTGCACCTGGCTGCTATGGGTTTCAAGGCAAATTGACCTGTGTACATGTTCCTCAAGTACAGGCTCCTTCATTACATGCCCCACCGTACCCAAACTCATGTCAGAAGTGCAAAAGTCTACAATATTCATGTCAAAATAGTGAGTCGCCAGTCTGAATAAACTGCAGGCTGATGCTTTCTTCATATTACAAGTAATGCAACGACGGTGGTAATTGCTGGAACAATGGCGCATAGAGAGTTACTGTAGGAAACGTCATCTCTGGGCTAGTGCCCGACGTCCGTTATAACGGACGCTTACATTGCAATCGAAATTTCCTTTGGAAAACTTGCGGCAATTGAGATAATATTTTGTCAGGATATTGACCAATATGGCTACTACAAACAACATTTACACTTTCTCTAAATTCCTCCTCGTTCAATACCAAACATAAATATAATAGCTAAGAGTAGCGAGGATTTTAGACATGCTGCAATAGACACATTAGCACAAGCAATAAAATATTTCTAATCCACATAATCCGGCAATCGAAATAGTGGAATCTGTAGCCAATTGACCCACCAATTAAAAAAAATATTGATGACTATATTATACAGTCAGTTTTAATTTTGGCAACGTGTTTTCTGAGCGTCCTTTGTAACGGACGTCGGGCACTAATGGGTTAATATAATTTATGAAGGAAATCCAGTTGCTGCAGCAGCAGCAGCAGCATCAGCAGCGCGCACCATAGGCAGGCACTCGCCGAAGAGATTGCGAGATTTGTGATGCTGCATTCCACTGAGCAGCGTAGCAATTATGCCACCCAATGCGATTGTCCAGAACACGATTGTTTGAAACTGTAGACTACATTCATTAGGCGCGGTTTATTCCTTGTCAACGCTTTGGGTAGACAGACTAGGCCCACTAGGGTGAAGAACCAAGGGCGGATACAGAGGGGGCAATCCGGCCATGCCCCCCCCACCCATTTAGAAATGCCTATGTATCGTGGCCCTCCATTTGGTTTCAACAAGCATTCGAGCAATGTATAATTATGGTATATTTGGAGGATATTTAGACTGGTTGACTAAAAAAGATCATCAACTTTTGGGGCGGACAAGATAGTATGCATTTTCTAGATCATGATGTCCTTGTGTTAACGAATAATAACCGCTCGTGTCGCCACGGTCACGACACGGCCACAGGAATGCAGCAGAAGGACTTGGAATTATAGGATGCTTGCTTGCATGCCCACTTGCCATGCAGTCTGCCCGAATGAATAAACGGGTGGAAGAATGGATGAGTGGAAGGATGGAAACGAAAGCTGTGTGCAGCAGAACGGTTTTGCTGTTATAGTCGAATAACTAGGTCATTGTTTCGTTTCATATTCGTTGCCTCCCCCAGAAGTGTTTGCTTGTTCTAGCCAAGAATAATACAGCAAAGAGTAATCAGATAAGGTAGGCTATGATAATTATAGACTCTATGGAGGAACTGATTTAAATATTATTATTATTTTGTGTGTTTTATTGACCATTGCGGTAACTCGTAAAACCAACGGAAATCAATGGTTTTTGATCATACATGTAGCTAGTGCTGTATAATTATTATGATCTTCGTGACGTTTCGTGGTGTGTGAATTTATAACAGATTTCTCCCAAAGCGTATTGTGATTCGCAGTAGAAATAATTAACTGTATTGTATTGTAGCGTCATTAGATTGCTGAGAGCCTGAGACGAATACTACACATCTCATGGAGAGATAAGATAACACATAAGAGACACGTAAGAGAAAGGACAAGATAATTATGCAGGAGAAACTGGAGAGAGGCGAGTCTCAGGCGACGAAAGTGGATGGGACACCACGCAGCAAGAATGGATCAGGATAGAAGAGTCAAACAAGCAATTGGTCTGGATTCAGGAGCGGATACGTGGTAGAGGAGACCATGGATGAACTGGGTGGAGACTGTGCGAGAGAAGCTGCGATGTCTGGAGATGACATGGAACGATGCTGTTGAGATGGCAATAAACAGAATGAAGTGGAGAGAAACTGCATTTCCTCATTGACTGACGCTTGCAATAAAATACGAACCGATTAGCGAATAGGCCTACATAAACGTAGACTTTTACATTCAAAAATCAATCAATCAATCATTCAGTCAGGCGAACAGTCATTCAGTCAGCTACGATCCGCAATTGACTCGTTGACTGACTGATTAGTAACTCAGTCAATCAATCAGTCAATCAGTCAGTCAGTAAGTCAGTCAGTCAGTCAGTCAATATGTCAGCTAGTCAGTCAATATGTCAGCTAGTCAGTCAGTCAGTCCGTCAGTCAGTCAGTCAGTCAGTCAGTCGGTCAGTCAGTCAAACAGTCAGTCAGTCAGTCAGTCAGTCAGTCATCAGTCAAACAGTCTCTTAATCTATCAATTTATTGATTCTGTTAAACTGGTTGCGTTTAGACTTAAACAGCAGCAGCAGAAGTCTAGCCTTTCACACCAATGTCGTCAACACCATTATCATCAGCAGAGTCGTCGTCGTCGTCGTCGTTGTTATCAACATCATCAGCAATGATGAACACGTCTGTAAGCTACGGCGACGACTGTTTGACCGATCTCCACTGGTACGCCTTTCTAGTCCCAGGCTTCGTGTACTATTTCGCCGTACTCCTGGCTGTCATTATCTTCAGGATATTCGTCCTTTGCCGCCGTGGAAATGCTCAGGCGCATGCAGACGACATCCCACCGGTGCCAGATGATGGTCCGCCGCCGCCTCCCAGTGGCTGGGTATACGCGGACTTCTGCACGAGTCTGAAGATGTGGTGCGAAGAGCTAGTCGCTGGTCGGACTACGACTGGAAGGGTCATGGTAAGCATGCATGCATGGGAGTGAGTTGTATATATATATATATATATATATATATATATATATCATTGATGATGATGTTGATATATATATTTTTATATTATATATATATGTGATATATGTTATATATACGCAGTTTTCAAGTGGACAAAGTTGGAAGTAACGAAGGGAGAGGAGTGGGAAAATAAAGAGGAGGAGGAGTATGAGTAGGAAGAGGTGTAGGAAATGGAAGTGGAAGAGGAGTAGGAGTAGATAGGGAGGAATAGGAAGGTGAGGTGGAGAGGAGGAAGATGAAGTGGAGGAGAGGAGGAGAGGGGAGGAGGACTATGAGAAGGAGGAGGAGGAAGAGGAGGAGGAGGAGGAGGAAGGGCAATGAAGGTGGGGAAGATATAGAACGGAGAGGTGGAGAGGCGGAGAGGAGGAAGGTGAAGAGGAGGAAAGGAGAAAGGAAAGAAATATAATGCCTTTGTTTTCTGTTCTATTGTCGCAGGCGACCATCTTGTGTCTGATGAGTATCGAATCTTTCATCGTTTACTTGGTTGACGCCACCAAGTATGAACCTCATCGTTGCCTTAATCATCATCATCGTCATCATCATCATCGTCATCATCATCATCGTCGTCATAATCATCATCATCATCGTCGTCATAATCAGCGTCATTATTATTATTGCTATTATTATTGCTATTATTATTATTGTTAGTAGTAGCAGTAGCTGTAGTAGTAGTAGTAGTAGTAGTGGTAGTGGTAGTGGTAGTGGTAGTGGTAGTAGTAGTAGTAGTAGTGGTAGTGGTAGTGGAAGTGGTAGTGGTAGTGGTAGTAGTAGTCGTAGTAGCAGTAGCAGTAGCAGTAGTAGTAGTAGTAGTAAGAGCAGCAGCAGCAGTAAGTAAGCTAGTATTATAGTATCTTCATCGTCACCGTCGTCCTCGTTATCATCATCGGCATTATCACCACCGTTATCACCATCACGGTGCTCTCCTTCTCATCATCATCATCGTCGTTGTCGTCGTGATCATCATCGTCGTCATCGTGTGTATGTACATGCATGACGTATGTATCCCTCTAATTAATTATAGACTATAATTACATCCTTCCGGAAACTTGTATAGAACATGTATTAAATGTAGAGTTCCTCAATTTCTTTCGGTTTTGCTAAGAAACAGACTGAATTGGGAGACACTCTTATGAGGGAAATTATAGTAGAGGGAAGAACGGAGGGACGTAAAGGAAGAGTAAGACCTAGAGTCCTAGACAGAAGCTTCTGGACTGGATGATGTGGGAGGGATATCAACAGCTAAAAGAGGAGGCTAAGCAACGAAAGGAGTGGTACGAACCTGCCAACTGAACAACATGATGACAATGAAGAAACACAGCAGATAGGCAATTGCTACCAGAACTGAATTTTTCTAGAGCCTATAAAATTATATGTTCCAAAAATCTTCCTTCCTGCTATGTCTTTCCTTGCCGTCTCTGATTTTCAGTTATTTCTGATAATTATACCGATGTTTTCGGGTCGATACGTGGCAAACTGTTTCCTATATTTATGTAGTGCCGTAACTGCAGAGACGTGTGTGCCGTGGAAGGAGAGCACCAGTCAGCCGGTGGATTTTGCCTTCAACGTCTTCTTCCTCATCGACCATTTTATTCGGGTAACACGAAGATCCTTCGCAACGATAGCGAAAAAATAACACACATTCACGCACGCACACACGCGCACATTCTTGTGAGGTGCGGTGGTGTAGTGGTTATGTTCGTTGCCGTGCAGCCGGAAGCTTGCAGGTTCAAATCCACCTCAAGTCGCCGTATATAAGGACCGTATGCATGTCTTTCACTCGCAATTGCTCAGCGCTTCCGCGTAAAACTCCGTCGCAGTGTCCGCGCTGTAGTCGGGAGCGCCTCTGGGTAGTGAGCTTGAAGGAGCGCTGTAACAAGTGCACAGGCAAACAAACTCAAAAGCACACACACAGATACATACATCTGAACATAATACACACACATGTGCACACACACACACACACACACACACGCCGTAGATGGGCCTAAATAAGAAGAAACAAATAAATTCTCATTAGGCATTCACGTCATCATGATAATCATCATAATCATCATCATCATCATCATCATCATCATCATCATCATCATCATCATCATCATCATCATCATTCATCATCATCATCATCATCATCATCATCATCTAACCACCGCTGCAACATTCATCAGTTGATGAATTTTTTTCCACTGGTCGTTATAATTATTTATTACAGATGTTTGCGGCAGAAAATAGGCTGTTCTTTATTCATGAATGGAATTCGTTCATTGACTACTTGACTATTGCACCGTGCTTCGTAGGAATATACTTCAAAAGACAGTGGCTAGGTGAGTTTCAGCATCAGCATCATCGTCGTCGTCGTCATCATCGTCGTCATCATCATCATCGTCGTCGTCATCAGCAACAACAACAACAGTAGCATCATCGCTGTCATCATGACCATTTTCAATAATCATCGTGTCTTAATTAATTGCCAAGAGTATCATCGTCACAAACTGCCAGCATAACAAAACTGTCAGCATAACAAACTGTCATCATCACAAACTGTCAGCATAACAAAACTGTCAGCATAACAAACTGTCAGCATAACAAACTGTCATCATCACAAACTGTCAGCATAACAAAACTGTCAGCATAACAAATTGCCAGCATAACAAAACTGCCAGCATAACAAAACTGCCAGCATAACAAAACTGTCAGCATAACAAACTGTCATCATCACAAACTGTCAGCATAACAAAACTGTCAGTATAACAAACTGTCATCATCACAAACTGTCAGCATAACAAAACTGTCAGCATAACAAACTGCCAGCATAACAAAACTGTCAGGATAACAAAACTGTCTGCATAACAACACTGCCAGCATAACAAAACTGCCAGCATAACAGAACTGTCAGCATAACAAACTGTCATCATCACAAACTTTCAGCATAACAGGCTGTCGGCAAAACAAACTGTCAGCATAACAAACTGTCATCATCACAAACTTTCAGCATAACAAACTGTTATAAGCATAACAAACTGTCAGCATAACAAACTATCACAGCATAATAAACTGTCAGCATAACGAACTGTCAGCATAACAAACTGTCAGCATACCATGTCATCATAACAAACTGTCATCATCACAAACTGTCAGCATGACAAACTGTTATAAGCATAACAAACTGTCAGCATAACAAACTGTCAGCATAACAAACTGTCAGCATAATAAACTGTCAGCATAGCAAACTATCAGCATAACAAGCTGTCAGCATAACAAACTGTCGCCATAACAAACTGTCAGCATACCATGTCATCATAACAAACTGTCAGCATAACAAACTGTTATAAGCACAACAAACTATCAGCATAATAAACTGTCAGCATAGCAAACTATCAGCATAACAAACTGTCATCATCACAAACTGTCAGCATAACAAACTGTTATAAGCATAACAAACTGTCAGCATAACAAACTGTCAGCATAACAAACTGTCAGCATAATAAAATGTCAGCATAGCAAACTATCAGCATAACAAGCTGTCGGCAAAACAAACTGTCAGCATACCATGTCATCATAACAAACTGTCAGCATAACAAACTGTTGGTATAACAAACTGTCAGCATAACAAACTGTCAGCATACCATGTCATCATAACAAACTGTCAGCATAACAAACTGTCGGCATAACAAAACTGTCAGCATAACAAACTGTCAGCATACCATGTCATCATAAACTGTCAGCATAACAAACTGTCGGCATAACAAACTGTCAGCATAACAAACTGTCAGCATAACAAACTGTCAGCATACCATGTCATCATAACAAACTGTCAGCATAACGAACTGTCGGCATAACAAACTGTCAGCATAACAAACTGTCAGCATACCATGTCATCATAACAAACTGTCAGCATAACAAACTGTTGGTATAACAAACTGTCAGCATAACAAACTGTCAGCATACCATGTCATCATAACAAACTGTCAGCATAACAAACTGTCGGCATAACAAACTGTCAGCATAACAAACTGTCAGCATAACAAACTGTCAGCATACCATGTCATCATAACAAACTGTCAACATAACAAACTGTCGGCATAACAAACTGTCGGCATAACAAACTGTCAGCATAGCAAACTGTCAGCATACCATGTCATCATAACAAACTGTCAGCATAACAAACTGTCAGCATAACAAACTGTCAACATAACAAACTGTCAGCATAGCAAACTGTCAACGTAACAAACTGGTCAGCATAACAAAGCTGTCAGCATAACAAACTGTCGGTGCTTGGTGTGATTTGCATTTCTGTCACAGCGTTCCATGACTTTGAGATTCCTTCTTCTCTCCCTGGCGAAGTAAATGTGACAGCTAGCTGTTGTCAGTAAGGTTTTTTGCCAATGTATTGACCAGGTCACTAGAAGTAAGGACTTCGAAATGAAAATTTACAGGCTTAAAGACAATTCATATTTACACATTGGCCAGATGATGACCAGATTTCATCAAAATATCTCAAACAAAACAAGAGTTATATCACTTTTAGTGAGACCACCCACTGTTTTTGACGATTGAAAAACGTAATGCAACAAAAGTAACAAAAAACGGGTTTTTATTAAGTTATCTCTCAAATAGCTGTTATCAAATGACAAATCCTGGCTAAGACCTTGGCTCCTACATAATTATATCCTCGTCTGTTAAAATCTGTTTGACAAACTGTGCAAATTTAGTGAGTTACAAATACGAGTTACTTAACTTACTTTACTATATATTTTCACTTTTTACTGACTTATCTTTGTGATTTCATATAGTGACGTTTCTAGTGACTATCTTCCGTGTCACCTATTCACGGAACCCCCACTCCCTTCCAAGGCGACAGCTACCCCTATTCTTAACAGATTGTTTTCTGGTCTGGCAAACAGGACTCCGATTCCTGAGAGTATTTGGTCTCATGAAACTTTCAGACGTCCTGCAGTACCTGAACATCCTCAAATCGACATCAAGCATAGTGATCGTTCAAATGTTAACAACTCTCTTCAGCGTCTTCCTGGCCTCAGCCGGATTCATTCACTTGGTAGGACTTTCCTTCGAAAACTATAAATAGCCTATCACACCGCGCGATTCGACCTAGCCGTCCATCTATCTGCCTGCCGAGCTCTCCGGACTTGACCTGCTGACTATCGATTTTGTTTTGATTAAGCGCCTGTGAATAAGCTGGTTCCCGCGACTTCGCTTTTGTGGGCGCTGTAGAAGTCTCGAGATTAGCCTACGATTACGAAAGCGACTCCATCTATTTATAACACAAT